>VDFB02334555.1:0-327669 GCA_007258455.2 Sequoia sempervirens | reverse complement strand
GGTATGATTGCAATAGGTGAAATCCTCCCAGTCATTGAGGGTTTGTAAAATGGGATCAAAGAAAGGGTAAAACAAATGGGAGATTCAACAATTGGCAAGGTATGAAAAAATCGCAGGGCCCTGACCTGAATTGGGATAGTTTGATCAAATGGTCACAAGATTGTTGGGGTAAAGACATGCAATTCAAAGCATTGGCAAATGACTACTTCATTGTGATCTTGCCATCATAAAAAATAAGGGAAGAAATCAAGAGTGGAATCTAGATCATGGATGGAAGTGGATTTACATTTGCAAATGGGAGGTAGGGTTCTATCCTTATCGCCATAATATGGAAAGAATTTAGGATTGGTTTAAGCTCCCAAACATTCCACTAGAGTTATGGGATTCAGACATCCTGGAAGAAAGTACCAATCACTTGGGGAAGTATATTTGTGCCGAGGAGAGGTTAAAAGTGGAGAGAATCAACACTTATGTCAGACTTTGTGTAGAAAATAAACCTAATAGTCCACACTAGAGGGAGATTACGGATTAAAGAAGTTAGTGGCATATTCTAATACCTAATATGTGGCCTAATAACATATGATTGAATGTGTTGGGCTGGAGAAGTTTTGTGTAGAAATTAAATTCAGAAGGTAGGGGAGGAATGTATCATAACACGAAAAGGGAAAACAACACTAGTCCACCAAAGTATGGTGTTGAATCAAATCCAATAAAACTAAATTCTGTAGCATAAGGTTAAGATCCAAAATTAGGGAAAAATATAGTAGAACCCAAAGGGCAGATGGAGGGATTGCCATAATAGAGGAAACAATTGGATATGAAGTTCTCTGAGGTCCTTGAATTGATCGGATATGATTTTAAAGAGGACTTAAAATCTCTAATTGAGGTGGGAAATGAACTAGTAGAGCATGCGAAGGAAGCTAAGAATGGGTCGCTAATAAAAAACTTTATGGAAGCAAACTTGGAAGAAGATTCGAAGGCAAGACTAGACTTGGAGGAGGTCATCTTGGAGTCAGAGGAAGGGTAGGTTAGCCCCACAATAAACAAAAATAAAAAAACCATGCCTTCACTTTAGTTGGAGACTGGTAAATTACGGATTCTTCAAAAAGAATCAACCAAGACTTCTCATGATTGTGGAGAAAGTAAAAAGAGAGGTAGAATCCCAAATCAGGAAAAACATAAAATAGATGGAGAACTTGTTAGAAAAAAGAAGATTAATGAAATTCCAAAGATAGGGAAGGGTGATGCCCTTCTTGAGGTGCAATGAGGATAATAACTTGCAATGTTTGGGGTTTAAATGCCCTTAACAAGAAGTGTACATGATTATACATCATCTGGAGGTGTCTCAGGCAGATATCATTCTCATTCAAGAATAAAAATTAAATCAATTAGAAGTAGAGTGCTTTGGGAAAAGGTTGAAGCTCTGGAAAGTGATGGCAGTAAACTCAGAAGGACCTACAAGTGGGTTCATAATGATGTGGAGGCTGAATAATGAAGAAATGGTCTCGTAGTTAGTATATGTGAGTTGTTTCTTAGCTGTTAGTAGTTGGTGTCTATTATTAGTATATTAGATCCGGTTTTGTAGGTTCTAGATTGTCTGTGAGTTTCCTATATATCTGTAATGTTTGTCCAAGCATTTATGCAATAAAGTGTGATCTCATTGTGCTCATCTTGTGTGTTTTATCTCTTCAATTATTTCTAAGTTGGTATCAGAGCTGAGGAAAGGAGATCACAGATTTGTGGTGATCTGTGGAAAGCTTGAGATCACCTCTGTGAGAAATCGAGCTTCATTGCTGCTGCGTGAGTGTGAGACCTACTTGCATCAGCCAAAGGAGATCACTGAGCTGCCTGGTGGTGATAGCAGCTGGAAAAGGGAAGAGCTAAGGTAATTTGTTTGCAGAATTTTTTGTTATGGCAAATCCTCTAGCTGATTCCTATTTGAATGAATCTACTAAGCTTGATGGTGAAAATTATGTTAACTGGAAATTTAAGTTGAGGACAATATTGGAAGCTTATAATTTGTGGTCAATTGTGAGTGGGGATGAGTCCAAGCCCACTGATCCTGCCTCCGTTCTAGATTGGGATAAACGGGAAATGAAAGCAAAGGTGCTGCTACGAATGTCTGTAAAGGACAATATAATTCCTGCACATCAGAGATTGTAAGACATCCAAAGAAACATGGGATGTGCTCAAAGGTTTGTATGAAACAACAAACTCAAATAGGATCTTATTTTTGAAAAGCAAGCTTTTATATATAAAAATGGAAAGACATGAAAATATAAGCAGCTTTATTTCCCGTGTCAAAGATCTAAGTGATAAGTTAGGGGATATTGGTGAAAAAGTATCTAGTACTGACTTGGTAACCATCACATTAAAAGGTTTAGTGGAAGATTATCGAGTCTTTATTTCAAGTCTTTCAGCTAGAGAAAATCCCCCTACGTTTGATGAATTGACAGGAATTTTTCTACAAGAAGAAGAGAGGATGAAGAACTTTGATCCGAGCGCTCATAGTTCAGATTTGGCATTAGTAGCCAAAGGTAAACAACCATATAGAGGTAAACCATGGGACAAGAACAAAGGAAGTAAGTTTCAAGTAGTACAGAAAGGTATAACACAATCCAGATTTGATACTCATGATAAGAGAAATGATGAATGTTATTATTGTGGAAAACCTGGTCATCACTCTAAAAATTGTTATAAAAGGAAATATCATGAGTCCAAACAAAGAAACATAAAGCATAATGGAAATTTTGTGGACCAAGACTCCTCAATTAGTGATGGATTTAAAAATCTTAAGTTGTTTGTTTCTGATGTTGCATTGTCTGCTGACACTGATGATACAAATGCTTGGTTTATTGATTCCGGTGCTTCAATTCATATGTCTTGTAACAAGGATTGGTTTGATTCATATTGTGAGAACATTGATGATACCCACATCTATCTAGGTGATAACAAATCACATAAAGTTAAAGGTTATGGAGTAGTAGGTGTAAATTTTCCTAACAGATAAGTGAAACAGATCCATAATGTGATGTATGTTCCTGACATCAAAAAGAATCTAATATCTGTTTCTACTATTGCTGATCAAGACCTAAAGGTGGAATTTGTTAAGGCACAGTGTTTTGTTAAGGACACTCAAGATCACTACAAGGTCATTGCAACAGGTACCAGAGTTGGAGGTCTGTATAAGCTTGATGTGACCAGAAAAGGACATCAGGCATTGGCATCTACATCACTACAAACAGAAGAGCTATGGCATCAAAGGTATGGACATTTGAATCTTAATGATTTAATGTTGCTTCAAAGGAAAACAATGGTTGAAGGTCTTCCAGTTATGAAGGATAGTCATATTGAATGTGAAGCATGTGCTTTGGGTAAACAACATAGAGAGGAGTTTCCTATTCATAAAGAGAAAAGACCAAAGGAAATACTTGAATTAATTCACTCTGATGTATGTGGACCTATGCAAACTAGATCACTCGGTGGTGCATGGTACTTTCTTATATTTGTTGATGATAGATCTAGGTATACTTGGGTCTATTTTATAAGAAAGAAAAGTGATGTTTTTGAGTACTTTAAAGAATTCAGAACTATGGTTGAAAAATAGACAAGGCAAATGCATAAAAATACTCAGATCTGATCAGGGTGGAGAATATACATCAGGAGCATTCAGTCAATATTGTAAAAGCAATGGGATCCTTCAGCAATTTACAGTGCCACAAACACCTCAGCAAAATGGAGTTGCTGAGAGAAAGAACAGGACACTGGTGGAATGTGCTCGTAGCATGCTTCAAGGTAAAAATATTTCTAATGGTTTTTGGGCTGAAGCCATTAATACTGCTGTTTATTTAAAGAATAGGAGTCCAACCAAATGTTTAGATTTTAAAACTCCTTTTGAAGCATTCCATGGTTACAGACCACAAGTTAGTCATTTAAGAATATTTGGATGCAAGGCATTTGCTCATGTTCCAAAGGATGAGAGAAGAAAACTTGATGCAAAATCAATTAAGTGCATATTTATTGGTTATTGTGATGATAAAAAAGCATACAAGTTGTTTGATCCCAATTCACATAAATTGCTTGCAAGTAGAGATGTGGTGTTTCATGAGAATGCAGATGAAGGTAATAATACTGGTAAATGGCATGTTTCTTTTGATAATGATGATCATGTCAAAATAGATACAAGTGTTGAACAGGAACAAGAACAGGTACAGGTTCAAGAGCAGGGTGAAATTAGCATAGACACTTCAAGCAGCCATGGCACACCAAGAAGAGGGGAAGATACACTACAAAGCAATAAAACACTAAGGAGGTCATCACGTCAAATTCAGCCACCTATAAGGTATAAAGATTATGCATTGATGACTCATGTAATGAATGTTGTAGAACCTTCAAATTATGAAGAAGCTAAAGGATATAAAGAATGGAGAGATGCAATGAATGAAGAATATAACTCTATAATGAGGAATGAAACATGGGAATTAACAGAACTGCCTGAGAATAAAGTTCCCATAGGATGCAAATGGTTGTACAAATCCAAGTTTAATGCAGATGGCAATATTGATAAGTATAAAGCTAGATTGGTTGCTAAAGGCTATTCACAAAAAGAGGGAATAGATTATGAAGAAACTTTTTCCCCTGTAGCCAAATTGAATACCATTAGATTGATGGTTGCATTAGCAACTAAACATGATTGGAAACTTCATCAACTAGATGTGAAATCTACTTTTCTAAATGGTGAGTTGAAAGAAGAAGTTTATTTGGTGCAGCCTGAAGGATTTGTACAGGAAGGTAAGGAGCATCTTGTTTGTAAATTGAAGAAAGCCTTATATGGTTTGAAACAGGCACCGAGGTCATGGTATGAAAAAATTGATTCTTTCTTTTGTCAAGAAGGTTTTGTGAAAAGCAAAAGTGATCCTAATCTGTATATAAAGAAAGATGAAATAGAGAATGTTGCTTTGATATCTTTATATGTGGATGATCTCATTGTAACAGGGAGTGCATTCACATTGATTGCTGAAATCAAGAGCCAATTATCACAGGTATTTGAGATGAAGGACCTTGGTGAACTACATTATTGTCTGGGTCTTGAAGTTTGGAGGGATTCTGGTAAGACACTAATCACACAAAGCAAATACACAAGAGAAATTCTTAAAAGGTTCACTATGAGTGAATGCAAACCAATGTCTACTCCTTTAAATCAGAATGCTAAGTTGTATAATGATGATGGAACTAAAGAGGTGGATGGTACTTTGTATCATCAATTGGTGGGAAGTTTGAATTACCTCACCACTACCAGGCCAGATATAGCATATTCTATAAGCATCCTTAGTCAGTTCATGGCTAAGCCTTGTGAAAGCCACTGGAGAGCAGCAAAGAATGTTCTTCATTACCTGAAAGGAACAATAAATTCTGGTATTATGTATACTAATGAATGTGATGTTGAGTTGGCAGGTTTTTCTGATTCGGACTGGACTGGAAATCCTAATGACAGAAAGTCAACATCAGGATATGCATTCAATATTGGATCAGGGGTCGTGTCATGGAGCAGTAAGAAACAACCAACTATTTCTTTGTCATCAACAGAAGCTGAATACAAAGCCTTGACCAGTGCAACATCTGAAGCCATTTGGTTGAGATGAATTCTTGAAGATGTAGGAGAAGAACAAATAAAGCCAACTATCCTCATGTGTGATAATCAAAGCTCTATTAAATTGGCACACAACCCAATTTATCATGCCAGAAGAAAACATATTGAAATTTAGCATCACTTTGTAAGAGAAAAGATACTGTCAAAAGAAATTGACTTGGTATATTGTCATACAAGTGAAAATGTGGCTGACATCTTACCAAGCCTCTTGGAAAGATGAACTTTGAAGAATGTAAGAAGCAGTTAGGTGTGGTAGATAATCCATTTCTCCATTAAGGGGGGATGTTGGAATAATGAAGAAATGGTCTCGTAGTTAGTATATGTGAGTTGTTTCTTAGCTGTTAGTAGTTGGTGTCTATTATTAGTATATTAGATCCGGTTTTGTAGGTTCTAGATTGTCTGTGAGTTTCCTATATATCTGTAATGTTTGTCAAGCATTTATGCAATAAAGTGTGATCTCATTGTGCTCATCTTGTGTGTTTTATCTCTTCAATTATTTCTAAGTGAGGCCACATAGAGTCTTAGTGGAAAATGTTGCTTTGAACAAACATTGGATTGCTTGCAAGGTTACAAGCTTAACCTTTAATTTACGTTTCCTTTCTATTAATGTTTACGGTCCAAATACTTGTATTTAAAATCTAGGGTGATCTTGCGAGAGTTATATCTAGTATTTAGCAATCCTTCATTTGAGTTCAGCTTAATTAGGGCTGACTTCAATGCAATTTTAAGGTTTGAAGATAAGAGGGGTTGTGTGGAAAGGAAATTGCAATCCCAAATAGATTTTGAAAATTTAGTGGAAAGAAAAATGTTAGTTGAAATTCCAACGGGCAATGGAAAATACAGTTAGACTAACAAACAAAAAGGTTTTTTTTTCTGTATAGCTGAAAAGTTGGACATGTTCTTTTTAAAAGTAATTTAGGTTGCTTTCCTTTACCATGGAAAGTAAGATCTTGCCCATTTCTAGATCTAACCACTTTCCTATTAACTTAGAAATACATGGCGAGAGAAAACCTGTGAGATGTCCCTTCAAGTTTGAAAATATTTGGTTTAGGGATCCTCACTTCAAAGATATTATTTGGTAGTGGTAGAATGAAGCAAACTAAAATGGTTCCAAAATTTTCAACATAGTCAGTAAATTGAAGTTGATCAAACAACATTTAAAGGTTTCAAACAAAGATTGTTTCAAAAATATCTTTAAAGGAAAAAGAAAGACTGAAGAAAGTATGAAAGAAGTGAATGAAGAAGTAATAATCAATGGAATGGATACCACAAGCTATAATCAGGAGAAAGAACCGCTCAACAAAATGGTGGACATATTAGCAAAAGAAGAAATTTTTTTGAGATAAAAACTGAGAGCTATGGTCAAATGCAAAGGAAAAGAACAATTTTTTTTTTCACATTTACACCATGGTAAGGAGAGAGATCAATAGGATATCATGCATCAAGAGCCCAAAAGGAAGAATTATAGACAAAATTTAGGATATAACTTTGGTGACTATTGGATTCTTTCAAAAGATTTTGAATGATTGGAGTGGTTCCAATTTGCAAGAACAACAATAAATTCCCTCTTGCATCCCAAAACTAGTATCAATTGCCCAAAATGAGATGATAACAAGAAAAACCACAAAAAAAGAAGTTAAGGAAGCTCTATTTCAGCTTCATCCTAACAAGGCCCCAGGTCCAGAAAGGATGCTTGCTGTCCTTTTTCATAAATGTTGGGATATTGTTGGTGAGTAAGTGGTTGAAGCAATAGAGGATTCTCGTAGCACTAGGAAGCCGGTAAAAGAGACAAATAATACCTTTATTTCCATAATACCAAAGAAGGAGAAGCCTAAAACTTTAGAGGAATTCAAACCAATTAACCTTTGCAATATGATTTACAAGATTCTTGCAAAAATAGTGGCAAATCGGGTGAAGAAGATCCTTCTTGATATAAACTCTAAGGAGCAGACAATGTTTATGCCTAACAGGTCAATTTTAAATGGAGTGATTATCACACAAGAAAGAATCTATTCTATTAAAAAGACAAGGAAACAAACAATGTTATAAATTTGGACATTAAGAAAGCATACAATAGAGTAAATTAGAGGTTTTTGTTTAAGGTATTAGAGGCATTTAATTTTCATAGAGGGTACTAGACTAGATATTTAATTGGATCGCTAGCCCTACATACCCAGTTCTTATAAACAACACACCTGAAGGGTTTTTTCATGCATCTAGGGCTTTAAGACTAGGGGAACCATTATCTCCCTTCTTATTTATCACTATGGTTGAGGCACTTGGTAGATGTCTAAGAAAAATCTTGGTGGAGGGAAAGATTGTAGGGACTTAGGTAACAAGGAGTTTGCTAGTGATCACTCATCAACAATTTGTTGATGATATAATGTTGTTTGGAGCTACTTGGGAGAAGGAGGCAAGAAAATTTAGGGACATTTTGGACAAATACACTATGACATCATGGCAAGAGATTAGTAAATAAAATTCAAAAAATTTCCATTTTTCACAAATCCATTCAGGGAAATAAGATATATTAAGGATATTAAATTTTATAAAAAGTAATCATTCAAGAAAATATTTGGGACCACCCTTAACTATGAGACCATAGTTGTGCGAAATTTGGGACCCTTTGGTGACCAAGGTAGACAACAAGTTGGTATTGTAGAGAGGAAAATGGATCTCCTAGGCGGGGAGACTGATGATGTTAAAGGAAATAATTGACGCCCATCCAATATATAAGATATCATGCCTACCTTTATCAACTAGAGATAGCAAAAGAATTAATCAAAAAATGAAGAGATTCTTTTGGTAAGGAAATTTAGAACAAAACAAGTATCCTTTAGTAAGTTGGGATAATTATGTAAATCAAGAAATGCTAGGAGAGTTGGATCAAAAAGTTTTCTTCTACCAAATAAAGCCCTAGGGGGAAAGCTTGTGTTGAAAATGTATACTAGTCAAGAACTTAAATGGGTGAAATTAAAATTTGGAGGAGGAAAAAAAAAATTACTTCAAGGACACTCCCAAATGGATCAAGGATCTGGAATTTCTTAAGAAGTAGCTAAGATTTAATATTGGATTATTTGAGATGGGCTATAAGGGATGGGAGATCAAATCCCTTTTGGGAAGATTCATGGGGGGTAATCAAAACATGGAAAGTAGAGGTAATTTAGAACAAGTAATGATTATCAAAAATCAAGTTTGGGGTAGCCATGTGTGGGACTATTTACACATCTCTATTAAAAATGGGTGTTATAAAGGACAATGGAAGAGTGTGAGGGCTCTAGGATTGACTAATGAAGTGGTTGAAGCTTATGAAGTTGCTTTAAGAGATCATGTAGTGTGTATCAGAGATGAAAAATACACATTAAGATGGCATGGTTGTTTGTTAGGCAACTACAATGCAAAAGATAGATATAGGTTACGAGTGAGAGATCAAGAGGAAGAATTTAGTGTACTGAGCAACCTTTGTTGTCACAAGAAGTTCCTTCCAAAGGTTGGAATGTTTATATGGGAATTGACGCAAGGAAAGGTCCTAATAGCTGTCAAGTTCATTAAGATGGGTTATAATGGCCCATGAAGAAACTAGAAATCATCTCTTCTTGAATTTCCCTTTCACTCTAAAGTGTTGGTGATGGCTTTGTGTTAAGCTGCAATGGAAGGATTCCTTCCCAAATGATATACTAAATCTATTAAGAGCTTGGCCCATTCTCAACAAAAATGTAATGTTTTTAAATCTGTGGATAACTAGCCCATCGCTAATGCTATGTGAAGTTTGGAAAGAAAGAAATAGATGTGTTTTTCAAGACAAAGGAATACATATCCAGTCACTACTAAATAAACTAGAGGCAGCCATAGTGGAGGTGATCAATAGTAGGGTTGGGGATTTGATCTATAAGAAGTTAAATTTCCCTAAATGGGATGATGTCATGAGGAAGAATTTGCATGACCTCAAGATTCCACCATTCATTGGTGAGGGTCGCAAGAAGAATTGGGAAGACAATAAAAAGATGAAATGGATAACCCAAAAAGTGGGGTGATACAAGTTAAATTTTGATGAAGTTGCAAGAGGGAACCTTGGCATCTCCAAGGTTAGGTGCATTATCAGAGAATAGAATGGGAAAGTGATAGGAAAGTTGGCAATTCCACTCTTTATTGTGAAAAATAATGTTGCAAAAATACAAGCACTGACTCTAGGAATCAATATGTGTCTGTAGCTGATGTTAGCTAATGTGGTGGTGGAAGAGGATTCAACACTAGTTATCAATGCTCTATGCTCTGACTATACAATAAATTGGAAACTAGGTGTCATGTTGGAAAATTCCATAAAATTGTTGAAGAGGTTCAAACAATATATGTTAAATCACAAGCTAAGGGGAGCCAATAAGGAGGTTGACAAGCTCATGAATAAGGGGGCCAATGGAATCATGATCCAATAATTCTTGTAATAGGGCATCATTGGGGGATCCACAATTGGGGAGACCATTTAGCAATGTAAGGATCACCCAACAATGTTGGAACTAGCCATATATGCAAGAACGTCAATCATGATCTAGAAAAATCAAGCTCATTTAAGGAAGACAGATCAAAGCTTTGAGGTTAAGTGATAAATTTACTCTAGTGGGAGGTTGGGAGGGTTGGATTTCCACAAACATAGTTGTGGAAAGCTAGATATCGATAGTTGTGAACTAAGTCATGTATTTTATTGATGTGTTGATGTGGCATCACATGATTTGATTCTTTTTAGATCTAAGGAATGTATTTCATTCAATTATCGTTACTTATGATCAAGATAACAACTTTAAAGCCATAATTAATAGTGTGATAATACTAAAATATTATGAACTAAATCAACAAATGTTATAACAACTATTGGAACATGCTCAACTATTGGACTCTTTCCCATATGCTATCGAACAAAATCACTCTTTTTATAGCTAATGTGAATTAATTTTTTGTAAATAAATAAGATATATAACAAAAAAATATTATAAGTTACACATGTGTTAGATATTAGTGCTAATGATCTACATTTAAGAAACCCTTATTTTATCTTATTTTTCAAAAAATTTATGTTTTAAGGAATACATTTTTCTTTAAAGAAAATAATGTATAAAAAACAAGTTATTAAGAACCTTATAAAAATAATTCAAATAATATTTTTAAATATAAAAAATATATTTATAATCTACATATAAAATTAAAAAAATTACTAATTCACATAATGTTTAAATTTTGAATGATTTACTTACTATAAATAATGAAAGATAAAATTTTGATAAAAAAGGTTGAATCAATGTACTACTTAGACTAAAAATAAGACATGTTATTTTAGGATCACCTAAAACACTCTTATTTTTAGCTTGATAAACTCATAGATTAAAATTGAAAAGGGTTAATATTCTTCAAAATCTAAAAGTGCTACTTGTTTTTCTTCAAACTGAAGGAAGAAAAAATATAATAGAAACAAGATGATCAAATCATATTAAGATCAATAAAATTGGAAGCTCTAACCATGCCTAATAAAAATAAAAAGACTAGAAAATTAAAACACTTAACATGAGATTGACAAGCTTTCAAGAATATTCATAGGTCCTATGATCTATCCCTCATTCAAGGTAGGAGATGTCCTACTATAGGGGCATTCATGTTTACTTTCTCAAATAGATCTATGACTTTTTTATTAGGAGCTTCATTATGGCCTATGTAGTGTCATTCTCACACTACAATATTAAATTTGTATCTTTCACAGCCTTCTAGACGCATTGTGCAAGTAAGAATAGCTTGACGAGAGTTTAAAGTTTTCCTATTAAAGGAACAATGAAATAGTTCTCAACGAGATGATTCACAACATTACAAAGTGATATGTGAGCCAGGGAGAATGATGCAATTCTTAATGCATAAACATCATATAAATCAATATGCAACCAGGAGGAGGACGTGAAGTTCTCAATAATGTGGACCGCATGTAATAGGGCATAAATCTATTAAGATGACCCGGCCAGGACGCCCAACTTCAAGATGGAATTCCAATGATTCCAACATGGTGTAACAATCCCAATTACAACACTAGCTCCCATAGACTTATTTATCATAGCCTCTAAAGAGAAAATGGCATGACACTAAAAGAAACCTTCCAAATCCTTTACGAAAACCGTACGCTGAGAAAAGAGTAAGCAGTCCTAAAATCTTTATACATTACCACCAAGAAAAACCCATTACATGTAAATATTGAAAGCCCTTAAAACATAATTGTTCCAAGATTAGCACGACTTATAGATCTTGTAGAACTCTGACTTGGCAAGACTTGTACTTGAATTCCCAACGACCTGCAAATTTCCACAGTCATCTTATTATTGAAATCTTCAACACCCATTTTTTTAGGTGTCCGTTTAATTCTTGACTGGGAAAGATTGAACATCATTTTTACATACGAATCTCTCATTTTACCAAGCCATGACTTCGTTGAAACCTTTTCTTCAGGCTTAGCTTTTCTCAGATTTATCTTTGGCAAGAATTTGAGCTTCCAACCTTCCTGTCTTTATGCCCTCCAAGCTTAACTAATCTGAAACCTTTTCTACCTCCATTAAACTCATTAAGCCTTTTGTATCTTCTTCTCTGCATAAACCTCTGCACAGACATGGAAGAAGATCCAGATCCAATAAGAGTGCCCGCCATCTACGTTGAATTGAAGCACTATATCCTTTTTTTCTTAGAACATTGCTTACTATTTATAGTTCAGCAGGGTGTGCCAATTCTGTAAGTCATAAACAACCCATTTTATTTTTCACTTTTTATAATCGGGTCAATATCTTCAAAAAAAATTTAAGTCGAGGAGGACTGGGTGAAACGCCATATAATTGCATTAGATTTGCGGAAGACGCTCTCCACATCTGAAGGATAAGAAGGAGATAGCTGTTGGAAGAAACTTTCTAATTTCTCCCTCTGTAGTTTCTCAGTTACCGCAGTCTGTAGTTTCTATTCTCTCTTTGGAATCTGCCAACCAAACTGTTGTGCTAATTTAGTTTATTTCCATCTTAATTTGCTGTTTTGATTAGTAGTTTCTTCTGTCTGTCTTTGTTGACAGCTACTTGCCTTGTTCGAATTGCTGCTATGTATCTATTTAAACAAACTGCTGTAACATTTTGGAATGAATCAAGTTAATGAATAAAGCTTTGTTTTTGCTGTAGCATCATGTTTTCATTTATTTTTTCTTTGCTCTTTCTATCAATATCATTGACAAAATCAACACAGAAACAATGCAGGAAAACGCAATCTGCTGATATAGGCGCATGTTCACATTGTTGGATGTAAAATTATATTTTAAGCTGTGAGATTCAGTCTATCTCTTTTCAATTCCTCCTGATTTAGACAGCTATAATTTTTTGTTTAAGAAGGTTACACCAGGTGTTTAACGATGAAGAATTTTTATATATAGAGGAGAGAGAGACCGGGTTAGGGACCAGTCAGCTTGTTTATATGAGAGTACAAGACCTATTCAAAACCTTGGGATGTTTGAGTTTGTCTATATGAATGGTTTTCATATAAAGTAGTAATTAATTGAATGAATAATAGGTAGATTTAAATTAGGTGAGTTGCAGAAGGAAGAGTCGGAGAGATAAAAGTTCTTAATTATTTTTGAATTATATGTTGATGATTCAATTTTTTTCTTAGTTTATAGAAGTGTTGAAATTTAACAATGTGAAAACATAGAAGTAAGGTGTTGGAAGAATAGAAATATGTGTTGTGTGGTTAACGAATGAAATAATGTTTAAAATAGCTTCAAATGGAATATTCAAACAATAATAATTTTAGATATAGTCTAAGGAAAAAAATACAAGATGTGTGAACTAGAAATATAAAGAGAAAATTATACTAGAAAACTAAACTTGCAAACATAAAATGTGGCAATTTGTGTATGTGGGAGAAATAATGTTTTTGAAACTAGCTTTTTTAGAATAATGTCAAAATGTTATTGAATGTTTAGAGGTTTTTAAGTGTCCTCTATCAAATGGGTAGATTGATGGCAAAGAATGTTCACTAAAAAGAGATTGATGCCACACCTATGTGTATTAATTGTGGAATCAGACAAGAATATGAGCCAAAGTGCCAAAAATTATAAAGCACCTTTGAAGGAACATATACCTTTGAATGAAGAGCTTATAAAAAAATAAAGTTCCATGTTCAAAGGATCTTGTGATGTCATCTCATTCTTGCTCATGGATTTTTCAAAGAAATTGTTTGTTCCAAAACAAGGATCAGACTATTAAATGGAGTCAACATGATATGAAATTTGGCAAGATTATAGTCCTAAAAGAAACCTTTCTAGAAATTTGATTTGTAATATAGATTATTCAATTATGATCTTCTTCTATTTCTTAGTGAATATAATTTTTTACCAAATATAAGAGTCAATGTTTGATAAATATTAATATTATTTTTAAAATTATGCATTGCATATCAATGTCCTCATTTCAATAAAAAATTAATTTCAATGTGTGTGTGGCATATCAAATAAAATTACTTTAAATTATAAGTATAGAAAACTCAAATTTTTATAATAAATAAAATATGCAACAAAAAATTATTAAGAAAACATGCATGCACTAGATATCAGTGTTATTTGTTTGTGCTATATAGACTATGATTTTATTTTATTTTTAATAAAATCTACGCCTTATGGAATAACTTTCATACTTCAAATACTATAAAAGTATAAAAATAGGTTATTAAAATTTAAAAAATGATTGAATATTTTTAAGTTTTAAAAATATTTATTTAAAATCTATATAAAAGAATTAAAATTACTAGTTCGCACTACTTTCAAATAATTAATTGGAACCTTCAAATGAAGACCTTTATTCAAAGTTACCTTTGATGTCATCCCATTGTTTTGATTAAGATAAAGCAAGAAGGGCCCAAACTTGATACAAAATAGCCATCGAGGCAAACAAGATAAATATCACCAAAGATGGGACTTAAAAGAACCAAACAAAGACCATGAATTCTTTTGAATAGAGTATAGAGCAAAAAATAAATGAGAAACAAGGGTCACGACCCTATACAATAGACTTATCCAACAAGTATCAAGAATTAGAAATGGAAGAGGTAGATGAGAGACCTTTAAACCTTCTATGAACAATAGTCCACATGATAATATATCATCTAGATTCCAACCACAAAGGATAGCATGAGACACGCCCATGGGAAGACCATCAACACATGAGGGGAGAAGAAGAGGATAACAAGGTGAATAGCAGCCAACATCCATAATAGATCCCTAGAGTGGATTGGAGGGAAATAGAGGAGAAGGATATGCAATCAGAGGAGGAGAAAAACTAGTAAGGTCCTCAAGATGAACCAAATTTGTGCCAAGATAAGGGCACTCATCAAAAGTTTTGGAAGAGGCATCCTCTTAAGAGACAACCCAAAAAAATCAAGATATCATCATTAACATTCTTCCACCAAGTACCTACACCTTTTCGATGTAGAAGAGAATAATCTAAAGCCAAGTGATCGGTAGTGAAAAAATGACATCACTTGAACTAAAGTCCCTCATAATTGAGTGTTTGAGACTAGGGACAATCTTCAACCAACAAAATACATCTTCGTGAAGAGGAAAAGGGATATGAATATCCACCAAAAAATGAGAAAAATTTGTATGTCCCATAAAATTATTGGTTTCATCAACCTTCAAAAAGTGACCAATAGAGTTACCAATTTCCTCACAACAAGTCTTCTTCCAAAATCGAAGGGGGAGATTCAGGATTCAAACCCACACTAGATGCACATTGAGTGGCTTGATAAGGGGTTTGAAGGAAGATGTCTAGGGTTTGAGCAAGATAGAGTGCTCTCCCCTAGCCCAAAGTCAACCTAGCCCTAAACAACAATCACCAATAGAAGCAAAGGTAACATAAATGAAACCTTTAGCACAAGGGGAGAGCTCAATCTTATCAAGCACTAAGGTCCTCCATGAATCCAAAACCCACTTGTGTAGGTTAGCAAGAGAGGGTCAAAGGGTGGAAAAACAACAGACCAATCCCTGTCTCTCATAGAAACCCTCATTCTCAACAACATCCTCCCCACAAAGCACCATCGGGGAAGATTTGGCATAAGGGAGAGGGCACACCTAAGGAGGCTGAGAAGGAATAGATCTAGCCTACAATGTGCAGTTGCATGTGCCCACAAGAGTGGTAAGTGAGAAAGAGGGGGTGAACGGGGATGAAACCATAGGGAGGGTGCTACATCAGCTAGTATCCTTGGAGCAACTCCATCTAGCACTCCAAATAGTTCTACATCTTCGGATAAAAAATTAGCATGTATGCTACAAAGAAAAATAAGGAGTTTGAGTGAGCTGTATAATGATACAACAAATTCATTTTTAGTTCTTGCTTTATTTTCTCATGTTGATGATCCATTGACATTTGAAGAAGCTATTGGTGATGATAAATGGGCACAAGCCATGGATGAAGAGATTGAGTCCATTGAGAAGAATGAAACATGGGAGTTGGTTGATCTTCCTAAAGGTAAAGATGCAATAAGTGTGAAATGGATTTATAAGACTAAACAAGATGCTGATGGAAAAGTGTGAAAACATAAAGCAAGGCTAGTTGCAAGGGGTTTTAGTCAACAGCCTGGAATATATTTTAATGAAACATTTGCTCCTGTTGCACTGATGGACACAATTAGAATAGTATTGGCTATTGCTGCTCACAATAAATGGGTTGTGTACCAAATGGATGTGAAATCGACATTTTAAAATGGATATCTAGATGAAGAAGTGTATGTGAAATAGCCAGAAGGCTATGAGATATTAGGTCAAAAAAATAAATTTTATAGGCTGAAAAAGGCACTTTATGGATTAAAGCAAGTTCCTAGAGCTTGGTATAGCCATATTGATTCTTATCTTATTTAAGATGGATTCCAAAGAAGCAACTGTGAGCCAACTTTGTACATTAATGTAAATGAGCAAGGTAACATGTTAATTGTGTGCTTGTATGTAGATGATCTAATCTTTACTGGTGATCTTAGCATAGATGTTTTCAAAACAACAATGAAGAGTGATTTGAAATGACTGACTTGGGACTTATGAAGTATTTTTTTGGGCATTGAAGTCTATCAATCTAATGTTGGTATATTTATTTCTCAATTCAAATATGCAAATGAAATTTTGAAGAGATTCATTATGGTGAAGTGCAAGGCAGCCCCAACACCAATCATGATGGGATTGAAGTTAAGCAAAGAGGATGATGGACCATGTGTGGATCCTAAATTGTTCAAAAGGTTGGTAGGAAGTCTTATGTATTTGATAGCCACAAGGCCTGATATAATGTATGGTGTAAGTCTAATTTCAAGATTTATGGAGTCCCCAAAAGTGTCTTATTGGAAGGTAGGTAAAAGAATATTGAGGTATGTGAGTGGTACAAAAGACTTTGGTATATTGTATTCTACGTCAGATGATTTCAAACTTATTGGTTACATAGATAGTGATTGTGGGGGCATTATAGATGATAGGAAAAACACATCTGGGTAAGTTTTTTTTATCTTGGTATAGGTGTTATTTCATGGACCTCACAAAAATAACCTATTGTGACTTTATCATCAGCTGAAGCTGAATATGTGGTAGCTACTAGTGCAGTGTGTCAAGCTATTTGGATGTGCAAGATGTTGAAAGATTTAGTGCAAGATCAGAAGGAAGCCACTACAATATTCTATGATAACAATTCCACAATTGCTCTATCTAAAAATCATGTTTTTCATAAGAGAACTAAGCATATAAATACTAGGTATCATTTCATCAAAGAGATAGTTAACAATAAGGAGATTTGCTTAGAATTTTGCAAGTCTAAAGATCAATTTGTAGATATTTTTACAAAACCCTTGGTGAAGGAGAGATTTCATTTTTTGCGAAGTTGTTTAGGAATGTTTGATTGTGCAAATATACTTAGTTGAAGTTTGATGCAGTTTTTGCTCATCCCTAGTAGTTGTAATTAAGGGGGGGTGTTAGAAATTCAGTCTACTCCTGACGGGTAATTCCAACTACTGTTTGCTCTTGAGAGCTCTTGATGTTGTGTTTTCTACTCCTAACGACTCTTGAATGAGCCTCCTCTTCTTTCCAGCAATACATCAATCTTCTCTTCTGTTTTGTATGGACGTACGGGTATATTCTCCTGGTAGTGGCAGTTAACCGGTGACATTTTTCACGTTTAAATTTTTTCACGGGCTTCTAATATCTAAAGTCTATTTAATATGCTTTTTGTATTTTGTGAAGTTAATGCCTTTTTCGTGACATGATTGCAAGTGACTAATGACATTTATTTTTCACTTAAGGTGAATATTAAGTTATCATAAAGGTGTAATTAATGAAATTTATTATTTTACCCCTTTTGCTTGCTAGAAAAGCTTTCTCCGTAAGACTTGGTTTAATTTCTCTTAGTTGGCTTTTACGGTGAAATTAATTGTAATTAATGTACAAGTTGTAGCTGTACATTCTTCTCGAGTATTCTTCCCATAAACTTTTATGAATAGTTTTGTATGATATTTTTACATGGAGAAGAAAATAGAAGAAGAAGAGATAGATGAATGAATATATCTGGTTGAGAGCAGAAAAATATTTTTCAGTTGTGTGTGCAGGTGGTGTTTAATTCTTCTGGGTTAAGTATATATGAAAATCTGGGTTGTTATTCTGTTGTTTTTGTTTTAGTTTCTTTATTCTCCCCTGCCTCTCGCCCTCAAGAGCAATCAGTAATGCTATAGCAATAGTTAGAAGAAACAACCAGTAATAAGGGAGTTCATTCCACTTTATTTTCTGAGCACAAAAAAGAGCAGCAGCTCTATGTAATGGTTTCATATATTTCATCATCTATGAATATAATGAAATTTGTTTATTTTTAAATATAAATATTTGCAGCTTATCTCTGTTTTTCATCTTTGTTTTGTTCTCTATTCTATTATGTTTTATTTCTCTACTCCTTTGCCTCTTCATTAATTACAAATCCGAATGGCCAAATTCAATGCACGATACTCTCTTGCAGAATTCATTTTGTTGAATGAAGTAAAAGAAACCTTCCGAATCCTTTTAACAGAAACCATACGTCTACTTGAATTCCCAACGACCCGTAAATCTCCAGGGTCGTCTTATTATTGAAATCTTCAACACCCATTTTTATAGGGGCCCACTTAATTCTTGACTAGGAAAGACCGAACATTATTTTTACATATGCATCTCTCATTTTTCCAAGCCATGACTTAGCCGAAACCTTTTCTTCATGCTTAACTTTTCTCATATTTAACTTTGGCAAGAATTTGAGCTTCCAACCTTGCCTGTCTTTGTGCCCTCCAAGCTTAACTAATCTAAACACCTTTCTTCCTCCTTTGAACTCATTAAGCCTTTTGTGTCTTCTTCTCTGCATAAACCTCTTCACAGACATGGAAGAAAATCCAGAGCCAAAAAGATTGCTCGCCATCGACGTTGAATTGAAGCACTCTAGTCTTTACTCTTTCTGAAAAGGATTTCAATAGTTCACCAGGTTATTCTTTCTGTATGTCATCAAACAACCCATATTTTTCTTACCTTTTTATAATCCGGTCAATATCTTAAAAAATACTCTTTGCCTACCTTTTAGGTCAAGGAAAACTTCGTGAAACGCCATTAAATTATATTACATATGCGGAAGACTCTCTCCACCCTGGAAGGATACGAATGGGACAACATTGACAAAATCAACACGAACGCAATAGATGGAAATGCAATCTGGTGGACCATAGCCGCCTAGTTCAGATTGTTGGATGCAATTTTGTATTGTAAGATGTAAGATTCAGTCTCTCTCTTTCCATTTACTCCTGATTTAGATGGCTATAATTTCAGTATAGGTAGCTTACCCAGGTGTTTAACGTTGAAGGGGAGAGAGAGATACTCATCTTGTTCGTATGAGGGCACGAGATCTATTATTTTTACATGCATTGTTTTAGCTGTGTAACTAACTTTTTCTAAGTCTTGCATTCACGTTGAACGTAAATGAAGCATACAATAAATTTTCTGTTTTTAACAAAATGAACTTTAAGCTTTTTCTTCCTTTTTTTTACTGTGATCCAGCCGAACGGCCCAGCGGTCAATGAACTCTAAGCTTTACTCATCTGCATTGACCTAGTAAACACATAAATGTTCTACTCTATGCTTATGCTTATTAGACTTAGTGATATTTGAATTAATGTTGAAGCACTATGAGTTCTCAAAATGATTAGAGTGAAGAATTAAAATTTTGGGATGTGTAGGTTCTTCTATGTTAATGGTTTATAATTAATTAAAGTAATAATAATTAAATTTAAATTATATAAGTTGAAAATGAAAAGTTGGAGAGAAAAAAATATTTTGTTTTTTAATTATATTTTGATGTAATTTTTTTATTGTTGATATTTAGATGTATTGAAATAAAGGTAGAAATAAGCTATTGAAAAAACAAAAATGTGTTCCATGTATAAATAGATGTTTTCTTTGTTAATGTATGAATTAATATTTAAAATAGATTCAAATGAAATATTCAAATGCTAACAAATTTAGATCTAATCTAAGGAAAACAAATTCAAGGATGTTTGATTGATAAAAATATAAGAAAAATACAATTAGAAACCAAGAAAAAAAATTATGCTTGAAAATCAAACATGTAAGCATCAATAGAGTGCATCAATTGTGGACAAGATAAATAAATGAGCCAAAGATTTCAAAAAATATATAACACTTTTGGAAGAACATATACCTTTGAATGAAGGACCTTCATTTGAAGATCATGGACCATTTTGACATTTGAATGAAGACCTTTGTTTAATTTTTAATATTTCATGTTCAAAATACTCTATTGAAGGAACCTTCATTCAAAGGTACCTTTGATGTCATCCCATTGTTCTAATTAAGATAAAGCAAGAAGGGCCAAAACTTGATACATAATAGCCATTGAGGCAAACAAGACAAATATCACCAAAGATGAGACTAAAAAAAACCAAACAAAGACCATCAATGCTTTTGACTAGAGCATAGAACCAAAAAGGGATGAGAAACAAGGGTCACAACCCTATACAATAGACTTATCCAGCAAGTCTCAAGAATGAGAAATGGAAGAGGTAGATGAGAGATCTTTACACCTTCTACGAACAATAGTCCATGTGATAATATATCATCTAGATCCCACCACAAAGGATAACATGAGACACCCCCATGGGAAGACCATTAACGCACGAGGGGGAACAAGAGGATAACAAGGTGAATAGAAGTTGACATCCATAGTAGATCCCTAGAGTGGAGTGGGGGAAACCAGAGGAGAAGGAGATGCACTTAGAAGAGGAGAAAAATGAGTACGGTCCTCAAGATGAACCCAATTTGTGCTAGGAGAAGGACACTCATCAAAAGCCTGGGAAGCTCGACATCCTCAGAAGAGATAAAAGCCAGAACAATCAGGAGATCATCATTAGCATTCTTCCACCAAGTACTTGCACCTTTTCAATGTAGAAGATAATAATCTGAAGCCAAGTGACCAGTAGTGAAACAACAACACCGCTTGAACTAAAGCCCCTCATAATCAAGTGGCTAAGACTAGGGCCAATCCCCAACTAGAACAAAATACATCTTTCTGAAGAGGCAAAGAGATATGAATATCCACCAAAATATGAGAAAAATTTGAATGCCCCATAAAAGAATTGGAATCATCAACCTTCAAAAAGTGAAAAATAGAGTTACCAATTTCCTCATAACAAGTCTTCTTCCAAAACTAGAGGGTAAATTTAGGATTCAAACCCACACTATATGCACATTGAGTGGCTCGGTAAGGGGTTTAAAGGAAGATGCCCAGGGTTTGAGCAAGAGAGAGTGCTCTCCCCAAGCCTAAAGTTGACCTAGCATTGAACAATAATCATCAAAAAGAAGCAAAGGTAGTATCATTGAAACCTTTAGCACAATGGAAGATCTCAATCTTATCAACCACTAAGGTCCTCCATGAATCCAAAATCCACTTGTGTAGGTTAGCAAGAGAGGGCCAAAGGTTGGAAACACAACACACCAATCCCTGTCTCTCATAGAAACCCTCATTCTCAACAACATCCTCCCCACTAAGCACCATCTGGGAAGGCTTGGCATGGGGGGATAGGGCACACCTAAGGAAGGTGAAAAGGAATATATCTAGCCTCCAATGAGTAGCTATGTGACCCCACAAGAGCGATTGGTGAGAAAGGGGGGGTGAAGGGGGATGAACCCATAGGGAGGGTATGAGCTAGAGAAGCCTCAATAGGAGGCACACCACACAAACCCTCCATGAGCAGTAAGAGAAGACCATGAGTACCCTTTGCAATTGTAGAAGCCCAACTAGGAGAGGCAAGACTATGAATAGAGACACACGTGGTGACCAACAAGGCAGAAGGTGTAGGGGTGTGCACAGGAGAGGCCATTTCTAAGATAAAATTGATGTGTCCCATTGTTTCTCATAAAAATTTTTTATAAAAAATGTTTTAACATAGGGACTGGACTATTGAATGGAGTCAAAATGATATGAAAATTTATAGGATTGTAGGATAAAAACAAGCTTTTCAAAAGCGTAATTTTTAATATAGTTTATTCAATCATGAGATCATTTTCTATTTCTTAGAGAACATGGATTTTGTCAAACATAAGAGTTATTGTTCAACAAACATAAAAAATTTAAAAGAAAAAAATGTAAAAAATATTAATACACATTATATTGATATCCTCATTTCAATTAAAATAATTAATTTCATTATATTTTAAGAAAAATATATAGGGGAGAGGATCTAGTAGTTGAGCACCCTATCTTTGTGCCTCTCAAAATCTTATGTGACAAGTTCAAGTCACTCGCAAATTTTATAACTGCTTACTTGGCAAGTGCCCTACTTATAACTATGGTTTCAAGTTCACATCATCAATTATGATGCCACATCATGATGGTTTTTGTTGAGATGTCTAAAATGGCCACAAAAATATTATATTCATAGTTGTGCACTAAGTCATATTTTATGAGTGTGTTGATGTGGCATCACATGAGTTGTTTCTTTTTTAGATCTAAGGAATGTGTTTCATTCAATTATCAATACTCATGATCAACACTGACAAATTTAAAGTCATAATTACCAATGTTATAATACAAAAATATCAAACACTAAATCTATAAACACTATAACTACTATTGGACCCTTTCCCATATGTTATCAAACAAAATCCCTCTTTTTTTTATAACTAATGTGAATTATTATTTTTTAATAAATAAGATATGTAATAAAAATATTATAAGTAATTCATGTGTTAGATATTAGTGTTAATGACCCATGTTTATGAAATCCTTATTTCATCTTATTTATCATAAAATTTATGTTTCAAGAAACACATTTCACTCTTCAAATAAAACAAAGTACAAAATCAAGGTATTAAGAATATTTTTAAAATAACTCAAATTAATATTTTAAAATATAAAAAATATTTACAATCTACATATAAAATTTTAAAAATTACTAATTCACATGATGTTTAAATTCTTAATGATTTACTTACTAAAGTAATAAAAGATAAAATTTTGATAGAAAACATTGAATCAATACACTACCTAAACTAAAAATGAGAAAGATCACCTAAAGCACTCTTATTTTTAGCTTGGATAAACTCAGTTTAAAATTGGAAAGTGTTAATATTCCCTTAATTCTGAAAGTGCTGCTCGTTTTCCTTAAAACTGAAGGAACAAAAATTATAATAGAAACAAGATGATCAAATCATATAAAATTCAATAAAATTGGAAGCTCTAATATGACAATCTGAGGTAACCATGCCTGATAAAAATAAAAATAGTAGAAAATTAAAACACTTAAAATGAGAGTTTTGGAGAATATTCATAGGTCCTATGATCTATCCCTCATCAAAGGTAGCAGATGTCCTACTGTAGGGGCATTCATGTTCACTTTCTCAGATAGATCTACAACTTTTTTGTTAGGAGCTCCATTATGGCCAATGTAGTGCCATTCTCACACTCCAATATTAAATTTGTATGTCACAGCCTTCTAGAGGCATTTTGCTAGTGAGAATAGCTTGAGGAGAGTTTAAAGTGTGGCTATTAAAGGAACAGTGAAATAGTTCTGAACAAGATGATGCACAACATTACAAAGTTATATGTGAGCCAGAGAAAATGATTCAATTCTTAATGCATAAACATCATAATAAATCAATATGCAACCTGAAGGAGGGGGTGAGGCTCTCAATAATGTCCACTCCATGTAATAGTGCGCAAATCTATTAAGATGACCCCAGGACGCCCAACTTCAATATGGAATTCCAATGCTGCCATGACACTAAAAGAAACCTTCGAAATCCTTTACAGAAACCGTACGCTGAGAAAAGAGTAAGCAGTCCTCAAATCTTTATAAATTACCACCAAGAAAAACCCATTACACATAAATATTGAAAGCCCTTAAAACATAATTGTTCCGAGATTAGGACGACTCATAGATCTTGTAGAACTCTGACTTGGCAAGACTTGGACTTGAATTCCCAACGACCTGCAAATTTCCAGAGTCATCTTTTTATTGAAATCTTCAATACCCATTCTTTTAGGTGTCCGTTTAATTCTTGACTGGGAAAGATTGAACATCATTTTTACATACGAATCTCTCATTTTTCCAAGCCATGACTTCGTTGAAACCTTTTCTTCAGGCTTAGCTTTTCTCAGATTCAAGTTTGGCAAGAATTTGAGCCTCCAACCTTTTCTGTCTTTCTGCCCTCCAAGCGTAACTAATCTGAAGCCTTTTCTACCTCCATTAAACTCATTAAGCCTTTTGTATCTTCTTCTCTGCATAACCCTCTGCACAGACATGGAAGAAGATCCAGAGCCAATAAGAGTGCCCGCCATCTACGTTGAATTGAAGCACTATATCCTTTATTTCTTAAAACATTGCCCACTGTTTATAGTTTAGCGGGGTGTGCCAATTCTGTAAGTCATTAAACAACCCATTTTATTTTTCACTTTTTATAATCTGGTCAATATCTTAAAAAAAACTTTAGTTGAGGAAGACTTGGTGAAACGCCATATAATTGTATTAGATTTTCGGAAGACTTTCTCCACACCGGAAGGATAAGAACGGGGTAACACTGACAAAATCAACACAGAAACAATACAGGAAAATACAATCTGTTGACATAGGCGCCTGTTCAGATTGTTAGATGTAAATTTGTATTTAAGCTGTGAGATTCAGTCTATCTCTTTTCAATTCCTCCCGATTTAGATAGCTATAACTTTTGTTTAAGAAGCTTACATAAGGTGTTTTAACGATGAAGAATTTTTATATATAGAGGAGAGAGAGACCGGGTTAGGGACCACTCAGCTTGTTTATATGAGAGTACAAGACCTATTCTAAACCTTGGGATGTTTGAGTTTGTCTATATAAAGTAGTAATTAATTGAATGAATAAAAGGTAGATTTAAATTAGGTGAGTTGCAGAAGGAAGAGTCGGAGAGATAAAAGCTCTTAATTATTTTTGAATTATATGTTGATGCTTCAATTTTTTTCTTAGTTTATAGAAGTGTTGAAATTTAACAATGTAAAAACATAGAAGTAAGGTGTTGGAAGAATAGAAATATGTGTTATGTGGTTAACGAATGAAATAATGTTTAAAATAGTTTCAAATGGAATATTCAAACAATAATAATTTTAGATATAGTCTAAGGAAAAAAATACCAGATGTGTGAACTAGAAATATAAAGAGAAAATTATACTAGAAAACTAAACTTGCAAACATAAAGTGGCAACTTGTGTATGTGGGAGAAATAATGTTTTTGAAACTAGCTTTTTTAGAATAATGTCAAAATGTTATTGAATGTTTAGAGGTTTTTAAGTGTCCTCTATCAAATGGGTAGATTGATGGCAAAGAATGTTCACTAAAAAGGGATTGATGCCACAACCATGTGTATTATTTTTGGAATCAACAAGAATATGAGCCAAATTGCAAAAAATTATAAAACACCTTTGAAGGAACATATACCTTTGAATGAAGAGCTTATAAAAAAATAATGTTCCATGTTCAAAGTTCCTTGTGATGTCATCTCATTGTTGCTCATGGATTTTTCAAAGAAATTGTCTATTCCAAAGCAAGGATCAGACTATTAAATGGAGTCAGCATGATATGAAATTTGGCAAGATTATAGTCCTAAAAGAAACCTTTCCAAACGTTTGATTTGTAATATAGATTATTCAATTATGATCTTGTTCTATTTCTTAGTGAATATAATTTTTTACCAAATATAAGAGTCAATGTTTGATAAATATTAATATTATTTTAAAAATTATTCATTGCATATCAATATCCTCATTTCAATAAAAAAATAATTTTAATGTGTGCGTGTGGCATATCAAATAAAATTACTCTAAATTATAATTATAGAAAACTCAATTTTTTATAATAAATAAAATATGCAACAAAAAATTATTAAAAAAACATGCATGCACTAGATATAAGTGTTATTTGTTTGTGCTACATAGACTATAATTTTATCTTATTTTTAATAAAATTTACGTATTATGTAATAACTTTCATACTTCAAATACTATATAAGTATAAAATTAAGTTATTAAAATTAAAAAATGATTCAATATTTTTAAGTTTTAAAAGTATTTATTTAAAATCTATATAAGAAAATTATAATTACTAGTTCACACTACTTTCAAATAATTAATTGTTTATTTTATAAGTGATAAAAAGTAAATTTTTGATTTAAATTGTTGAATCAATGTGCCACTTATGTAAAAATGTGATACACACTACTGTAAATTACCTAAAGCTCTCTTATTTGTTTACAAACACACTCTTTCTTCATAAATTTTTTTATTTCTAATGTTCCCATTGTTTTAGAAGTGCTAGTCATTTTGACATTTAAAGGAAGACCTTTTAATAATTCTTAATATTTCGTGTTCAAAATACTCTATGAAAGGAACCTTCAAATGAAGACCTTTATTCAAAGGTAGCTTTGATTTCATCCCATTGTTTTGATTAAGATAAAGCAAGAAGGGCCCAAACTTGATACAGAATATCCATCGAGGAAAACAAGATAAATATCACCAAAGATGGGACTAAAAAGAACCAAACAAAGACCATGAATTCTTTTGAATAGAGCATAGAACAAAAAAGAAATGAGAAACAAGGGTCACGTCCCTATACAACAAACTTATCCAACAAGTATCAAGAATGAGAAATGGAAGAGGTATATGAGAGACATTTACACCTTCTATGAACAATAGTCCACATGATAATATATCATCTAGATTCCCACCACAAAGGATAACATGAGACACCCCCATGGGAAAACCATCAACACATGAGGCGGGAAGAAGAGGATAACAAGGTGAATAGCACTCAACATCCATAATAGATCTGTAGAGTGGATTGGGGGCAACCAAAGGAGAAGGATATACACTCAGAGGAGGAGAAAAACCAGTAGGGTCCTTAAGATCAACTAAATTTGTGCCAAGATAAAGACGCTCATCAAAAGCTTTGGAAGAGTCATCCTCTTAAGAGACAAAAGCTAGAACAATCAAGATATCATCATTAACATTCTTCCACCAAGTACCTACACCTTTTCGATGTAGAAGAGAATAATCTAAAGCCAAGTGACCGGTAGTGAAACAACGACACTGCTAGAACTAAAGTCCCTCATAATCGAGTGGTTGAGACTAGGGAAAATCCCCAACCAACAAAATACATCTTTGTGAAGAGGCAAAGGGATATGAATATCCACCAAAATATGAGAAAAATTTGAATGCCCCATAAAAGTATTGGATTCATCAACCTTCAAAAAGTGGCCAATAGAGTTACCAATTTCCTCATAACAAGTCTTCTTCCAAAATTAGAGGGGGAGATTCATGATTCAAACCCACACTAGATGCACATTGAGTGGCTTGATAATGGGCTTGAAGGAAGATGTCTAGGGTTTGAGCAAGAGAGAATGCTCTCCCCAAGCCTAAAGTTAACCTAGCACTAAACAACAATCATCAATAGAAGTACAGGTAACATCAATGAAACCTTTAGCACAAGGGAAGAGCTCAATCTTATCAAGCACTAAGGTCCTCCATGAATCCAAAACCCACTAGCGTAGGTTAGCAAGAGAGGTTCAAAGGTTGGAAAAACAATAGACCAATCCCTATCTCTCATAGAAACCCTCATTCTCAACAACATGCTCCCCACAAAGCACCATCGAGGAAGGTTTGGAACAAGGGAGAGAGCACAGCTAAGGAGGCTGAGAAGGAATAGATCTAGCCTGAAATGAGTAGTTACATGTGCCCACAATAGCAGCAGGTGAGAAAGAGGGGGTGAAGGGGGATGAAACCATAGGGAGGGTGCAAGCTAGAGAAGCATCAATGGGAGGTACACCACACAAACCCTCCGCGTGTAGTAAGAGTAGACCATGAGGACGCTTTGCAATTGTAGAAGCCCAACTCAGAGACACAAGACTATGAGTAGAGGCATATGTGGTAGCCAACAAGGAAGAAGGTGTAGGCGCGTGCACGAGTGAGGCCACTTTTAAGACAAAATTTATGCCATCCCATTGTTGCTCATAAATTTTTTCTATAAAATCTACTTTAACATAGGGATTGGGCTATTGAATGTAGTCAAAATGATATGAAAATTTGTATGATTGTAGGCTAAAAACAAGCTTTTCAAAAGTGTAATTTGTAATATAGTTTATTCAATCATGATATCATTTTCTACATCTTAGTGAACATGAATTTTGTCAAACATAATAGTCATGGTTGAACACACAGAGAAATTCAAAAGAAAAAAATGTAAAAAAAATTAATGCACGTTATATTGATATCCTCATTTGAAATAAAATATTTAATTTCATTATATTTTGAGAAAAATATATAGGGGAGAGGATCTAGTAGTTGAGCACCCTATCTTTGTGCCTCTCAAAATCTTATGTGGCAATTTCAAATCACTCCCAAATTTTATAGTAGCTTACTTGGCAAGTGCCCTACTTATAACTATGGTTTCAAGTTCACATCATCAAATATGATGCCACATCATGATGGTTTTAGTTGAGATGTCTAAAATGGCCACAAAAGAGTTATATTAATAGTTGTGCACTAAGTCATATTTTATGGGTGTATCTATGTGACATCACATGAGTTGTTGCTTTTTAAATCTAAGGAATGTCTTTTATTTAATTATCAATACTCATGATCAACACTAACAAATTTAAAGTCACAATTACCAGTGTTATAATACAAAAATACACTAAATCAATAAACACTATAACAACTATTGGAGCATGTTTAACTATTGGACCATTTCCTATATGCTAGATGAAACAAAATCCCTCATTTTTATAACTAATGTGAATTATTATTTTTTAAAAATAAGATATGTAATAAAAAATATTATAAGTTATGCATGTGTTAGATATTAGTGTTAATGACCATGTTTAAGAAACCCTTATTTTATCTTATTTATCATAAAATTTATGTTTTAAGGAATACATTTCACTCATTAAATAAAATAAAGTATAAAATCAAGATATTAAGAACATTTTTGAAATAACACAAATTAATATTTTTAATTATAAAAAATATTTATAATCTACATGTATAAAATCTTAAAAATTACTAATTCAGATAATGTTTAAATTCTTAATGATTTACATGCTACAAGTAATAAAAGATAAAATTTTGATAGAAAACATTGAATCAATACACTACCTAAACTAAAAATGAGACATGCCATTGTAAGATCACCTAAGGCACTCTTATTTTTAGCTTGATAAACTTAGTTTAAAATTGAAGTGTTAATATTCCCCTAATTCTGAAAGTGCTGCTCATTTTCCTTGAAGAAACAAAAATTATAATAGAAACAAGATGATCAAATCATATAAAATTCAATAAAATTGGAAGCTCTAATATGACAATTTGAGGTAACCATGCCTAATAAAAATAAAAAGAGTAGAAAATTAAAACACTTAAAATGAGTTTGAAAAGTTTTGGAGAATATTCATAGGTCCTATGATCTATCCCTCATTAAAGGTAGATGTCCTAGGGGCATTCATGCTCACTTGCTCAGATAGATCTACAACCTTTTTTTTAGAGCTCCATTATGGCCTATGTAGTGCCATTCTCACACTCCAATATTAAATTTGTATGTCATAACCTTCTAGAGGTGTTGTGCTAGTGAGAATAGCTCGAGGAGAGTTTAAAGTGTAGTTGTTAAAGGAACATTGAAATAGTTCTCAACATGATGATTCACAACATTACAAAGTGATATTTGAGCCAGAGAAAATGACGCAATTCTTAATGCATAAACATCATAATCAATCAATATACAACCAAAAGGAATTCTTAATGCATAAACATCATAATCAATCAATATACAACTAGAAGGAGGAGGTGACACTCTCAATAATGTGCACTCCATGTAAAAGTGTGCAAATTTATTAAGATGACCCCGGGACGCCCAACTTCAAGATGGAATTCCAATGCTTCCAACATGGCGTAACAATCCCAATTACAACACTAGCTCCCATAGGATTATTTATCATAGCCTCTAAAGAAAAAATGGCATGATCACTAAAAGAAACCTTCCAAATCCTTTACGGAAACCGTACAGTGAGAAAAGAGTAAGTAGTCCTAAAATCTTTATAAATTACCATCAAGGAAATCAAGTACATGGATGTTTGATTGATAAAAATACAATATAGATACAACTAGAAACCAAAACAAAAAATTATGCTTCAAAATCAAATTTGAAAGCATAAACACATGGTAGAAAGAAACTTTGCAGAACTAGCTTGCTTTAAATAATGTCAAAATTTGCTTGGAAATTTTTGAGGTTATAACTATTCTCTTCAAAGAGACAAATAATCTCCATTTATAAGAGATCTATCCCATAATAAAGTGCATAAATTGTGGACAAGATTAAAAAATGAGCCAAAGATTTCAAAAAATATATCACTTTTGGAAGAACATATACCTTTGAATGAAGGACCTTCATTTGAAGATAATGGACCATTTTGAAATTTGAATGAAGACCTTTTTTTAATTTTTAATATTTCATGTTTAAAATAATCTATGAAAGGAACCTTCAAATCAAGACCTTCATTCAAAGGTACCATTGATGTCATCCCATTGTGTTGATAAAGATAAAGCAAGAAGGGCCTGAACTTGATACAAAATAGTCATCGAGGCAAACAAGACAAATATCACCAAAGATGAGACTAAAAAAGAACCAAACAAATACCATCAATGCTTTTGACTAGAGCATAAAACCAAAAGGAAATGAGAAACATGGGTCACAAGCCTATACAACAGACTTATCCAAAAAGTCTCAAGAATGAGAAATGGAAGAGGTAGATGAGAGACCTTTACACCTTCTATAAACAATAGTCCAAGTGATAATATCATCTAGATTCCCACCACAAAGGATAGCATGAGACACCCCCATGGGAAGACCATAAATGCATAAGGGGGGAACAAGATGATAATAACGTGAATAACAGTCGACATCCATAATAGATCCCTAGAGTAGAGTGGGGGCATCTAGACAAGAATGAGATACACTCAGAGGAGGAGAAAAACCAATAGGGTCCTCAAGATGAACCAAATTTGTTCCAAGAGGAGGACACTCATCAAAAACCTAGGAAGAGGCATCCTCAGAAGAGAAAAAAGATAGAAAAATCAAGAGATCGTCATTAACACTCTTCCACCAAATACTTGCACCTTTTTTATGTAGAAGAGAATAATCTGAAGCCAAGTGACTAGCAGTGAAACAATGACACCGCTTGAACTAAATCCCCTCATAATTGAGTGGTTGAGACTAGGGCCAATCCCTAACAAACAAAATACATCTTTGTGAGGAGAAAAAGAGATATGAATATCCACCAAAATATGAGCAAAAGTTGAATGCCCCATAAAATAATTGGAATCATCAACCTTCAAAAAGTGACCAATAGAGTTACCAATTTCCTCATAACAAGTCTTCTTCACAAATTGGAGGGGGAGATTCAAGATTCAAACCCACACTAGATGCACATTGAGTGGCTCAGTAGGAGGTTTGAAGGAAGATGTCCAAGGTTTGAGCAAGAGAGTGTGCTCTCCCCAAGCCTAAAGTTGACCTAGCACTAAACAACAATCATCAATATAAGCAAAGGTAGCATCAATGAAACCTTTAGCACAAGGGAAGAGCTCAATATTATCAACCAATAAGGTCCTCCATGAATCTAAAAGCCACTTGTGTAGGTTAGCAAGAGAGGGCCAAAGGTTGAAGAAACAACACACCAATCCCTATCTCTCACAAAAACCCTCATTCTCAACAACATTCTCCCCAACAAGCACCATCAGGGAAGATTTGGAACAGGGGAGAGAGCACACCTAAGGAGGGTGAGAAGGAATAGATATAGCCTCTAATGAGTAGCTACATGCCCCCATAAGAGTGGCAGGTGAGAAAGGGGGGGCGAAGGGGGATGAACCCATAGGGAGGGTGCAAGCTAGAGAAGCCTCAGCGGGAGGCACACCACACAAACCCTTTACGAGCAACAAGAGCAGACCATGAGGACCCTTTGCAATTATAGAAGCCCAACTAAGAGACACAAGATTGTGAGTACAAGCGCACATGGTAGCCAACATGGAAGAAGGTGTAGGGCGTGCAAGAGAGGCCATTTTTAAGATAAAATTGATGACATTCCATTGTTGCTCATAAAAATTTTCTATAAAAAATGTTTTAACATAGGGGATGGACTATTGAATGGAGTCAAAATGATATGAAAATTTGTAGGAATGTAGGCTAAAAACAAGCTTTTCAAAAGCGTAATTTGTAATATAGTTTATTCAATCATGAGATCATTTTCTATTCCTTAGTGAACATGAATTTTGTCAAACATAAGAGTCATTGTTAAACACACATAAATTTTTTAAAGAAAAAATGTAAAAGATATTAATGCACATTATATTGATATCCTCATTTCAATTAAAATAATTAATTTCATTATATCTTAAGAAAAATATATAGGGGAGAGGATCTAGTAGTTGAGCACCCTATCTTTCTACCTCTCAAAATCTTATGTGGCAGTTTCAAATCACTCTCGAATATTATAGCAGCTTACTTGGCAAGTTCCTTACTTATAACTATGGTTTCAAGTTCACATCATCAAATATGATGCCACATCATGATGGTTTTTGTTGAGATGTCTAAAATGACCACAAAAAGGTTATATTGATAGTTGTGCACTAAGTCATATTTTATGGGTGTGTTGATGTGGCGTCACATGAGTTGTTGCTTTTTAGATCTAAGGAATGTGTTTCATTTAATTATCAATACTCATGATCAACACTAACAAATTTAAAGTCACAATTACCAGTGTTATAATACAAAAATATGAGACACTAAATCAATAAACATTGTAACAACTGTTGGAGCATGCTCAACTAATGGACCCTTTCCCATATGTTATGAAACAAAATCCCTCTTTTTTATAACTAATGTGAATTATTATTTTTTAATAAATAAGATATGTAATAAAAAATATTGTAAGTTATGCATGTGTTAGATATTAGTGTTAATGACCCATGTTTAAGAAACCTTTATTTTATCTTATTTATCATAAAATTTATGTTTTAAGGAATACATTTCACTTTTTAATTTAAATAAAGTACAAAATTAAAATATTAAGAACATTTTTAAAATAACACAAATTAAAAAATTTTAACATAAAAAGTATTTATAATCTACATATAAAATCTTAAAAATTACTAACTCACATGATTTTTAAATTCTTAATGATTTATTTGCTATAAATAATAAAAGAAAATTTTGATAGAAAACATTGAATCAATACAGTACTAAACTAAAAATGAGGCATATCATTGTAAGATCACCTAAAGCACTCTTATTTTTAGCCTGACAAACTCAGTTTAAAATTGAAAAGTGTTAATATTCCCCTAATTCTGAAAGTGCTGCGCGTTTTCCACTGAAGGAACAAAAATTATAATAGAAACAAGATGATCAAATCATATAAAATTCAATAAAATTGGAAACTCTAATATGACAATTCGAGGTAACCATGCCTGATAAAAATAAAAAGCTGGTAGAAAATTAAAACACTTAAAATGAGATTGACAAGTTTTGGAGAATGTTCATAGGTCTTATGATCTATGCTTCATTAAAGGTAGCAGATGTCCTACTATAGGGGCATTCATGTTCACTTTCTCAAATAGATCTACAACCTTTTTATTAGGAGCTCCATTCTGGCCTATGTAGTGTCATTCTCACACTCCAGTATTAAATTTGTATCTGTCACAGCCTTCTAGAGGCATTGTGCTAGTGAGAATAGCTTGAGGAGAGTTTAAAGTGTTGTCATTAAAGGAACAGTGAAATAGTTTTCAACAAGATGATGCACAACATTACAAAGTGATATGTGAGCCAGAAAAAAAGATGCAATTCTTAATGCATAAACATCATAATCAATCAATATGCAACCTGAAGGAGGGGGTGTGGCTCTCAATAATGTGCACTCCATGTAATAGTGTGCAAATCTATTAAGATGACCCCAGGACGCCCAACTTCAAGATGGAATTCCAATGCTTCCAACAAGGTGTAACAATACCAATTACAACACTAGCTCCCATAGACTTATTTATCATAGCCTCTAAAGAGAAAATGGCATGACATTAAAAGAAACCTTCCAAATCCTTTACGGAAACCGTACGCTGAGAAAAGAGCAAGCAGTCCTAAAATCTTTATAAATTACGACCAAGAAAAACACATTACATATAAATATTGAAAGGCCTTAGAACATAATTGTTCCAAGATTAGCACGACTCATAGATCTTGTAGAACTCTGACTTGGCAAGACTTGTACTTGAATTCCCAACGACCTGCAAATTTCCACTGTCATCTTATTATTGAAATCTTCAATACCCTTTTTAGGGGTGCGCTTAATTCTTGACTGGGAAAGACTAAACATCATTTTTACATATGAATCTCTCATTTTCCAAGCCATGACTTCGCTGAAACCTTTTCTTCAGGCTTAGCTTTTCTCAGATTCAACTTTGGCAAGAATTTGAGCTTCCAACCTTTCCTGTCTTTGTGCCCTCCAAGCTTAACTAATCTGAAGCCTTTTCTACCTCCATTAAACTCATTAAGCCTTTTGTATCTTCTTCTCTGCATAAACCTCTGCACAGACATGGAAGAAGATCCAGAGCTATTAAGAGTACTCGCCATCTACGTTGAATTGAAGCACTATATTCTTTATTTTTTAAAACATTGCCCACTATTTATAGCTCACCAGGGTGTGCCAATTCTGTAAGTCATTAAACAACCCATTTTATTTTTCACTTTGTATAATTTGGTCAATATCTTAAAAAACAATTTAGTTGGGGAACACTTGGTGATTTGCCATATAATTGCATTAGATTTGCTGAAGACTCTCTCCACACCCGAAGGATAAGAACGGGACAACACTGACAAAATCAATACATAAACAATACAGGAAAATACAATCTGTTGACATAGGCGCCAGTTCAGATTGTTGGATGAAAATTTGTATTTGAAGCTGCGAGATTAAGTCTATCTCTTTTCAATTTAGATGTCTTTAATTTCCGTTCAACTAGCTTACACCAGGTGTTTAACGATGAAGAATTTTTATATATAGAGGAGAGAGAGACCGGGTTAGGGACCACTCAGCTTGTTTATACGAGAGTACAAGAACTATTCTAAACCTTGGGATGTTTGAGTTAGTCTATACGAATGGTTTTCATATAAAGTAGTAATTAATTAAATGAATAATAGGTAGATTGAAATTAGGTGAGTTGGAGAAGGAAGAGTTGGCGAGATAAAAAGTTCTTAATTATTTTAGAATTATATGCTGATCTAACTTTTTCCGTAGTTTATAGAAGTGTTAGAAATTAAATAATCTAAAAACATAGAAATAAGGTGTTAGAAGAATAGAAATAAGGTTGTGTTGCTGCAAAGTTCCTGTCAAATGCTGACAGGATATTTTATTCTTTGATTTATAGGAAAAAATGTGAACAGTGATGGTCCAATCAATTTGACAAGATAGTAATTGATAGTTGTATTTTTAAGTAGTTTCCTTAGACAATACATTCTTAAAGTAGTTTTCTTTGACAATACAGATAGATAAAGGAATGACTAGGACATAATTTATTTGAATAGATATTAGAAGGATTTTTAAAAATGTTATTTAGTGTCATTTATTTATTATTTAAGTGAAAAAGTCCCTAGGGTGAATACGCATGGGACAAGTTCATGTTAGGACCTATTTTTTGGGATTTGGATAAACTTTGTCCCCCCTAAAGTTCAAATTAAGAAAATTTACAAGATTTAACTTGGCTATGAAGCAAGCTTTACATTAAGTCATTAAATATCTTTTACCTAGGTTCATACATCCATCTTGGTATTCTATCTATAAAACTCTTGAAGTGTTTGTGGGAGTTGGTTTTTGGGAAAATTCTTTCTTCTTGCATTGTGAAAGAAGAGGATTATTTTTTGGGGGAGAATTTTGGGAGCTTGGGAGAGAATAAGAAAGGATATCTTGAAGATTTTTTAATAAAGAGCTCTCACCATTGTTTTGAATCTTTGAGAGGAAGGGTCCATAGTCTCTTGTAGATTATGTAAATGGAATGCTATTTTTGTTATTAGTGTTTAATATTGGCTAGTTTCTCTATGTGTTTTTCCTTCTATTTTTTTTTTAATTCTTTTTATTTTATATGTTTTTTGGTAAGGGTTGTTATGTTGGGTGCATATATTCCCAATTTTGGGGTTAATCTAGTCACTTGTGTGTTGGGGTTGAGATAGGCGTGGACCCTCAATTCGTGAAAGTATACAATTCTTTGAGAATTAAAAATGGTATTAAGTTTCCATGAATTTATGTGATATTGGATTGGTTATATGTGTAGGATATATTAGGTTTATGGTGATGGAAATATATTGGGTGGTGTTTTGGGTGATATTGTTTTGATATTTGGAGAGGTTGATATGTAATAAATGATAGAGTAGATTTCTTGTTATTGATTGAGGTGAGATATTGTTTTTTATATTTTCCCCAAGGGGTTAGAGTGTCCCCTTGACTCTCCCTTTTCTATGAATCTTGGTATGATTCATATGTGGTGTTTCAATATTTTGGATATTGTTGTATTCTTTTATATGAATATTTTTATTATTTCATGAAACTTGGTTTCTATGAAAAACTCCTAGCTTGGGGGAGTTTAGAGAAAACCTTGTGATTGGAGGTGGAAAAATATATTTTGGTCATGGATGTGAAGTTTGTTTATAAAATTATGCAGATTTGAAAGTTTGGCAACATGTATGGATAAAGATTTTGAATGGGTTATGAAACACTCATCTTGGAAAATAAAAGGGTCTACAAAATTCTTATTGGGAAATTATATAATTGTTTACTTGTTTATGTATTATATACTTCTAAATTTGATTTCTCAAGGAAAAAAGTAATGGTGTAGGAAATCTATAAATTTCATTAGTTTTATATTGTAATTGTAGACATCTAAATTTGATGACTCCCATACGATCAAATTCACCTTTTTATTCATCCATTCTGTCAATATTAATTTATTTAATTAATATTATACTTTCCGCCTAAAGTCCTTAAATTATTTAATTTAACAATTAAATGCTTTACCTTACATCCTCTCCAAGCTCTAAATTAAATAAATACAATAATTTATTTAATTTAGTCATTTAACCTTTTTGAATAAAATCAATTTAAAATTCTTCTTCTTTCTCTCTCTTTGTCACATCCTCCATAATCCCTTTCTAATCTAGATTAATTTAATTAATTCATGATTAGTATGTGCATCCTCTTAATCAAGGATTAATATAACATCCTCCTACATTTGCCACTTCCCTCTAATCTTTTATTAATTTTCCTAATCAGGTATTTGCACAACCTTAATCAAAGTCATTAGCCACATTTAGCACCCCTTTTTAGTCAACCTTTTCATTTTCCTTTCTTAGCGTTGACCCCCTTTCCCATGTAAATTTTTAATTCACATTTATTCATCCTAGGTCTCTCTCCTCCCCATGTGAATTTTTAATTCACATTTTATCCTTTCAAGGCTTACCTTATCCCCATGCAACTTCTAGAACATTTGGCTTGTCACCTCATCCACATATGACAAACTCCCACCTTTTTGGAGAACCTCTATTATCCATTAGATTCTCCCAAGAATATGAATTTTTAATTCACATTTATTTCTCCAACCACTTTCTCATTTCCCATGGACATTTATGAGGAATTCCAAAATTCTTCAAATGTCACTTTCATCATCACTTGGGGACAAGAAGTTATTTTCTTAGGAAATATTCTCACCCCCCAAGGTACTTGTCCTTCTTCCACATCATGTACCTCTCTTCCACCTCACTTCCACATCATCTTATCCTAGGCCATCTCACATTCCACATGTCAAGATGTGAGGGCTTGTGAGTCCTCAACTTACTATAGCCCTACATCTTGACCTTGGTGGCTCAATCTCAACCATTGAATTCTCTAAAGAATTCAAGTTTCTCTATAAATACCCCCTCCTCTAAAGTATTTTCAACACTTAGTCATTTTAGTATCCTTATGTTGTCATTTTGAGCACTCAATTCACAAGTATCTTCACTCATTTAGCCAAGCCATTTTATCCATTTTGCACTTGCATCTAGTCATATTGTCAATCTTGCATCTCGCCATCCAAGGAGCACACAATGATCTTAAACATCAAGGGCCAACCAAGGGATTCGTCAACATGGAGAAGGAATAAGCAATTTCATTATTTCATCTATTTTCTTTGTGTCAACAATTCCTTAGGCTAATCTTTGAGGTGTCTTTTGTATTTTTTCTTATTGCATAATAGTTGTTTTGCATATTTAGAATAGAATTAAACATTAAGGATCACATTTCTGGCATGCTTGGTTGGACCCACAAACAGGTTCCTCTATTTTACATTTGTTGTTGTTGAGATTGTTTGCAGGAAAAGGTCGCAGAGGGGCGACTATACCCTTATGGTCACTGTAGAGGGGTGATTGCGCCCTCTAGTTCACTGCAGAGGGGCAACTGCGCCTTCTAGTTCACTGTAGAGGGGCGACTACACCCTCCTACAAATTGCAAAAGTGCAACTGCGCCCTCTGGTTCATTGCAGAGAGGCGACTACGCCCTCCTACACATTGCAAAAGTGCAACTGTGCCCTCTATTTGGCTGTAGAAGGGCGGATACGCCCTATACCCATATTCTAATTCTAACAAGTTTGTTGCAGAGGGGAAGATACACCCTATTCCATATTTTTTTTCTAACAAGTTTCCTACAAAGGGACGGATACACCCTATTCCATATTCTGATTCTAACAAGTTTGTTGCAAAGGGGCAGATACGCCCTATTCCATATTCTATTTCTAACAAGTTTGTTGTAAAGGGGAGGATAAGGCCTATTCCATATTTTGTTTCTAACAAGTTTGCTACAGAGGGGTGGATACACCCTATTCCATATTCTATTTCGAACAAGTTTGCTGCAGAGGGGCGGATGTATGCCTTATTCCATATTTTATTTCTAACAAGTTTGTTGTAGAAGGGCGGATATGCCCTATACCCATATTTTTTTTCTAACAAGTTTACTATAGAGGGGAAAATTTTTCCTCCTGCTTACTATAGTGGGGTGAATTTTCCCTCTTGGTTACTACAGAGGGGCAGACACGCCCCAAAACAACACATTTTGGGAGGTAAAACAACCGTTTAAGGTTAGATTTTGCTCCATTTTTTGTTGTTGTTTTCTGATTCTAACCCCCTAACATTATTTGTTACAAGGATATTAGTGTTTTTTCTAACATTTTGCAACATATTATTGTATAATTGGTGAAGAAAGAAGGATAAAACAATTAACGTTTGCTTGCAGGACCTACTGTTTGCACATATTTCCAAATCTATCCTTGTTTTTCGTTAATCTAGGAACATAGTTTAATTAGGGGAAGTAATATCTATTGTTTGTTGTGTCTATATTTTTGTGTTACCTAAAGGGGGAATTAGTTTGTTTTCACTTTCCCCTTGCACTTCGTGTGAGCCTGGGGAGTAGTTGGAAATGATTAGTGCTTTCTTTCTAGTGGGACCTGCTTGGGGATTTCATCACCCCAAAGGACGATTCCAACCATGTGTATTGGCAAGGTATATAAAGGGTGGAGAGAAAAATTTGTACCTCAATCCAGTCACGTCGTAATTGGTGAAGTGTCGAAGCTAGGGTGATACCTAGATACATGTGAAGAGTTGGTCTGAGCCCTTAGTATCTCACTAGGGTTCCTGACTCACACTTGTGACAGGCTGGTGTTCACGGTTGTGCCTCACGTACCGAGAGTATATCGAGGACTTCCTAGACACCTTCTGTATCCTAAATTAAGAGATTTTTTGCCATACCCTTAATACTAATTGTAGGATTGTGCTTGTTTGAAAGTGCTTTCTCATGAGAAACCGGTAATTTTTTTGACAAGTTGGCCTTATTATTGTCATTTTAAGTCCTTTCCATAGTCATTTCCACCTAAATCAAGTCACTGTTCACTGCAGTGGGGCGAATTTTCCCTCCTGGTTACTATAGTGGGGCAAATTTTCCCTCCTATTTACTATAGTGGGGTAAATTTTTCCTCCAAACCTCCATTTAATCTTTCCAAACCTCTGTTTAATCATTAAAAACCTCCATTTTGTCATTCTAAACCTCCAAAACCTCTGTTTAGTCATCCTAAACCTCCATTAGTCATCCCAAGCCTCCATACATTTATTCTCTCAATTCGCCCACTCATTTTGAATTTTCTGATAACTCATTTGGACAGCCCATATCATCACCTAGTGAACTTGTTTCACCAAAATCTTACCCTTTGCATCACCTAATCCATATCATATAAACACCACTCATCATCAAACCACCTAAACCTTGTGTTAAAAGTTGTTATCCAAATTGATCTTAATGCTTGAACTTGATTTTTATCCTTCATATCAATCATCAACTTTGACCCAAATCAATTCACTTCCATCTTGAGGTGAATTTGGTGTCGTAAGTTATCATCCTCAGCCCAAATCAATCCATTTCTATCTTGAGGTGGATTTGGTGCCATGATCATCCACTTGATCAATCAATGCTCTAGGTCACTAAGAGTGACTTTCTGACTGGGTTTAGGATCACTTACATCTTCCATCTTTTAATATTAATCCAATTGCACCTATCCAATCACCCAATCTGTTCTATCAAATCATCTAATCATCCAATCAAACCAATCATAGTTATCCAATCATCTTAACAATCCATTATATTCTATCAAACCAATCTATTCTATCACATCCATTCAATCTACCCAATCCAATCTATCTCAACAATCCAATCCAATCTATCTCAAAGTTTGACATCCTCCAATCAAAATCCAATTTTATCAAAATACAATTTCATCCAATCAAAATCCAATATAGTTGAATCTGATCAGAGTCCAATTAAGTCTACCCATGCCCTTCATCCAATCGATCAATCTTCATCAAATCAAATTGTTCATCAAGGACCTTTTTTATAATCTGCCCATACCCCATTTGCATGCCCATTCAAACTAGGTCACAAGCCAAGAAGCAAATGACACAACAAGGTCAAAATTCCCAAGTGGACATGTCTCAAGATCCTAATAATAGTGCAAATCCTACGAATGGTACAAATGCCTCTCAAGATCCTAACAATGGAATGAACATCCCCCAAGACCCTCATAAAGACACTTCATCACACTCCAACACTGAAAATAAGAAAAACTCACCACATGGTGAAGAAAGTATGGTTAATCAACTCGAACTCACACTTGAGGAACATTTTAGTAATCCCACCAATGTGTAAATGACAGACCGCCTATTCGAAAAACATGGGGAAGAAATCATAGCCCACCTAATTGAAAAAGGCGTCAAACCTCCACCAGGTGTCAACCTATCCAAATATGGAAGTTCTACATCTAACATACCGCAAGGCTTACAAAACACACCAGATAGTTCATACATCCCCAATGTTCCTCCAGTGGAGCGTGGGCATCAACTTGAATTTGGCAACATCATTATTTATCATGTTAACAGTCCCCCACACACCACAATCTTAGTCATGGGGCTCCTCAAGTATCGAATCCCAAAAATCCTTTCGCCTACAACATGCCGCAAAATGTTCCACAACACTATTACATTTTGATCAATTTTTCGACGACCGCTTGTTAGAATTTCAACGGATGTTCGTCGCTGTTATTGCGTCATAATTTCAACAACATTTGAAATGTCAAAATTCTGACCTGGCATCAGTGCAACCTTCGCCATTAATGCTAACAACACCAACCCTTTCGAGTCAAACTCCAATCAATGCTAGGGGCAACCCTTTTACCTTATTTCCTCCACCTCCTGGGGCCACAAATCTACCACTTCCTCCATACACATCTCAAAATCCTCTGTAATCTAACCTACCACCTCAATTACCTCCATAAGGTACATCCCAACCAAATGTTTCGGTTGGTACCCAACAACCTCCTTTATAGAACGCCTCTACGTTATCTCAGTCGTCTCATCAGCAACAACCCCCACATAATGCTTTAGTTTCTTCACAAAAACCACCATACCAATCAAAAGGAAATCCATCTCGACCTCTTGCTCATGCCATATTCCTATTCCTCACATCCATTTTATGTCCGCAAGTTCAACCACAACACAACATCCCATCTCGGCCCATGCAATAGTTGACATCACATCAACAACCTCCTTAGCATTACTACTATCATAACCAATAGTAGTTCCAGAAACAACCACCCTATGTGGCCTCCCAACAGTCATAGTAGTACCTTCAATACCAACAAACCAACTCGCAATATCACATTCAAGCTCCTCAACATTCGATCTTGCATTCTTATAAAAAAAATCCATACTATACCTCACAACAAAAACCCCAGTACCAAGAAACTCCCTTGACATACCAGCAAGGGATATCATCATCTCACTATCAAAATCCATATGCCAACCTTCAGACACTATCTCAGTAGGATCCTTCGTCGTCCTACCACCCATATCCATCCAACCCATCTGTCTCAACTCCTACGCCACTAGTCAATGCAGACCTATTGGGAATCAAAGCTGCTTTGAAATATCTCCAAGCGAGGACTAGTAAAGAATCCTTTAAATTTGAAGATATACGTCCCTATTCATTTGATCCATCCGTCTCACTAATTTCCTTCCCAAAGCACTTTGAGATACCAAATTTTGATAAATACAAGGGAAACAAAGATCCTAAGGCCCACTTGCAATAGTTTTACTCCCAGTGTCAGGAAGTTATGCACAATGAAAACTACCTCTTGTGTTTGTTTCCATGGAGCCTGATAGGCAATGCCCTAGAATGGTTCATGAGTCTAGAACGAGGGTCCATAAAATCCTTTGTGGATCTTTCAGAAAAATTTGTTTCTTACTTCTCCTTCAATTTGGAGGACATTGATACCTTAGATCTCCTCAAAGAGAAGCAACATGAAGGTGAAACCCTTGCTAGCTACCTTCAAAGGTGGCATGCACTAGCAAGCCGAATGAAAACCCCTCTCAAAGAGAAAGAAATGGTCACCCTCTTTTTGGAGAACTCACATCCCAACATGGCTCATAATTTTAGGTTGCACTGTGTTACTACTTTCACTAATATAGTGGAAAAAGGACCCATCCTTGAACATTCCCTTATTGCCAAAAGGCACATCAAGATCCACAACGATGACAAAGAAAGGCCATTCGGCGATTAGTCATGCTTTTGGAACAAGAATAAAAACGAAGTGAATGATGGTGTCACTAACACTAAATATGTTTAGGTGGCCAATACATCCCAAAAGAAACAACCATATGTACCTAATGCCATATCCATGCCACAGGGGGCATCTCATCCTCATCAACAATTGAACCAGAAAATTCAAGGGAATGGAAAATTCTAGTATGCTCAATTAGGAAAACCCTTGAGTGTCATCTTCAATAAGTTGTTATAGGTCAATTATCTGATCACATATCTTGTTACCAAAACACTTGATGAATCCAAGCCCAAACCATCCTAGTTTAGGGAGAATGAATATTGTGAATTCCATAAGATTAAAGGGCACACTCTGAATAAGTGTCAAGGTCTCAAAAACTATGTCCAAGATCTTATCGATCGAGGAGATATCAAAGTCGACACCGGTCAAGCTTTTTCATCCAATGCTCAATTGTAGATCTATCAGAACACCTTGCCTAACCATAATCAAGGTGCAAGAACCTCCAACAACAATCCTCAAGACAACAACACAATTAACATAAGCTATAAGAATGTACCCCTTAATTGTGATGGAATTGTCCATTACATTGAGTAGGTTGAACCCCGTGTGTCTATGATACATGTTAAAGATAAAGATCCCCAATGTGTTGTTGCTACTCAATGATCCCACATTACTGTCCCCACAACCTCCACACCAGCCCAGCCAAATCCTGTAAACCTCAGTACAACATTCTTGATCATTTAGGAAAAACCCCTACTCAAATCTCAATCTTGGATATGCTTAAGTCTTCTCCCATGCATCAGGAAATACTCAACGAAACTTTACAAGAAACTCACATACCTAACAAAACTAATCCCACATGGTTCCAAGCTTTAGTAGGACACCTGGCTTTATCTTAACAGCTACACTTCAACCAGAATGACATGCCAAATATTGATTCCAATCACAACCATCCCTTACACATTGAAGTCCTGGTTGCCCATCATAAAAAGGGTCCTGGTAGATAATGGATTTTCCCTCAATCTATGCACTTTGAAGTTCATAAAACAAGTAGGGTATACTCAAGCGGATTTGAGTAATCAAATCATCATGATCAAGGCTTATGATAATACATAAATAAATTGTGAAGGGATTATCAGTCTTCCTATCCAAGTTGGACCTGTAGTTCAGTACACTACCTATCATGTCCTTGATCTAGACTTACCATATAATCTCCTCGGCCGCCCATGGCTCCACCCCATGCAAGTCATCCCGTCCACATACCGTCAATGCCTAAAGTTCCTGGTTAATGGACAAGAGATCACCATTTATGCCGAACCACAACCATTTGAATATTGTCGCACTCTAGAAGCATCATTTCCTCATTTACATTATTGTCTTGGGGTTGAAATGGGGGTATCTCAGTCGTCATCCTCCAATCCATCATCCTCTACGACAACCACTCCATCTTCCACCATCAATCTTGCAGTCACCAAAGTCCAAATCATTGACAAGGGGTGTGGTGAATATGAAATGCAACAGCTCCAAATGTGGCAACCATGCCACCATCACCACACACGTACGGGAAACCTTCACAGTCTACACCAAAAGAGGACAAGATTGTCACCTTTAGTGTTAAAAACATCCCCACCACCACTTTCCGGTCTCCTAGTATAAAGACAGATGCACCAAAAGAGGATATCAGTCAGTGGGTATACTGTGAAGAATCCCAACTAGATCCTTCTCTAAAGGAATACTTTCAAGAAGTATACCCTTGGCCAGCTAAGTTCGCAGAAAAGCATAACTACTAAGGCAAGGGACTAGGTAAGGAAGAACATGGACGGTTGCAACCTATTGATGTATCAAAGCTTCTATGAAATATAGGTCTCAGATATGACAAAAGGTAGAAAGGCCCCGCAACATCATCTAATACCTCCAATAGTGTTATTGTGGATGATGGTCCCTTGGAAGACATACCCGAGGAGGAATTCATCATACATGTGTACGATGATGTTGATCACACAAACCTGTCATCCATGTTTGACTATTTATTCGTCTTTACCATTAGCCTTTCTCTTTTACATCATGAACTCATTGATTGGAACCTACGTGATAGCACACCTGCCAATGTCTCCCTAGATACATATGTTAACCTCATGGGATTGGGGGAGGATGAACGCTCCAGTCGCAAAAATAAAAACAATAAAAATAAAAAATGCTCATCTAGTGAAAACCTCCCTAAGGCACTTCCTGACCTAGAAAAAGTAAAAATAAATGATGCATCCGACAGTGAAAACCTCGAAGAGGCATTGGAGGATGGAGACGTTCATCTTCCCCTTGTGGGAACTCAATTATCTACATGACCATCCATCCTAATTGAAGAAACTCAAGAAGTTAACCTGGTTACTGCTAAAAACCCTAAGATCACCTATGTAGCCAAATCACTATCAAAGCAAGAGTATTCAATCATTGTTCAGCTACTCCAAAATGGAATCATTAACTTTTATTGGTCATACTCAGATATGCCACCCCCGCGCAATCTGAAACAATTAAGAAGTCTCCAAGGAAAGTTGCAATCCATCTGTTAGCTCATAGCCTAGCTTGCAGATAAGTGTGTCATTTTGCCATCTTCTAAAAAAAGAATACACCTTCAGATGGAACCAACAGTGTCATATAGGTTTCAATAAGATCAAGTAATACTTGGCTCATCCACCAATCTTAATTCCACCAATTCCAGGGAAACCCCTCCTGCTTTACATCTCTGCCACTTCAGTCGCATTGGGGGCATTATTGGCACAACATGATGAGTCCTCAAAAGAAAAATCAATCTACTACATCAGTCAAACATTGGTTGGCTATGAATTAAATTATTAACCCATGGAGAAATCCTTCCTTGTAGTGGTCTTCAGTACACAAAAACTCTGACATTACATGCTCAGGCATTCGGTCAAATTAATAGCAAAAATTGATCTACTAAAGTATCTGTTATCCAAAACCACTTTAATTGGTTGCATGGCTAAGTGGGTCATTCTCCTAAGTGAATTTGACATAGAGTACATGGATGGAAAAGCCATAAAGGGACAAGTCATAGCTGATCAGTTGGCCGAGGCACCCCTAGTGGATGTTTACCCTCTAGTCACTGAATTGTCAGATGAAGAAGTTTTCACAATAACATAAGCACCTGCTTGGACATTGTATTTTGATGGCTCATATACTGATAATGGATCAGAAGTAGGAATTGTGTTTGTTACCCCTCAAGGTGACTACATCCCAAAATCATTTAGGTTGGCATTCCCATGTACTATCAACATAGCTGAGTACGAAGCCCTCCTCACAGGTCTTTGAATTGCAAAGTAGTGGCACATAACTCACTTGAGAGTCTTTGTTGATTCATTGTTGGTCATTAAAAAAGTTAATGATGAATTCCTAACAAAAGAACAAAGAAGTTGATGCTATGGCTACTATTGGATCCGTAATTGACATGCCTAAAGATTCAAACAAAATGCAAGCTCCTTGTGGAACAACTTTTAATCCTAGCATATGATATTCCTAAAACTGACATGGTGTGTGACATTGTAGGTCTTGCTTCCCCATGGTACCAAGACATATATACTTATCTGCATGATAATATTTTACCCCTAGACCTCACACGAAACCAACAAAAATCCTTTATTCAACATTTAGCTTGATACGTTATCATCGGCGATTCGCTTTATCACCACTACCTACAAAATCACTATCAATATGAAATATATGTCTTGATATACTTTTCCTATCATCTATGCTACCTGCAAAATCACTATCAATATAACCAATCAAATCGAAATTGTTAGTTTTGGAATATAGAATTTCATATCCTGATGTTCCTACAACATATTTGAGTATTCTCTTCCCAACTTTCCAAAGAGAATTTTGAGGTGAATCCATGAACCTTGCAATAAAACTTACACCATACATAATAGCAAGCCTTGTAGCTGTAAGATACATTAAACTACCAACAAGCTTTTTAAATTTGGTTGGATCAACATTTGACCCCTTATCCTCTTTGCTCAATTTTGTTCCTGTGAGAACTGGAGTTGGTGCAGGATTACAATTCAACATTTTAAATCTTCTTAATACATCCTTGGCATTTTTGGACTGAAAAATAAAAATCCCCTTATCTGTTTGAACAACTTCAATACCCAAAAAGTATCTCATCAAGCCCAAATTTTTCATTTCAAACTCTTTCATCATATCTGACTTAAACATGTCCACAGACAAATTTCCATTGAAAATAAAATCATCAACATACAAACATACAATCAAAATTTGACCATCATTAGTCTTTATATACAATGTAGGCTCACTATTGCTTCTTCTGAATCCATTACTTATCAAATATGAATCAATACATAAAGTTCCTTTTTAATTTATAAATCTTGTTTTCATGACCATAAACTTCATAACTAGGGGATTTTAAAACATAAACCTCTTCATCAAAAAAACCATTTAAGAAAGATAATTTTACATCCATCTGAAAAACATTCCAATTATTATGTGCAACTACTGCTAGAATAGTTCTAATTACACATTCATCCTTGCAACTGGAGCAAAAGTTTCATTATAGTCAATCCCATACTATTGTGAAAACCCTTTTGCAACTACTCTTGCTTTATGTTTTACAATTTGACCTTCAGCATTGAATTTAGTTTTATAGACCCATTTAACTCCTATGCAATTTTAACCTTCAGGTAAATCTACTAACTCCCATGTTTTATTTCTTTCAATAGAGTCTATTTCTTCATCCATTGCCTTAATCCAATTATCATCTTTTACTGCTTCTTCAAAATAAATAGGATCACTAGCAAATAAAGAAAAATTTGAATTCATAATTTCATCTCCTTTATCATATATTTCTTTTAAGCTTTTTGTTTTCTTTGCTTTGCACCTTTTTCTTAATGAAGCAAGTGTTGGATCTGATTCATCACTTAAATTTGAATTTGAATTAGAAGGATTTGGATGGGAGGATGATATACCTTGCACAATATTTCTTGGTGGAGTACTTGGTGGTGTTTGACCATTTTTTTCTTTTGGTTCCTCCTCACTATCATGTATAGGTGCTCCACCTGAGACTATTTTGTCAACATTTGAATCCCATGATTCTTCTTCCTTAAATTCCACATCTCTACTAATGATCAATTTCTTTGTAATTGGATTATACAACTGGTAAGCTTTTGATTGCTCATCATAACCTATAAAAATACATTTTTCACTCTTACCATCTAATTTCCTTCTTAATTCAGATGGCACAAGAGAATAAGCAACACACCCAAAAAATCTAAAATGAGAGACAATATGCTTCTTGGGGGATTCCAAGCTTCTTGGGGGATTTTATCCCTCACACTCTTTGTAGGGATCCTATTCAGAATGTACACAACACATGCCACTGCTTCTGCCCACAAATCATTGGATAAATTTTTGGCCTTCATCATGCTCCTGGCCATATCCATTATAGTTTTGTTCTTCCTTTTGGCTACTCAATTCTGCTGTGGTGTATATATCTTTTTGTAAACTATTTCTTAATTCCATGATATCTGTAAAAATCCAAAAATTCATTAGAACTAAAATTTCCACCCCTATCAAATCCAAGTACCTTAATGTAGAATCCACTTTGTTTTTCTGTCAAAGCTTTAGCTCCTTGAATTGATCAAATGCTTTAGACTTCTGCTTGAGAAATTATATCCATGTCTTCCTACTGAAATCATCAATAAATGTTAGGAAATATAAATTTCCTCCTAAAGATGGAGTCTGCATTGGCCCACATATATCAGTGTGAACTAATTCTAATGGTGTCTTTGCTCTATATGAATTTTTCACTGGAAAACTCTCTCCATGTTGTTTCGCTAAGATACAACTTTCACAAGTACTAGTTGGATGATCTGTAACTAGTAAAGCTCTCACCATATTTTTCTTTTGCAATAAACTTAAACCTCCAAAATGAAGGTGGCCATACCTTAAGTGCCAAAGCCATGTTTGATCTAAGCACATTGTTTTGAAATTAATTTCCTCCTTTCCTTGAATACAATTAATTTGAAGGGGGAACATTGTATTTTGTGTCATTTTTACCATTGCAATTAATCTATCATTAGGATTTCTATCCAGAATTATGCATTCATCATTTTTAAAGTGAATTTTGTACCCTTTTTGCATTAATTGACCAACACTCAACAAGTTATGTTTTAAACTAGGTACAAAGAAAATATCATCAATATGTCTCTTTTCACTATTCTTAATCATGATATTAATGATTCCTTTCCCAGTTATAGATTATCTACTATCATTTCCCAATTTTACTTCTTATTTTATAGAATCATCCAAACTAGAAAATAATTCTTTGTTTCCTGTCATATGGTTGCTACAAACACTGTCTAAAAACCATACATCATTAGAGCTTTCTTGAGCCACCTTAAAAATTATGAGTAAATTTCTAGAATTATTACCAAACACATCTATGCAATTCGCCTTTTTCTTATCCACTTCAGCTTGTTTGATTCTACATTCATTTGCAAAATGACCATATTTCTTATAATAGTGACACTATATGTGGGACTTATCATACCTTGATGATTCAAACTGATTTCTTCCACGTCCTCTATTTCTGAAATTTTGATAGGACAAGTTGTTTCTTTCTCCTTGATTTGAACTTGTGTGTTCACTTCTTCCTCTTCCTCTTCCTCTGAAGTTTGATCTTCCTCTACCTCTTCCTCTTCCTCTTCCAAATGATACATGTGTTCTAAAAGCACTCTCCAAAGAAGAATTGTTCTTCCAATTCATTCTAGTTTCATGAGAAAGCAAAGATCCCATCAATTCATCTATTAAAATTTGAGATAAATCTTTTGATTCTTCAATTGCAACCACTATTGCATCAAATTTGTTAAGAAGGCTGCTAAGAACCTTTTCTATCACCTTTTGATAAAATATATTTTCACCATGTATCTTCATTTGATTTATAATATTCATTACATTACTAAAAAATTGATCTACAGATTTTGATGAACTCATTTGAAGATTTTCAAAATTCCTCCTTAAAATCTGTAATTTTGCAACTTTTACTTTAGTTGTCTGTTGGTATGAATTTTCTAAGATTTTCCAAGCTTGCTTAGAACTAGTTACATTAGAAATTCTAGAAAATAAAGTTTCATCCATTGCTTGTTGAATAAGAAACAAAGCTTTAGAATTTTTCTTTTTCTTTTCCTTAAGTTCATTTTTTGTGTTTGTCACAAAGTAGGCAAATCTTGAGGTTCTACAAACCCATTTTGAACAAACTCCCACAAATCTTGTGAACAAAACAATGTCCTCATTTTTATTGCCCATGTATCATAATTTTTACATGTAAATATTGGAATTTGAGGCTGAGATAAATTACTACTAGATGCCATGATGTTATCTCCCCTTCCTGATCTGCACATTTCGTATTTTCAAACAAAACACTTTTAATTTATTCCTCTATATCAAATCCATAAAAGAACTTCATGAAAATACAAGAAGATATAAATAACATCAATACTTAGTAGCTTCAACACTTTCAAGAGCTTCAACAATGATCACACATTTGTCTTATCTTCATTAGCAACTTTCAACCTTCTAAAATTTTCATCCCTAATCATTTAGCTTTGATACCAATTTGATAGAAAGAGCAAAGACAAGAAAATAAAATAGAAACAAATTGCTACAACAGAATAACAAACTTTATTCATAATCTTGATTCATGCCAAAATGGCTACAACAGCTGCTTAAATAGATGCACACAATCTGTCAACAATGACAACAAAAGAAACTACTAAAACACCACTACAAGCCAAAATAGAAATGACTGAAAACAATAGAACACTAATGTAGCTGATTCTATGACAACTGAAAACAAGACAGCAAAAATTATAGACTGTGGTAACAACAGATAGATGGAGAAATTAGAAAATTTCTTTCAACAAGATGATGCACAACATTACAAAGTGATAAGTGATCCAGAGAAAATGATGCAATTCTTAATGGATAAACATCATAATAAATCAATATACAACCAAGAGGAGGAGGTGAGATAATAATGTGCATTCCATGTAATAGTGCACAAATCTATTAAGATGACCCCAAGACGCCCAACTTCAAGATGGAATTCCAATTATTCCAACATGGTGTAACAATCCCAATTACAACACTAGCTCCCATTTGTTGAATATAATTGCAGAAAATTGAAAGAGAAAAATAACAAAAAATTAAAATCGAGCATAAAAGAAATCACAAACAAGAAAACGAGATTTATCATGGTTCACCATAAAAATGGCTACGCCCACACTCAAGGATTATCTCTTATTAATTCTCAAATTACATTCTGCATTCAAGCAATAGTAACTTTATAATTTTGGTCTCATCTTCAATAAATGGAAATATCCATCAAAGAAGGACTATTTCTAATTTAGCAAACACATGCCAAAAAGAACTCATTACAAAGAAGGCAACCGTGAGAGAAACTACCAAATAAAATAGAATATTTGGGCTTTACCACCCAACAATCTCCCGCGTGAAGACCAAATTGCTGCTCAGAGATATCCCCTTCCAATCCGATCATCACTTTGAAAACAAGCCCCTATTGCAGGGCTTCAACCTCTGTTCAAGGACACTTCAAATAAATATTTTCCAAGCTTCCCAATCAAGCGTAAAACCTTCCTTTTTGAATTTTTTTTCCAGAAATTCAGCTCCTTGCAAACTCTTGAACACATTCCAATACAGAGGTTCTCCATTAGCAGTTGGATGCCATTCAATTTATCTCAATGCTTTCACCTTCAGGTCCTTTCTAGACTCCAATTACAATCAACTCATTTCCACAAGCCTTAAATGCAAGACTCCAACCATTTGTTGAACCCGCTCTCACAGGAATGTCTCTTTCCTTTGCTTCCTTGCTTTCCTCCCCACTCTATTTCTTATCCTCATTTCCAAACTTCAGCACAAATGGAGGCCTATTCCATTACATCCAGTCGTCATCCCTTCCTGAGAGCTAGTCATCTTCGAATTCCCTTCAGGGATCCAAAGGATAGGAAAAGGATGCAAGTTTCCCTCAAGTAAAGAATTCTCCTTTTCTTTTTGTTCTCCTTGAGGCCTAGCAATCGAGTCTAGTCGAATGCACTATCAAGGAAACTTACTCTTATTGTCATTTCCTTCGAATTGAGATCTTTTCTTATATTCTTCCAAACCTTGAGGACCAAGGCTTGAGTCCAAGGGAGTCCAATATTCAGGAGGCTTGTTCTTATTTTCTCCCCAACCTAGAGGCTTGCAGTTCATGTCCAACGGAATCCAAATCCCTGTGAACCATCGCTCCTGGTCTTTATTCCCCTCATTTTTATTCCAGTTCACAAGAACCCAGTAAACAAGATGACCTACTTTCCCTTCATTCAGGTCACTTATCTGTCGATGTTGATCATCCAACCAACGTGCATACTCCATATCAAATGCTAGAGCTCCAATTCCACCAATTGAATGACTTTGATATCCAGGGAGACCTCCTGCTATGAAAATCCCTTGTTTCAATTCTCCAATTTGCTGCCCCTGTTGGTTATTACTTTGAGCACCAAAAATGCTCTGTTCAAAAAGACCACCAATTCCCATTTGAGGCTGCGAATTAAATGGGGAAGGCAGCGATGGAAGTGTATTACCAGAGGGAGGTTGCTGACAAAAAAAAACTAACTCAAAACTCCTATGCCAGGCAAAGAATGAAAACATGCACAGCGGAAGTGTTTCAATAGAAGGAGATAGACAAAGATGGAGACATAAATATTTGCAACATTCTATTTCACTGAGAAAAAAATTACAGTAATAAAAACTGTTTACAAATAAAATATTTAGAGCAAAAGCTCTGTACAACTATACTACTGAAACTGTGCGTTTTCCAGCGCACTGGCGCTTCTGCGCTGCTGCTCCATGTGGGATCACTTCCGGCGCACGGGCGCAAGACTCACTGACTCTCTTCTGCTGCGGCAGATGCTCCTGAACTTCTCTGTTCAGTTGCTCCTGAACATTCCTTCTGTTCTGTGTTCTGCTGAACTTTTTCTTTCTGTTCTATCTCACAAAACTACTGTCTGTCTCTTGCACAAAATAATCATTCAATTCTTACTTTTGGATTTTCAGCCAATACACAAAAACTGGCGCTCAAAATTTTGAACTTACCTACCAATAATAAATTGCTGCCAGAAAGTACTTACTGGACAACAAGAAAGTCAAGCACGGCAGGGGGGAAAGAAATCCAAATTGATTTCTACTGACAGTGCATTTAATGCACCTACCATTGGCTGCTCAAGATTATAATTTCCAACACTCCCCCTTAATCTTGAGTCTTTCTGCTCTTCATCATTATTTGGAAACTTCCGGCGCAATGCTTTCGGAGCAACTTCCGGAGCAAAGTTTCCGGCGCAAAAGTTCCTGCTCTTCAATACTCTGCGAAACTTCCGGCGCATCGCCACAAAAGTTCCGGAGCACCGGCGAAAAGTTTCCAGCGCAAACTTGTTCTTCAACACTATGCGAAACTTCCGGCGCATCGCCACAAAAGTTCCAGAGCACCGGCGCAAAGTTTCCGGCGCAAACCTATTTTCCTTTGATCTGCATTCTGGAACTGTCTGCTGAAGTTCCGGCGCACCTGCGCTTCTCTGTGTTTTCCAGAACTGAAGTTCTGGTGCATTCCTGCACACCTAGCCTATATCTTAGGCACTGAAAAGGTTCTTTTGAAAAACCCTTTGTAAAAATATCTGAGAGCCGCTGCTCTGACCTACAAAATTCCATTTTAATTTCATTATTCTCAACCAATTTTTTAATAAAATGATACCTGATTTCAATATGTTTGCTTCTTCCATGAAACACAGGATTTTTGGTCAAGGCAATTGATGAAACATTGTCACAGAAAATTACTGTTCCATCCTCTTGTTCTTCTCTCAAATCTGCTAAGATCCTTCTTAGCCATACAACTTGGCATGCTGCTACATTCGCTGCTATGTATTCTGCTTCTGCTGTGGATAAAGCAACAATCGGTTATTTCTTGGAAGCCCAAGAAACTGCTCCTGAACCCAAGTGAAAAAACATATCCGGATGTGCTCTTTCTATCATCCACATTTCCTGTCCAATCACTGTCAGTGTACCCAACCAGCTGAAACTCATTAGAAGCGGTATACATTATGCCATAGTTTTTTGTGCCATTGACATACCTGAGAATCCTTTTACCTGCTTGCCAATGTGTGTCCTTAGGTTGCTCCATGAACCTAGAAATCAGCCTTACCGCATACATTAAATTTGGTCTCGTAGCTGTCAAGTACATGAGACTTCCAACCATGCTCTTATAAATAGTTGGGTTAACATTCTTGCTGCTGTCCTCTTTACTCAACTTCAGACCTATAGCTGTTGGGGTTGGGGCTGCTTTGCTATCCAACATCCTAAATCTTTCCAAGATTTGTTTGGCATAACTTGATTGTGAAATAAAGATGCCATTATCCAATTGTTGGACCTCTATGCCTAGAAAATATCTTAAGAGTCCTAAATCTGTCATTTCAAACTCTCTTTTCATGGCATTTTTAAAATCAGCAATGAGGAAATCATCATCCCCAGTAAATACTAAATCATCTACATACAAGACAACAATTAAAACCTTACCATTTGCTGCCTTGATGTAAAGAGTGGGCTCACCATCGCTTTTGCTAAAGCCATTGCTCATCAAGTATGAGTCAATCCTGCTGTACCATGCCCGTGGAGCTTGTTTCAGCCCATAAAGAGCTTTCTTCAACATATATACCTTGTGTTCTTTACCTGGAACTTCATATCCAAAGGGCTGCTCCACATATACCTCTTCTTTTAGGACTCCATTGAGAAAGGCGGACTTCACATCCATTTGATAAACCTTCCACATGTGCTAGGCTGCAATTGCAATGACTGCCCGCACAGTCTCCATCCTTGCAACAGGAGAAAAAGTCTCATCATAATCTCTCCCAAACTGCTGTTTGTACCCCTTGACAGCTAATCTTGCCTTATGCCTTTCTATTCTTCCTTCGGCATTACATTTGGTCTTGTAGACCCATTTGACACCAATAACTGATTTCCCTTTAGGTAAATCAGTGAGCTCCCATGTCTTGTTTCTTTCTATTGCATCTATCTCCTCATCCATGGCTTCACACCATTTTTGTTCTTTTACAGCCTCCTCAAAATAAATAGGATCACTATGAGAAAATAATGCAAAATTTACACTCTCATTAAAAACTTCATCATACCTTTCACTTTGGTAGATCTCCCTTAGACTCTTAGTCTTTCTTGGCACTAGGGAGGTGAGAGTGGGGTCTGAATTTCTGGAGCTACTTGGCTACTGGCCTGATGAAAAAGTCTGCTGCTGTAGGTTTCCGGAGCAACTTTCCTGTTGAAAGTTTCCAGCGCATCTTCCCTGTTGGAAGTTTCCGGTGCATCTTCCTTGCTGGAAGTTTTCAGAGCATCTTCTCTGCTGAGAATTTCTGGAGCTACTGCTGCTATTTTCTGAACTGTCAGGTTCCTGTAGGTTTCCGGCGCATCTGCGCTCTGCAGCTTCTTCATCCTTAAGGGGTATGGAGACAAAAATATCAATATTGCTATCAACTTTTCCATCCCACGACTCATTTTCTAGGAACTCCACGTCCCTACTAATGATTATCTTCTTGGTGACCGGATTATATAGCCGATAGGCTTTGGACTCTGTACAGTAGCCCGTGAAAATACACTTTTCACCCTTCTCATCCAATTTCTGCCTATTTTCTTTAGGCACATGTGCATAGGCTACACACCCAAACACTTTCAAATGCTCAACTGACCATTTTTGTTTTGTTCATGCCTCTTGAGGGATTTTATCACGGACTGCCTTTATTGGACTTCTATTTATCAGATAAACAGCTGTTGCTACAGCCTCTCCCCAATATTCAATAGGGAGTCCCTTTGCTTTCATCATGCTCCTTGCCATCTCCACAATGGTTCTGTTTTTCCTTTCAGCCACTCCATTTTGCTGCGGAGTATAACTGGCTGTGAGCTCCTTCTTGATGCCATTTTTCCTACAGAAATTTACAAATTGATTGGAGGTATACTCTCCTCCACGATCTGACCTTAGGACCTTAATAAAGTGTCCACTCTCCTTTTCAGCCTGGGCCTTAAATAACAAAAACTTATCAAATACTTCAGACTTATACTGCAAAAAAAAAACCCATGTTCTACAGCTGTAATCATCTATAAAGGTCATAAAAAATCTATTTTTGCCAAAAGACAGATTTTGCATAGGGCCTACCAAGTCAGTATGCACCAACTCCAATGGTGCTCTAGCGCTTGTAGAGTTGCCTGAATTAAAAGGCTGCCTATGTTGCTTGCCCAAAATGCAAGCTTCACATCTAACATTAGGCTCTACGATTTTTGGCAAACCATCTATCATATTTTTCTTGGACAAAAGACTCAAACCAGAGTAACCTAAGTGTCCATACATGAGGTGCCATAGCTAGGAGATATCTTGAATGGCTGCTTTGAAGGCTGATTGTTGCAGGCCTTTTGACTGTGCTGAGATTTGCATCTTGAGAGGAAATATTCGATTCTGTGTCATTTGAGCCGCTGCATAACTCTTTTGCTTCCATCTTTATCATAGATGATGCATTCCCCTTTCTCCATCAGCACTCTATACCCGTTTTGGACCATCTGTCCAATGCTCAAGAGGTTATGTTTCAATCCTGGGGCATAGAAGACATCATATATTTGTCTTTCATCACCATGCTTGGTTTGTAGGCATACCATGCCTTTGCCCATGACTGGAACCATCTCATTGTTGCCCATTTTTATTTCAGACTTCACACTGCTATCAATGGAGGCAAACAAGTCTTTGTTACCACTCATGTGGTTGTTGTAGCCGTTGTCCAAGTACCAAACTTCAGTGCTGCTCTGTTCTGCAAGGTTACAAGCAATGAACACTTGTGACTGTCTTTCATTTCCAGCCACATTTGAGTCAACAACATGTGCATTCTGACTCCCTTGGTCACGTTTTTGCTTGCAATCACTTGCATAGTGACCATACCTTTGACAGTTGTAGCATTGCACATTTTTTTATCCTTTTTCTCATAAGAACTACTGTTCTTCTTTCCTCCTTGGGAGTTGGTCGCCCCCTCATGACTGCTTGCTCGGGCTGAGCTTTCATCACCATCATTTCCACGTCTAGAGTTTCCTCTACCACGTCTGGAACCTTTTCTACCTCTCCCCCTTCCTCTTGCATTCGACTGAGCATTGAAAGCTTGCTCTTGGGAGGAGGTTGTAGACCTATTTAGGCGCTGCTCATGGGTTTGCAGAGAACCCATTAGCTCATCAACTAACAAATTTGTGAGATCTTTTGCCTTTTCAATGGCAATCACCACCGGATCAAACTTTGTGGGGAGGCTTCTTAATATCTTCTCCACAATCTTCTGTTCTTCCAACGTTTCACCACTTATCCTCAGCTGGTTAATCAAAGTGGCTGCCCTTGTGTGAAAATCTATAATGGACTCACTGTCCTTCATCTGCATGGTCTCAAACTCTCTTCGTTGCAGCTGGAGTTTGACTGATCTAACTTTTTCAGATCCTTTGCAGGTGGTTTGAAGTGTTTCCCACGCTTCTTTTTCATAACTAGCTACTACTATTCGGGGAAAAATAGCCTCTGTCAAGGCTGCCTCAATTAGATTGAGGGCTTTTGCATCATTCTTCTGTGTCTCCTTTAACTGGTTCTTTTGAGCATTGTTCAAAGCTGTAAATGCAGTCGGGTCAATCACATCTGTGAACCCATTTACAACAAGTTCCCATAAATCATTTGCAATAAAAATGGTTTTCATTTTCTTTGCCCAAACATCATAATTTCTACCATCAAAAATAGGTGGCTGCTGCCAACTCCTATTGTCTCCTCCAGCCATTTTGCTAAAATGGGGGAAACTAAAACTACCCAGATAAGATCTAAGGCTTTCACAAATACCCAGAAACCAAGATTCTGTTTTTGCACGCCTAGGACAAAGCTATGGCTTTAAAAAAAAAAAAACTGACTGCTCAGTAAACCTATGGGCTCTGATACCATGTCAGAAAAACTCAAAAAACTTCTTGTGCCAGGCAAAGAATGAAAACATGGACATCAGAAGTGTATGGAAGGAAGGAGATAGACACAAATGGAGACATAAATATTTGCAACATTCTATTTCACTGAGAAAAAAGATTACAGTAATAAAAACTGTTTACATATAAAATATTCAGAGCTAAAGCTCTGTACACATAGCTGCTCCGTGTGGGATAGCTTCCGGCGCACGGGCGCAAGGCTTACTGACTTTCTTTTGCTGTAGCAAGATGCTCCTGAACTTCACTATTCAGTTGCTCCTGAACATTCCTTCTATTATCTGTTCTGCTGAACATTCCCTTCAGTTTTGTCTTCCAAAAAAAACTATAGTCTGTCTCTTGCACAGAATAATATGCAATTAATTCTTACTATTGGCTTTTCAGCTAATACACAAAAAACTGGCGCTCAATTTGAACTCACCTAACAAAATAAATTGCTACCAGAAAGTACTTACTGGATAGCAAGGAAGTCAAGCACGGCAGGGGGAAAGAGATCCAAATTGATTTCAAATGATAGTGCATTTAATGCACCTGTCGTTGGATGCTCAAGATTATAATTCCAACAGAAAGGTTGCTGGAAAATTATTGACCAAAGCGTCGGGCTTAGAGAAGCAGTTTCCCATTGCAGAGTATAACATTAAGAATGTATAACGTTGCCTCTACTCTCTCGGTCTTAAAACCAGGGGAGCAAATAAATGAAAAGCCGTCACGAAAACAACTTGTCGGCTAAAAAAAATTGTCCCCACGACTCTCCATTTTCGACCGGACAACTTGACCGAATGAAAGTACACGACATTTTGGTCGATTAAAGTTTATGATGTTGATATTCTTTTTATTACATTTATAAATGATAGGGATTGCGGTGTGCCCTATTTGACACTAGCTATTCATGATGATTTGATGATAATCATTCCTTTACATCTTATGTTAGTTCTATTGATCCCTATGGTAATACTTTATCTAGTCATATATTTCATCATTTATAATGTTTATTTATTAGTTTCTGATGTATTGTTATTGACATTTTATCATTTTAATGTTTATTACATAATAACATTATTATTCTTAGTGAAGAGTTGTTACGTAATTTTAATGATATTATTGAAACATCCTTACATATCGAGTTATGTTTTCTTGTTAATTATGAGTATTTTGATGATTATATCTTATTCATTAGTGAGTTTAAAGTTCATTTGAGTGGCATATAGTTGCATTGGTTTTATTCATCTTATTTATTCTATCATTCATGTATAGATTTGACGCATTTTTTTATTTCTCCTTTATAGATTGTTCTGATGTGCTTGAGGATAATGTGGACTAATTGAACCTTCCCACATTTTATCTTTAGATAAATGTCCACCCTATTTAACTACTATCCATATGGCCTAAATATATGTATTTATATCCTACCTTCCTTGCCAATCCATCTCATCTTAGGGATATATCAACTATAGATGCCAAAACTACTTCACAAAAGTATCATAGACTTGGGTGATAATATGAAGGTGTTGTCGCTGCTTGCACAAAACACCCTAATTTCCTTATGCAAACTAGGGGTACCCTTCTAGCTATCTTATTTCTAAATGCATGGTCATATTTCTTTCAATATTTATAAATTAGCAAGATAACATTTATTTTTCATAACATTCAAAATTTATCTCATGGCATTGTCATTTTCTTGAATTCTTTGATCGATACTCCCTAGTATTTCATATTTTTATACCTTACCTTCTTCATCCAATTGTATGCCTAATTTATCAACATCTTGAGTCTCTCCTTTTACAATTTGATTTCATTCTTAAATAATTGGATTTAATATTATTCTATGATTATATATGAATAGTTTAATTTAAGTCTACATGAGAGTCATGATAATGTTAGTATTGATGTTCAAATTCTATGGTATCCACATTTTAGATATATATTCTTATCTTTATGTCTCTCACCATGCACATCTAAACTTGAAATTTGTATAAAATCTTATTGTCTTAGCACCTCACATTTTGATTTAAGGTATTCCATGCTTATGATTAGACCTAAGATGCCAACAAAATCCCATCTACCATGGATTAAAGTCTAAATAAATTTAACTCTATACTAACCCCAAATATTTATATTCCTTATTGAATCACAAATAATGTGTCCATGAATGTCAAGTATGAAAATTTCTAAGCATGGATGGATTAGAATAGACTTGGTTTTCACATGCAAGGTAGTACAAATTCCAACTTTGAGTACTTGGAAAACCTCATGGTCCCTATAAATTAAGCTTGAGTGAGATGTTCATATTTGATCCTATTATTGGACCTTAAAAAATTCTAAAATCCAACTTACCCACATATTCATTTTTGCTTATTACATGGTTTAATTTTGATGGTATTTATAGTGTAGGAAAATACATACCCTTGCTTTTTCACACTTGTTTAGGCCCACCTTGCTTTATTTATCCCTATTTATGTCTTTATTGGTCCAATTTTGCATCCACAAACCTAATGAATTATATCTTTTTATGGCTAATCCTGATAATCAACAAAGGGGAAATGATAATTTAATGATTATGGTTGTGTCCCTGATTTTTGGGTCAGACTAAAATGCCACCTAGGGTGTTTTTGTCCCCCAAAGGTCTTGAGACCCTAATTTTGAGTGCACCTTAAATTGGCCCCTTTTTGGAGTCTATGCCTTGAGTTTCATTCCTCGGGACTAAGACACCACTAGGGCATGTTAGTCCCCCTTAAGGTATTTTTGAGATTTAATTTCAAATCTTGATGGGATTTAGTCTCCTTTAATTAATGATTTCATATGTCAGCTTGTTGTGGTGTGATTTTAGGATATTAAGCATAGATAATTATAAATGCAAGGTTCTTTCAATCATTTTATCCTAACAAACATTCAAGCATTCATTCCTAATGCAAATTTATGAGATCAAGAGAAATTCATCAAGCACTTGGAGCCATCATCAAGATTCAAGCATCATATCAAGGATATTGTGGCATTATGTTTGTCATTGTGCTAAAAATTGTGATGTAGGGCTTATGATTCAATCAAGTGTTTCATCCAAGATCAACATCATACAAGCAAGAGTCAAAAACCCAATCCATTGTAGCCATTTCAAGCATATTTGTGACACCATATTACAAGGGTTTGGTGAGTTGCAACATAGCATTTTGTTCATTCATAATTTCCCTCCATTTCATTTCATCCCAAGGTTTAATTGCCAACAAGGGGTTTGACCAAGGAAAACCCCCCATTTGCTAACAATCAACAAGTTTTTCCTCTTTCGCATGTTTTTGTTTGTAAATTTAGGTTGTGTAACAAAAAATTTTGGCACCCGAAATGCTTGTGACCCTTCTAGGGTTTTTCACCTAAAAGGGTAAATATTTGGGCCAAAATCCAATGTTGCATTCAAAGATGGATGTGATGTGGGTGCATGCAACATAGATTTTTGGCACCCTAATTCTTTCTACCACTTCTAGGGTATTTACCCTAAAAGGGGAAAGATGGGCCAAAATACACAATATTACACTCAAAGTTAATGTGATATTGAATGGAAAGTGGATGTAATATTCCTAGATGCAATGTTTGAATGCAAGAAACTAATAAAAGAAATGACTTATTAATGTAAAACCTAAGAAATGTAACTTGTTTGAAAACACATTGTGTAATGCAAAAACACCTAGAAATGAATGCAAAATTGAATGGAAATGGATGAGACTGAAAGTGTGCACCTGGAATATGGATGGAGATTGGAAATGGCTTCTGGAATACTGCTGATATTGATTTTCAGGCTTGGTGGGACTCATTTTCCATTCTGGGCGAATTAGTCCCAGCTCTGCAAAAGTGTTTTGGAACCTGTTTCAAACAAAAGGGTATCTAAAATGTAGAAAACCAAAAAATCAACTTGGAGTGGGATTCATTCACCACCCATGGATAATGAGTCAACTTTTGAATTTTTGAATATTCAAAGGCAGAATCTGGAGCTCTTAGTCTGCACTTTGATTCTCTACAGGTGTTCACTTTTGAAACTCTTATTTCTGAACTTGAAAGTGAGTTTTAGTTGATATTTTTACTTGTCCAATGAAGAGAAGACCTAATTTTTTTTTAACTTTGATTCTTAATGATTTCCAAGCTTCCAAGATGTCTAAATCTACAAACACACAAGAAGAGAAGAAGAAATGTTGGATGTTAGGGCATTGGGGTTTGCATTGGTCAAACCCCTATTGGGTAATTAAACCAAAATGATGAAAGAATGGAATGAAACATACGATAATGGAGTTGATTACCTTGATATTATGTTTGATCTTGAAAGTCTACAGCAAAACATGAAGAATTTACCCTTGAATGTCTAAAAACTAATCTTGAATGGCTTGTAGTGTTAAAACCCTAGCTTGGTTGAGAACATAAATGATGAATGAGTTGTAAGAATGGGTTGAGAGATGTAAGTTATGGTGTAGAATGTTGTATTTATAGGTAATTCTCCTAATTTCTTGTAAATTGGATCCCTAAGGCTGACATGTGAAAATAATAAACTTAAATTTCAGTTTTTCCTTCTCAAAGGTCAAAATTGAGCCAAATGGAACTCATTCGCCACCATGGTGAATGGGTCCCACTTGGATGAGACTGATTCACCATGGATGGTGAATGGGTCCCATAGGGGCCATTTTGACAACTAAGATGTCAGGAGATAAGGACATAAGGATTAAATTGCAACTTTGTCAGGTATTTGATCAATTTAAGCCTCAAGATGCACAATATGGGTTAATAGGGGCCTATTAGTGATGATGTGAATGTCAAATAGGGCTTGGGACACATAATTCAATGTGAAAGTGTGATTATATACACTTTACAACTCTAAAATATGGTCCACATATCCTAGGAAGTCACAAGAACCAATGTGAATGTGTAAGAAATATTACAACACTAGTTTAACATTAAGTTTAATTCACAAGCCTTCTAAATTGATGTGAAGATGTATTTAAATACATTTTATAATGTTGAATTAGGGATAAATAGGTTCATTATGTCTAGAAAAGCGTGAAAGTATCTTACAACACCTTTACAAGACATCAATAAATGCGTGTTATTCAATTTGCAAGGGTCCAAGACCTAGTGTGGATGCATAAAATGCATCACAACACCTTAATCAAGGCCTCATTAAGTCTAATTTATCATGAATTATTTTCATGTCAAGCAAGAGGTCCTTTCTTTCTATGGCACATTTATCCCCCACTCTAGTGAGAGGATGGACTTGCTTCAAACTCACACTAAAGTAGACATTCAAGAGAGATCCAAGTGTACAAATGTAGATGAAAAAGAACAACAAAGATCAAAGGAGGTTACGCAAGCCCCCAGGATCCAAGAAGAAAGAAATCACATAATGAAAAATGAGTGGTGATGTATGTCCCTACTTTAAAGTGATTGCGAACACTAGTACTATGAGCAATTGCTTTAAAGTAGAAGGAGAACATGAGAGATTATTCGAAAAGCCCTATGTCAATTCATATGTTTCTGGGAAGCTACGTCATGAAAAGGGGAGTATGTCACATGCGAACCAACTTAAGGTATGTCATTCACATCTCAACCTTGCTTTTATATGTTCATGAAAGATTCACGAATAGCCAAAGGAGACAACCACAAGTGACATATGAGGATAAGGATGCAAAACCCCTTGCCCCCACTGAGTACTAGACAAAGGTGAGCTGAAATGATTGATGAAATGTAGGTGAGAGTGAAAATTAGTATCAATTAGAGGAATTAGCTCCCCACACGGAGGGAAGTGTACCAAACTCTTGAAAATATTGGATTTTATGACTCAAAGCATACATTCATTAGTGGAGTGACCATGAACATGATGATAGGCATAGAATGAAGTCTTGTAAGAGCATTTGTTTCGAGTTCTAGGAGGGAGGGTGGTCAAGTGATCTTGGTGGAGTATCGACAAGATACCCTCTTGATTAGTGGTAGAAGGTGGTCTTGTGTTTTGTGACAAAGATATCCCTTGCTTAGTATTATTTTTCATATCTACACAAGATAGTTGAGATTGTGATATTTTGTTCTCTCCATTATAGGAGGGTATCAAATCTAGCGAACTCAAATCATGAACATTTTGCAAGATGACATTGACATTAAGTGAAGGTGTAGTTGTTTTTGTCATATTTGGTAAAGGATGATTTTCAAGACCACTAGTGTTGAGGAGTTTAGGATGGACGACTGTTAAGGATGATTGAGGAGTGTGTTGTGTGAGATTTTTGATGTTGAGTGAAGTTTTGTTGATCTTGATCAAAGGACAATAACCAAGACCATGAGTTGTTTTTTGTGTGTTAGGCTCTATAGGGTTGTGGATACCTTGCTCTCAAGTACCACATCCTTTTCCACTATAACCAAAGTGTTTCATGAGCTCATAACCTTTCCCATAAATATTTTTCATTGCTTTGGAATTGGGTGGTTGTTCATTATTGTGTTCATCGAAGGTTGTTGTGTATGTTGTATTTCCTTCCAAAGTAGAGGAGATAGATGGTTGAGAAGATTGTGCAAAATTTTGAGTTGTTGTGATGGTTGGTTTTTCTTGTTTCTCATATTTTTTTTGTGTGAGTATGTAATTTTCCATAAATGATGGTGTGAATTCTAAGGATCCCCAATCATTACCAAATAATTTAGACACCGATTCCTCATTGTTTTGTTCAATTTCAAGAGAATCTATATTGGATGTTGGAATCAATGTTTTTAGACTTGTAGCTCCTTTTTCAAGGTGCAAGCAACTTTCAAGCTCGAGGTCTATTTCAACTTGATAATTGTTATTTCTATAGACATATTTCATTATACGATGAAGGGTTGAAGGCACTACATTCATCTCATGAATCCATGTTCTGCCTAAAATAAGATTATATGAAAGATCATAAGGAATGACATGAATAAGAGTTTGCAAAGTAGCCACCCCAACTGTAATAGGAAAAGTAATTACACTGAGTGGTTGCTTTGTTGTATTATCAAATCCTCGAATAGATACAGAATCATGTATTATTTGTGACTTGTCAACACACAATTTATCAAGGAGATTTGTAGTACACACATTAAGGGCATAACTATTATCAATAAGAGTTCACTTTATCCCTATCCAATTGTATTGAGCAATGATCATGAAAGCTTCATTTTGGTTTTGCACTTCCAAAGGGGGGAGTTCGCTTTTGTCAAAAACAATGTCAATATTTATTCCTTGGATCATGGCTTCTATGTTAATGGGTTTCACATTAGAAGGGATGAGAACTTTTGCAAGGCTCATTGGATCATTTGTGATAGTGAGGGGAGGCTTGAATAAGGTCCCATAATGAGATTTTAGCAAGAGTATTATTTAGTTGTTCAACAATAATGTACTCCTTTCCACTAGGAAGACCTGGTAAGATAGGTCTAGGGAGGATAGGATTTGGAAAAGGTAAGGGTGTTGGGGTTGGTTTCTGCAGTTATAGATTATTTTGAGTGTTATATGTATGAGTAATAGTATTATAACTCAGTTGTTGTGATACATTATTCTTAGGTGGGTAAAGGACAAGTTCAGGTTTGTTTTGAGGTGAAGGTTTATGTGAAGGGGGGTAAAGGATGAGTTGAGGTTGAATAAGGTTAACATCCCTTAGCAAGTGAGAGTCTATATCATTATTGTGGTTCTTGTCTTGCATCATGATATCCTTCCTAGGAGGAGGGTTTTTAGAAGAACTGCAAACTGAATTTTCTTGACATTCTGTTGGGTGAAAATTATGTAATCAACTTTCGACAGATTACACAACTTGGACTTCAGCCATAGCTATGTGAGATGTGAATCTATCCTCTCGGAAAGGGGAGGCGCCCTTCTTACTACTAAGAGAAACAATAGTAAATCACACAAGTAATTACAAAATACACGAAATTCACGGAGTGGGGGGGTGTGTTACATTCATCCTTCTCTCTTTTTTCAGAGAAGATGTTTACAATGCTTCACGTGTTGGAAGTTTTGAATTCTTGATAACTTGAAACGAACAACTAGTAGTAATACCAATATCTCTATCTCGTCAAAGCGAAGCGTAGAGATACCACAAGTGATTAAATAACAAACAAATAAATTAAAAAGGGAAAGCTCACGAAGGCACAAAGTCGTTCCATAGCTTTATCAGTGTTGGATCTGTGTAGACATACTATTTGCTACGTTAGAAGCACAAAGTCTTCTTAGACGCGATAATTCTTTGAACATCATGAACGATTACAAGCACAAAGTCTTGTAGATCATCCAACAAAAGTATCCAATAGCACGAACAATTACAAGCACAAAGTCTTGTAGATCTTTCGACAAAAGTATCCAATAGTATGAATAATTACAAGCGCAAAGTCTTGTAGATTATTCAACAAGAACATGCAAGAGCATGAATGATTATAAGCACAAAGTCTTATAGATCATTCAACCAATGATAAAAGAAATACAATGCAATCTAAATAACGAATGTAACACAAAGTTTACAGCAACTACTTAGAGTCTTTTAGATTCCTCAAACTAATCACTACCAAATCAAATCAACTTACAAAAGTATCGAATCCAACGCAAAGTTTGGCTTGCAATCCTTTTCTTTATTGATTGAATCTCATTCACAAAGCATGAACGCAAAGTTTCACAAATTTGCTTATTAAAAGGGCAAAGACTTCGCTGCAAAAGGCCAAAAGATCCATTAGCAATGAAAATCCCCTCACATTATATAGAAAGAGGGATGGTAAAAAAAGAAGGAAGGAGATTGAGAAATCGTGGAGAGTTAGGTGAGCCATTTTAGGAAATCTCACTCAACTTTAACCGTCAAAGTAATTTGTTTTGGAAACATACATCTTTGGACTCTTGGTGTAATTGATAATTTACAAAATGACATTCTAAAATGTCGGTGAAATATTTACAAGATGCATAATGGGATGCACCGTGGAATGTCTAACATCGAGAAGGAGGCCGCTTTACCGCCTCTTCGCATCAAGTACCTGGAAGTCTTCAAAATTCTCCTAGTCTCCCTCAAGACAAACTTCTATTTGATAGATTTGCAAATCTTACAATGGTGTGGAATTTCATGATCGTATCTCATGGCGATGAGGAACCTTTTGCACTCTGTCAAGATGCTCTTTCAGTTGTCCATCACTTTGTATCACAAATGATGTTCTCAAAGAAAAGCTTCATGGAGAAGTCCTAACCTGCTAATCAAATTTGTGATGGCTTCCTTGAAGATCAGGGATATTTCTGTGGCCGGTAGGAAGATACGATTGTCCTTAAGAAGTTGACCAGGCAACTCTCTGATACTTTTGTCAAGAATGTTGCGATGCCCGTCGACATCTTCCTGTACTTGGTGAAGGTCTTCAATGAGAGATTGAACCACTTGGATCCTGTGTTTCAGTGATTCTTTTACCTCTACAAACTTTTCTTTGTCGGGAATTACCCTAACCTCCACCAATTTGTCGAAGCTTTTACCTTATTTCATTTCACCATGACAAAAGAATTTTTCCATGTCTCAGGTTCGGAAAGGCACGCCTTTCTTTATCAAGCTCGTGTTTGGCCAACATTGTGGTTTTCATCCAGCAGCCAAAATTATCTCGAGATCCATAGTTCGATGATCTTTTCAACAAAGCTTCATACAACACCTCAGCTTTGGAGGCGAATTTCTCAGCTTTCTTGACAGCTGGGTCTTCAATACTTACCACTGTCAGCGGTTGTGCATTACTTTGAGAACCGGCAAGTCTCTTTACAACAGTGGCATAATGCTCTGCCCTCTGTTTGTACATGTTACGAGATTGCTCAACTTTGTCCAAAATTCTTCCTCGCCAAGATATCCAAAGTGACTTGCACATCGCCTTTGCACTTCGCTGGTAAATCTTGCTAAGCCGGACCTTGTTACCTCCAGCTATTGACATCAATTCTCTTGTTTCTCGGTGGTATTCCGACTTCAAAGATACTTCCGTGGCCGATTCTATCAACATTCAAATTCTCAAGTATACTTTCTTTGCCTCTCTTCCCTTTGGCCTTTGAAGAATCCTATCTCTTCAAGGCCTCCGAGAGATCTTTCATTTGCTTCTTTACACTTGAGATATTAGCCAAGGAGGGAAGAAAAGAAGTGTGAACTTCGATTTATCATTGCTTCTACCGGCCATTGCCACCTCAAGTTATTGTCCCATCCAACCTCACCATTGGTATCTGACAATTGGAAAGTATTTGTCATCATTGCCCTCGAAGTTGACACATTGATTGATCGACGATTGACTCATTCATGAAACGATTGAATTCGTTTTCAGAAGTGATGTCATACGTTGGCGAAGACAAGCTAGGAATAGACGATGGAGGGCTTGATAGTATATCAACTGTATGGATGCTTGTCACTGAAGGAGTATCAAGCTGGGTTGATGCTGCAGGGATAGGGGATATCTCAGCTACAGGAATGCTTGTGGTAGGGATAGGTGACGAGGGAACAAGAGGTGGAGGAGTTCTTGAATCTGGAGGGGTATGAGGAACGTTTGAAGTCACTAGCATGATGTTCTATGGGATTTCCCAACCACCTTCTAGAGTGGAAGCAGTTATTTTCATCATGCCTCCTGTCTCGCTGATCACCCCCTTTGTCTCTCATTCCTGTCACCCTCAAGTCACCTTCTTCAGATCCTTCTTCGTGACCCCATCGGGACTTTTGTTCGCCAGAACCTCTTCGCATCTGGAGAGTCGGCTCTCTCATCGACCTTCATCTCTTGATTAATGCTTGAAGTATCTTTCTTCATCTGGAATCTACTCCCCACGCTTTTACCCTTAGAGCTAGATGGATGAGATTCCGTCTTCTCTGTCTCTTGGACAGCCTGGGTATCTTTCTTACCAACAGTGAACTTGATCCTAGGGCCTCTCCGTGAAGAAGTGGGAACGGCCGCTGATTTGTTTTTGTCGCGGAGTTCTTGCTGTTGGCGTGCTTCTGCCTCAGACTCTTCTCCTTCTGAGTCTATCCTGAAACTTTTCATTGTATGACCATGTTTGTGTAACCATTCTTCTGTGTTACTAGATTGGTCTCCACTCTTCCCCTCATGCTCGTGGACCTCTTTTCCTAGATTCCACCTGTGACAGGTAATCTGGGCCTCTTTAGCACGCCCTGCTCATCATAGACAGCATTCATGATATCACCTGGATCCTCAAAATCCTCTGGTAGGTCAGCGATACCAAGATCTCTGATTTGTTGAACTGTCAATCTGCAATAGTCCATTTTGCGAATGGCTTCTTCATCTCTGCAATTCACCCAGATGTCTTCAAAACGGTACCTGCGTTGGTGACCTTTTTGCAACTTCTTTCTGACATCTCGGTAGTCAAAATCAAACCTATACCTGTAGGTTTTGATGGTCATGATCTACATCTCAGCATAGACAGACTTAGCTTTTTGTGTAGTTTGGATAGTATATCTGCCGATGGTCAGTGGGAACTTGAATCCACACTTGTGGTTGCTTCTTCGTTCTTTCTATACTGACATCAGCTGTCTGCATGTTTCCATGAGAACCCACTTATACGAAGGATAATGTGGTAGAATGTAGGGACAACCGGTGTAACAACCTACTCTCAAGTAAGTAAATGTTGGGAATTGGAGAAAAATACATCCAACTTTACTTACCACCTTATAAGCCTCATCAGACACTCTTCTTCTTTCCAAAGCTGGATCAAAGTTGAAGAGTAAAGGCACAAAGAAAGCATCAGTGACCCATCTGAAATGATGAAAGCTCTCCTTTAGCTCCAACTGATAGAAATATATGTACATAGGCACCATCATTCGATTCCCCTTTGTAGATAGACATAGGAATTGTCTCATCACAGTTGCTGCATACACCAGGTAAGAAGTCATGTAGAACTTCAATGTAGGAGCATTGATCAACTGTTCGTGCATCTCATCACTGATTTGTTTACCCCAGTCAATATGCACCTTCTGCCTCCTTATGATCCTGATGCACTCATACATCCAATCGTGAAAGGTGGATGATTCTGGCAAACCCTTCACTCTACTCAGAAACGTGATCATATCCTTGACGTCATCTTTGAAGTCATTTCTCAGGAGTCCTTTCGGCCATCTAGAAATAGATGATCTAGGCTTCTTAAGCCATTGAGTATTTATCAACTGTTTGGCTTTATTTGGATCAGCATCAAAGATCTCCTGTGCTTTTGATATAGAGATGTCAATATATTTGTCCATGTGAGGAACCTTGAAGACAATGTCAAAGAAATTGGGGTCGAGTCTCAAAATCTCGTGCCCGGAAGAGTCGATCACACTTCTACTTTCTCGGATGTAATGAGACGCAACTTGAAGAACAAACTCACTATTGTGCGCAGTTGTAGGAAACATCACCACCAAGTGGAGATTGCTGTGTACGATTGCTCTCATTAAATTAGGGAGAGGCTTTGTCTCTATCAACTTTGCGAAGTCAACCAAGTCTTGATGGCCAACTTTTGTATCCTTTATTTCTTCAACTTTCGAAAGCACCATAGTTGGCGGATAGACGCCTTGATATTTGTACTTCATCTTGCTTTTTGCTTTCGAAGAAGAAGGAGGCTTCGTAGCAGTCATCAAAAGAAACTAGAACACTGAGCACTCTTGACTTGATGATCTCTGAGAGTAGACTGCAATCCGTATAGCCAGAACAAACACCAATTGTTAGGGAACATGGGAAAGCATGAAATGAGCACGAGGGTGGAAAAGCATGGAGTGGATGGCGACGCACGCAAAACGATGCACGAATGCAAAAAAATGAGGCTCAAGAATGCACTAGTCAAAAATGAAGTTCATTTGGAAAGGTCTGGGAAAAGCCTGAAAAAAGTGTAAGGGCGCTAAAATTCAGCGCCCTTACATTCTGAGAAAAATTGCTTTTGGTGTAAGGGCGCTAAATTTTAGCGCCCTTACACTTTCCAGTGTTAGGCAATTTTTGGATATCCTTGAAATGTCATGGCGCTTAATTTTAGTGCTTCTGCAATTTCATGATAATTTTTCAAATGCAAATTTAGAAGGGAAAGGCGAAAGCGCTTTGAGCTTTTGACATATGCAAATTTGTAGAAAGCTTTTGAAACTCATGTCTTTGGCGATGCATACGCATTCAAGGATTTCATCAAGAAATCTTTCCTTTTGTGAGATTGCAAAGTTTGCTTCAAAGCATATGAAAAGAACAACATGAAAAACGTGCTAAGAACAACATTGGAGAGATACGAGTTTGTGAGGAGAAACGGACAAAACATGGAACATAAAAATGGCGTTGTGTGAGGGAAGAAAGAAATGCGTAGAGATAGAAAATGTGAATGGAGAAGGGAAGAAAAAGCATCCAAAACAATGAAAGAAGATCCCATTGTGTAAGGAGAGGAAAAACACGAATGGAGAAGGGAAGAAAAAGCATCCAAAACAATGAAAGAAGATCCCATTGTGTAAGGAGAGGAAAAATGCGAATGGAGAAGGGAGGACGCGAATGAAGAAAATGAATGAACAAAATGCAAAAGAAGAACAACATGCGAAGGATAAAACGTAAATAATGAACATTAGATCATATATAGAAAATAAGGAAAAGACAATGCAAAAGACTTACCAGAACCAAGGCGCGAAAATTTGCTGAGAAAAGAATGGCAAAACTCCAAAAAACGTGATTTGCAGTTGAAGTGCAATTCGCCCAGCAAGAGGAAAAGGAGATAAAAAGAAATGAAAACAATAAAATGGAAAACTTAATTCACTTAAGTGAAAATGAAAATCAAGAACCTAACTCAAGTCGTGCAATAAATTTAGGCATGAAAAGTGGCACGATTGACGAAAAATGCAAAAACGTGAAGAAACGTGCTAGAGGCATGAAAAAAGTTTAAGTGTTGAAAGAAAATGTAATGGCGCTAAAATTCAGCACCCTTACATTTTTTGGAATTTCACTATATGCAGGGGTGCTAAATTTTAGCGCCCTTGCATTTCCAGACTTAGTCAAATTTTTGGAATTTCACTGCATGAGCGCACTTTTTCAGTGCCACTGCATTTTTCGCAATTTGCAAAGTACGAATAGTGAAACGTCGCGAAAGATCTCGTTTCGAAGGTCTTTGCGAGGCAAACAAGGGGGAACGTTCAAATTGACTATTCAAGACTTGGGAACGCATTTCGAGGTGGCATGAAAATTTCCTCGTTATGCGTACTTGAACTTCACGAATCCTAGGAAATGGACAAGTTTCGTAGGGGGGTTATCCGTGGAACGAGCGCTGCTAGATTCCGTGATAACACATTCTAAGATTGGTTCTTTGAAAAGGACTTCATCACGAGTAGGAGAATGTTCAATGGATGAATTTTCTTACCCAAGAAAGGTTTTGTTAAGTGAATAGGGACAATGAAGATTCTCATGACCATCATCAATTGTGTTTTCTAACAACAAAGTATCTTCTTCACAGCTAGGAGAAGGACAAATGTTGTTATCATGATTACCTATAGTTGTATTGTCTTGTTTAAGAAGAATTTTGTGAGGTGAAGGGGGACAAATAAGATTCTCATGATCTGAAAAAAATAGGTTTTCTAATATCAAAGTATCATCTTCACAACAAAGAGAAATACTAGGAGAAAAAGAAATTGTAATGTCATGATCATCTAAGGTTGTGTTATGTTGGTTGTGAATGTTTTGTCCACTAAGATAGGTAAAAGGAGAGAAATAACTAAGATTCTCAAAACTCTCATTAATTGATTCTTCTACTAAAATATATTCATCACCAAGAGGAGAGATATTATGAGAAGAACAAGTATGATCATTAGGAATGGCCGAAGTTGTAGTCTCTTTCACTAAAAAACTCCCATTGGGAGGGGATAGGGAATGTTTCTTAACATGTTTAAAGATGTAAGGTACTAGCATTGTTTGCATAAGAATGAAAAGCACATGTAACCATTTTGTGCATTGTTTCAGCAATATGAACAATGTATATGCAAAGATACAAAACATTCTTATCCAGTATATGCAAGATTTGAAGAATGCAAACAATGTACATGCAAGAATGAAAAACACTTTGATCAAACATATGCAAAATTTTATGAATAGAAATATTGTATATGCAAAATTGAAAAGTAATTTTATCAATGTTATGCAAAAATTGTAGAAATGGAAGCATTTCAAATGTAAGGATGTGTACAAATGAAGTGATTTGAAGAATGAGTAGTCTAAAATGATGTTTTTGAGCTAGATGCATAAAATAAACATTCAAGAAACTTTACAGAATTATACTATATGATACTAAGAGGCTTAGGGAGCACAAAAATGGGTTTTTGATGTTGTAACAGTCAATTGAAAAATTGGATAGGGACTAATTTTCCCAACATGGCGAATGAGTCCTAGTACTAGTTCTTTGCAAAATATTTAGAAATTTTGAAAAAAAAATTATGTGTTTAATGTTGTAAGATATAGACCTAAGATGGAGATGTAGAATTTAAAATTTTATTAAGGAAACTATATGCAAAAACACAAGCTAAATGACCCTTTTACTAATGCAAAAGTTTGAAACCCTAGATGGAAATTAACCAATGCAACTCAAATGCAAAGTCAATGCAAACTAGGACTAGGATGAAAATGGACTCCAAATCAGAAAATTTAAGATGATCAAAAAGCTGGTTCACCAAAATGTAACATAGATTTTTGTCACCCTAATTCTTTCTACCACTTCTAGGGTTTTTCACCTAAAAGGGGAAAGATGGGCCAAAATACACAATGTTACACTCAGAATTAATGTGATAATAAATGGAAAGTGGATGTAATATGCCTAGGTGAAATGTTTGAATGCAAGAAACTAATAAAAGAAATGAATTATTAATGTAAAACCTCAAAAATGTAACTTGTTTGAAAATGCATTATGTAATGCAAAAACACCTTGAAATGAATGAAAAACTGAATGGGAATGGATGAGACTTAAAGTGTGTGCCTAGAATATGGATGGAGACTGGAAATGGATTCTAGAATACTGCTAATGTTTTTTTTTAGGCTTGGTGGGACTCATTCGCCATTCTGAGCAAATTAGTTCCAACTCTGCAAAATTGTTTTGGAACCCATTTCAGACAAAAGGGTATCTAAAAATGCAGAAAACCAAAAAATGACCTTGGAGTGGAACTCATTCCCCACCCATGGTGAATGATTCCACTTTTTAATTTTTTTATATTCAAAGGTGAAATCCGAAGCTCTCGGTTTGTACTTTGATTCTCTAAACGTGTCTACTTCCAAAACTTTGATTTTTGAACCTGAAAGTGATTTTTTGTTGATATTTTGACTTGTCTAATGAAGAGAAGACCTAAATAACTTTGTAACTTGATTATTAATGATTTCCAAGCTTCTAAGATGTCTAAATCTACAAAGACACAAGAAGAGAAGAAGAAATGTTGGATATTAGTGTTGGAAAAATAAGGACAAACAACTGAGAGGGGGGGTGAATCAGTTGTCATAGAATATTTAACTTTTCAAAATTAATTTAACTTTAATCTTAGATCTGATGAATGAACAATAAACCATAAACAATCATAAAATCAGACACATAGAGAACACCGAATTTTTTTTAATGTGGAAACCCTGTTAGGAGAAAAACCACGATGGATGTTAGTCCACAAAATTAAACCCTATTAAAAGTATAAAGAAGTATCAATGGGAATGTAGATGAATTTAGGCACACTACCTAGAGCTCACTGCTCAATTACAAGAGGGCTCATTTCCCAAGAAAGATTCAGATTAAAACCATCCAGATTGTGAACTGAGAAAATAGCATATGCTAATGCCAGGTTATAGTTCTAGTTATGCACATGAACACTTCTTCAACCTTCACTCTTCTTCACACTTTTCTCTGCCTTTGAATGATCTGAACAATATTCACACACAGGACTCACACACTTCACACTTGCACTTCTTGCACACTTCAATTTAAACAAACAATCACTCTTATATATCCACAACATGAATTACATCAACAACATCGTCGACCAAAACAAAATATAAAACATATACACAATGTTGGACCAAATTTATAAATAAATTTTCCATGCGAATCAAACACCGTCGACCACAATGTGATGAAGACTTAAAACAGCCTCCTCGAGCATGCCAAACATTCAAATTTTAATCTCCAAAGATCCACGACACACTACAACCACCATGTCAGCCAAGAACAAAAAAATTGAACACACGAGAAAAATCACCAACCACGAGAAAACTAATCAATGTGGACGTGCCACAAAGATAGAGCATGATCTAGAAACATCCACAAGCATCAAGAAACAATAGAGAAACATTTGTAGCAATTGGGATTACTAGAATCATACCAACTTCAATCAGGAACATTGACTAAAGCCATAGAAACGCTGACAGAACACAACTGTCCTTAACAAGACCAAATCTTCACATGGACCTCTGAAACTTCTGATGGATAAACTAGATACAAAAAATAATAAAACCTTTAATCCACAATGACTGATCATCAATGTACTGAGTTTGACACCTTCATGACCTTCATTGATCCACTGGGAATCTGCAATACTTTCTTTTACAATTTTCTCAATATCCTCAACATATGCAACCTTCAATACATTAGTGATAATACTGTTGACATCAATGAAAACCACATATCAACAACAAAACCACAACATCCAACAATCTCCCCCTTTGGCATTGATTGAAACACATGATGTGAAAAACACCATCAACGCAACTCTCCTCAACTCTTCTCTTCCAGAAATATTTTCACATTGCTCTTCTCCGCCTTTGACATCAATGGAAAAGATAAACATTATCTTTCCACATACAAGCTCTGAACCACATATCTCCTCATCTGACTACTCCCCTTGAGTAGCTGTCACAGAAACATCAATCCAAATCAGAATGTAGCAATTAAGCACATGGATTGATGCAAGTAAATGCATCTCTAGTTCATAATAGGAGGGGTAATCACCCCTAGCATCCCTCTAAGATACTCAAAATTATCCTTCGTCAATGGCTTGGTGAAAATTTCTGCAATCTTCTCTTTGGTAGGAACATACTCCAATCTGAATTCTTTCTCACTCACTTTCTCTCTTAAGAAGTGAATCTTGACTGATATATGCTTGGTCTTAGAATGTAGAACCAGATTCTTTGATATGTTTATTGCACTTGATTTGTCATAGTATGTGGCAATAGGCTCATCATATACTACTCTAATATATTTCAACATCTGTTTCATCCACAACACTTGAGTACAATTATTTGTAGTAGCAATATACTCCGCCTTGGCAGTAGATAGGGAAATGGAATTTTGCTTTTCTCTCAACCATGATACCAGCTTCTTCCCTAGGAAGAAAGCACCACCACTAGTAATTTTCCTATCATCTACATCTCCAACCCAATCTACATCAATATATGCATTAATTGTAAGATCATCATCTTTAGGATACCAAAGTCCAAAATCAACTGTTCCTTTCAGCTATCTAAAAATTCTCTTTACCATAGTCACATGGGATTCTTTTGGATTAGCTTGATATCTAGCTACCATATACACAACATTCATTATGTTTGGTTTGCTCTGAGTCAAATACAACAATCCATGAATCATTGACCTGTATCTTATTTGATTTTCCTTGGGGGAATCGTCATTCTATGTTAACCTGCATCTAGTTACCATGGGTGTACCAACATGCTTTGAGTCATCCATCCCAAACTTCTTCAGTAGTTCTCTGACACATTTGGATTGAGATATGAAAATTCCATTGTCTAACTGAGTGATTTACAATCCTAGAAAGAATTTCATCTCTCCAATCATACTCATCTCAAATTCACTTTTCATTTCATCAGCAAACTTCATACATAGATCATCATCTCCTCCAAAAATAATGTCATCAACAAAGACTTCAATAATCAACTCTTTATCATGATCCAACTTGAAATATAAGTTGTTGTCAGTAGTACCTTTATTGAATCCAAGATTCAATAAGTATTTATCTAGTCTAGCATACCAGGCTCTAGAGGCGTGCTTGAGTCTATACAGAGCTTTCTTCAATCAACAAACCATGTCTTCCTTATTAGTCAGTTGAAATCCATCAGGTTGTTCAACATATACCTCTTCTTCTAATTCACCATTCAGAAAGGATTAATTCACATCCATTTGATAAACCTTGTAGTTCTTATATGTAGCATAAGCAAGAAATAATCTTATAGCTTCAATTCTGGCAATAGGGGAAAAAGTTTCTTGAAAATCAATACCTTCCATTTGTGAATACCCTTTACATACCAGTCTTGCTTTATTTTGGATCACTTCACCTTGTCCATTCAACTTATTTTGAAAGACCCATTTAGTACCAATCACATTTTAATCTTTAGGTCTGGGAACAAGAATCCATGTATTATTTTTTCAATTTGCATAAGTTCTTCCTTCATAGCTTCCATCCAGTGTTCATCATTACAAGCTTCATTGACATTGTTGGGCTCAGTCTTGGAAATCAAGCAATACTCTTCTGATATCCTTCTTATAGTCTACACACCTTTATGCTTGTCTCCTATAATTTGATTTTTAGAATGATTTAGTGTATGTGCAGGATCATGATGGGCCGAAAACTGGCAATATGATAGGTATGTGGCTGACAACTATTTTTTACCCAAAATTGATGAAGTAAAAAGGGTTTTTAAAGGAGGTTCTCATCTTTCCACTGATATAAATTATGCTTTATTTTGAATTTATAAGTAATTATTATTCATTTTCTATTCAAATTACGACAAATGTCCCAATTGATAGGCTGATTGAAAACACGATACCTTTCAATGGTATCACATTTTTGAAACCAAAACATGTGTCAAATTCTATGCTTCACACAAATTATAGGATTAAAAAGAAAAATTGAATTTCATGAAGTTTTGACCAAGTTAAGGTGGTTAGACATACGAAATTTTATATTTTTAAAAAGTTGGTAATAAAAAAAACATAATTAATTATTTACAAATTACAAAAAATATGCATCACATCGAGGCATGAGTCCCTACTATATCTAAAATATTATCATTTTATTGTGGTTAAGGTGGTCGAAAGACACCTACTTCTTATTTTTTCCCTAAAATTTAAGTATCAATGTTATTGAAATTTCAAATTTTCACCAAATAGATTTTTTTATTTTTAAACAAACCTAGTAGTTTAGAAACTATATTCAATTTGCTACATATTCTATTCTTACATATATTTGAAATAATATAGATAACTTATTCAAATTTTTATGTCAAGTTTCCTAACTTTGATTTTTCTAAATTTTTTTGCCACTTGAGGGCCTGTTTTTTCCATGATGATCTTGCACATACCCTTTAACCTTATATAACTCAGAACTTTAGGATTATCTTGCACTTCTAGTTCTTTTTTTCTTTCTTCTGCACTTCCACTTGTCTCTCCTTCTTGACTTTCTTGATTTACTAGAACATTTTGAACTTGATTTTGTGTCTGAGCATTCTTCCCTTTGTCTGTACTATCCTGCTAGTTATCAAAATCATATCCACGGTATCTGGATGATCTAGTAGAATCCTCATCAACTCTGAAATTTGGAATTTCAACCATTTTCCTCAATCTTTTATTATAACACCGGTAAGCCTTACTTTTAGTAGAGTAAGCTAGAAATATTCCTTCATCACTTCTTGCATCAAACTTTCCTATGTCCTCATCTCTCTTAATATAACATTTTCTTCCAAATATCTTGAAATATTTAATGGTAGGATTATAACTAAACCAAAGCTCAAAAGGAGTCTTACTAGAGATACCATTGGCATTTACCTAGTTTAAAGTGTACACAACAGTGTTTACAGTTTCTCTCCAATAGATGTGAGGCACATTTCCTTCTATCATCATTGTTCTAGTAGCATCCATAAGTGTTATGTTCTTTCTCTCAACAACTCCATTCTGTTGAGGGATTTAGACAACAGATAATTATCTTTTGATTCCATGCTCTTCACAGAAAGAATTGAACTCTTGGGAAGTGAACTCACCACCTCTGCCTGGCCTTAGGAATTTTATTTTTAGACCTGTCTCATTCTCTACCATAGCTTTGAAACTTTTGAACTTCTATAATGCTTCACATTTTTCTCTTAAGAAAGCAACCCATATCATTCTAGAGTAATCATCAATAAGAAACATAAAGTACCTTTCTCCTTTTAGACTTCTGACTCTGGAGGAACCACACAAATCAGTATGCACTAGCTCCAATATTCCATTAGAATTATTCTTTCTCTGAAAGGAAACTCTTGTCTATTTTCCCATCTTACATTCCTTGCATATTGTGTTAGCAGGCTTCACTAGCTTAGGTAGATCTCTTATTGCTTGAGTGGAATTTACTTTGACAATGTTATCAAAATTCACATGACACAACCTTCTATGCCACAACCATCTTTCGTCTACTCAAAAAAATAAACAACTTCCATCAGTAGCACTTAGGTGAAAATTATTACCTTTTGTCTGTTTACCTAAAGCAATTACATTTCCAAAGCTTCCAAGTATCTTGCATCTTCCATCCTTGAATTGAAGATCATAACCCTTGTCCACCATTTCTCCAACACTCAACAAGTTGTGCTTCAAGTGTTCAACATGAAGTACATCATTAGTGTTATGATTTCCACCAAGACAAATAGATCCTCTGCCACGAATCACACAACCATTATTATCTCCAAATATTACATCCCCAACGTCATATTTATCTAAACTTACAAACTTTCTTTTGTCACCAGTCATATGATGTGAGCATCTATTGTCTATAACCCATTCATCCTTCTCTTCAATTCGGGCTGCAAGAGCTTTCTCAACTTTAGCAGATTCAGTAGCCACTGGACTATTTTCCCTGATAGCAATGAAAACCCAATCATCTTCATTTCCATTTTCTTTATCAGATTCTTCATTAGTCACACCTTCTTCAGCAAAATAACATTTCTTTTGAAATTTAGGTTTGTAGGGATTAGACCTAGGAACTTTTTCAGGACACCTTGAAGTAGAATGACCTATTTTACTAGAAGAAAAATATTTGATAGGAAGCTTTTCTTTATACTTACCTTGTCCTCTACCTTCTTTCTTTACAATCAGTGCTTCCAGCTCTTCTACATCTCTTTATTCATCTTCAATGTGTTTCATCTCTTCCTCATACTTGAATGTTTTTCTACAACTTTCTCTTGGATCACATCTTTTCTTTTTTCTTCTAGATACAAAAGCCTTAAATGAAGATTCAATCTTGGGGGTAGAATCACCAAATTCAATCAACTCAAAAGTAGCAAGTTTACCAATCAACATATCTCTTGTCACATTTGTTACTAAACTGAACACTTCAATAGCATGAGATTTTGACTTGTAAGAGGGAGGCAATGATTTGAGAACTTTAGCTACAATTTCCTGTTCATCTAGAATACCACTGACACATCTAATACCCATCACAATTTCATTTACTCTTTGCATAAAAGAAGAAATATTTTGATCTTCTACCATCTTCAAAATTTCATACTTTCCTTTCAAACTCTATAGCTTAGCGACCTTCACATGTACATCTCCTTCATACAAAGTATCCAACTTCGTCCACATCTCATGAGTTGTCTTCAAACCTATCAGATTTGTCATTTTTGAATTTGTCAGAGCACTTAGCAAAGCTTCCATGGCCCTGATATTATTCTTAGCTTCTTTAATCTCATCAAGAATGGAAGGACCATTCTGAATAATAGTATATATGTTCTTTGTAATCTTCCAGAAGGGTTCACCTAAACATCTCAAATGACATTCCATTCTAGCTTTCCATAGTGAGTAGTTTGTTCCATCAAATCTAGGATTGTCCTTCTTGTATGATGCAATCTCGGATCACCTCAAGCTTTTAAACTTCTTTAGAGGAACCATCTTTGATACCAATTGTTGGAAAAACAAGGACAAACAACTAAGAGGGGGGGTGAATCAGTTGTCACATAATATTTAACTTTAATCTCGAATTTGATGAATGAACAATAAACCATAAACAATAAGCACATCAGACACATAGAGAACACCATTTTTTTTATGTGGAAACCCTATTAGGGAAAAAACCACGGTGGATGTCAGTCCACAAAATTATACCCTGTTAAAATTATAAAGAAGTATTAATGGGAATGCACATGCATTCTAGCACACTGCCTAGAGCTCACTGCTCAATTACAAGAGGGTTTTGAAAAAACAAGGGCAGAAAACTGAGAGGGGGGGTGAATTAGTTGTCATTGAATAATAAAATTTTCAAACTTTACTTAACTTAATCTCAGATTTGATGAATAATAAATTAACCATAAACAATTAACACATCAGAGAGACAAAGAACACCAAGATTTTTTATGTGGAAACCCTGTTAGGGGGAAAACCATGGTGGATCTTAGTCCACAACATTATACCTTGTTAAAAGTATAATGAAATAAAAAAAGGGGAATGCACATGCATTCAGGCACACTACCTAGAGCTCACTGCTCAATTACAGAAGGGGCTCACTACCCAACAATACAAAATAGGATTAAAATCCAAAGGGTATGAACTAAAAAAAAAAGATTTTGTACAAGCCTGATTACAAATCCAATTAAGCACAAAAAACTCCTCTTTTCACTCTTCACACTTTGCTCAATCTTCTTCACACTTTGCTCTGCAACTGAATGATATTTGCATATACACACATAAGAGAACACTCAACACCTTTCCAACACACTACACCGATGAAACAATCACTCTTATATATCCACTACATGAGATTTCATTAACAACTTTAGTTAGCTAGGAAAATAAAACATATTTTCAATGTCATCCCAAATTTACAAATAAATTTTCAATACGAATCCACCAAGGTCGACCACAACATAGTGGAGACCCAAATTAATATCTCCAACACAAAAAGACTTCAATTAATTTCACCTTGAAGATCCACAACATGCTACCACCAACATGTCGGCCAAGAACAAGAAAAAATTAATATACGCAAGAAAATATCTTCAACCACAAGCACACCGATCAATGTGGACATACCACAAAGATAGAGCACAATCTAGAAACATCCAAGAGAACCAAGAAACAATAGAGATAATCTAGAACAACTGAGATTTCTATAATCACACAAACTTCACTCAGGAACACTAACAGAGACCACATAAACACTATTAGACCACAACATGATCAAAGTTAAATGCAGACCTCTGAAACTTCTGATGGATGATCTAGATACACTCAGCATAAAACCCTTTAATCCACAACAACTAAAATTCAAAGTAAAGAAAAAGATGCCTTCATGACCTGTACAGTTCCACTGGGAACCTATAACATTTTCTTTTACAATTTTCTCAATATCCTCGACATATACAACCTCTAATACACCAAATGCTAATATTTTTGACATCAATGAAAACCACATATCAACAACACATCCACAACATCCAACAATCTCCCCCTTTGGCATTGATGGCAACACAGGATGTGAAAAATACCATCAATCCAACACACTTGATTTCCCTTTGGTTTTGACTCTTCTCAATTTCTCTTTGACCTTAAAAGGATTTTTCACATTGTACTTCTCCCCCTTTGACATCAATGGCAAAGGTAACCATGACCTTTTCATATACATGCTCTGAAGCACATATCTGCACATCTAACTACTCCTCCTAAGTAGCAACCACGGGAACATCAATCCAAATTAGAATATAGCAATGTAGCTCACATATTGATGCAAGTAAATTCATCTCTTAGTTCTTATTAGGAGGGGTAATTACCCCTAGCATTCCTCTAAGATACTCCAAAGTATCCTTCGACAATAGTTTAGTAAAGATGTATGCAATTTTCTCTTTGGTAGGCACATACTCTAATCTAACTTCTTTCTCATTCACTTTCTCCCTCAAGAAGTGAAACTTGATTGATATATGTTTAGTCTTAGAGTGTAGTACTAGATTCTTTGAAATATTTATTGCACTTGAATTGTTGCAGTATATGGCAATAGGCTCTTCATATACCACCCTGATATCTTTCAACATCTATTTCATCCATATCACTTGAGTACAATTGTTTGCAACATCAATATATTATGCTTTAGCAATAGATAGAGAAATGGAATTTTTCTTTTGGTCAATCAAGACACCAAATTCTTCCCTAGGAAGAAAGCACCACCACTAGTACTTTTCATGTCATCTACATCACCAGCCCAATCCACATTAGTATATGCACTCAAAGTGAGATCATCATCCTTTGGATACAAAATTCCAAAGCCAACTGTTCCTTTTAGATATCTGAAGATTATCTTAACTATAGTCACATGTGATTCTTTTGGATCATCCTGAAATTTGGCAACCATACATACAACATTCATAATATCTAGTCTAGTCTGGGTTAAATAGAACAATCCACCAATCATTGACCTATATCTAGTTTGATTTTCCTTAGGAGAATCATCATTCTGTGTTAGCTTACATCCGGTCACTATGGGAGTACCAACAAGCTTTGAATCTTCCATTTGAGAATACCCTTTACATACCAGTCTTGCTTTATTCTAGACCACTTCACCTTGTTCATTCCGCTTGTTTTGAAACAACCATTTAATACCAATCACATTTTTGTCTTTAGGTCTAGGAACCAGTATCCACGTGTTATTCTTTTCAATTTGTGTAAGCTCTTCCAAGTTCATAGCTTACATCCAATGTTCATCTTGGCAAGCTTCAATGACATTTTTAGGTTCAATCTTGGAAGTCAGGCAGTACTCTTCTGCAATCTTTCTTCTAGTTTGTACTCCTTTATTCTTATCTCTTATAATTTGGATTTCACAATGGTTTAGCTTTACATACCTTGAAGTTTTCGAATTTTCTTGAACTTCTAATTCTTTTGATCTTCCTTTTGTACTTTCACTTGTCTCTACTTCCTAACTTACTTGATTTACCAAAACGAGTTGAGGTTGCTTTACTAGAGCAACTGGAACATATGGAACTATGGAAAAATTTGAAGTTGATACTTTATTTGAACATTCTTCCCTTTGTTTGTATTGTCTTCATCTAAATCATATCCACAATATCTAGATGATTTGATAGAATCCTCATCAACTCTGACATTTTCACTCTCAACCATCTTTCTCAGTCTTCTGCTATAGCATCGGTAGGCCTTGCTTTTAGTAGAGTAACCTAAAAATATTCCTTCATGGCTTCTTGCATCAAACTTTCCTATATCATCATTTCTCTTCATATAACATTTGCTTCCAAAGATCTTGAAATACTTAACAGTAGGCTTGTAACCAAACCATAGCTTAAAAGGGGTTTTACTAGAATTGCCATTAACATTCACCCAATTTAAAGTATACACAATAGTGTTTATAGCTTCACTCCAATAAATCTGGGGAACATTTCCTTCTATCATCATTGTTCTAGCAGCATCCAAAATTGTTCTATTCTTTCTTTTTACAACTCCATTCTGTGGAGGGGTTTGGGGAGTAGATAACTATCTTTTGATTCCATATTATTCACAAAAAGAGTTGAACTCCTTGGAGGTGAACTCACCACCTCTATCAAATCTCAGACACTTGATTTTTAGACCTTTCTCATTTTCTGCCATAGCCTTGAAACTTTTGAACTTTTACAATGCTTCACATTTTTCTCTTAAGAAGGAAACCCATATCATTCTAGAGTAATCATCAATAATCAACATAAATTACCTTTCTCCATGAATACTTCTGACTCTGGAGGGACCATAGAGGTCAGTATGTAGTAGCTCCAGCAAGTCATTTGAATGAAACTGTTTGCTTTAGAAGGAGACTCTAGTTTGTTTACCCATCTAACATTCTTTACAAATTGTGTTAGAAGGATTCACTAACTTAGGTAGATCTCTTACTACTTGAGTGGAACTTACCTTGAAAGTGTTATCAAAATTTACATGACACAAACTCCTATGCCACAACTAGGTTTCATCTATTTGAGCAATTAGACAACTCCCACTAGCAGTATTCAGGTGACAAATATGACCTTTCGTTTGTTTACCTGTAGCAATCATATTTCCAGAACTTCCACATATCTTACATCTTCCATCTTTAAATTGTAGATCATAGTCTTTTCCTACCATCTTTCCAACAATCAAAATATTGTGCTTCAAGCCTTCAACATAAAGAACATCATCAGTGTTATCATTGCTGCCAAGACAAATAGAACTACTACCACGAATCACACTAGCATTGTTGTCTCCAAATATTACAATACCACCATAATACTTCTCTAGACTTACAAATTTGTTTTTATCACCACTCATATGATGTGAGCATCCACTTTCAATAACCCACTCATCCTTTTCTTCAACTTGGGCTACAATAGATCTCATCTTTAGTAGATTCAATAGCCACAGGACTATTTTCAATGGTAGCAATGAAAACCCATTCATCTTTATTTCCATTATCCTTATCAGACTCATCATCAGTCAATCCTTCAGCAAAGTGACATTTATTTTGTAATCTAGACTTGTTAGGCTTAGTTCTAGGAACTCTTTAAGGACATCTTGATGCAAAACAACCTATTTTATTGTATGAAAAACATTTAATAGGTAACACTCCTTCATTATTACCTTTTCCTCTACCTTCTTTCTTTATAATCAGTGCTTCCAATTCTTCTACCTCTCTTTATTTATCTTCAAGCTGTTTTAGTTCTTCATCATACTTGGATATCTTTTTGGAACATTCTCCTAGACCATATCTTTTCTTGTTACTTCTTAATACAATAGCCTGGAATGTTGATTCAGTTTTTAGAATAGATTCAACAAATTCTCTTAATTCAAAAGCAGCAAGCTTACCAACTAGTGTGTCTCTTGACATCTTTGTTACTGATTTGAGCTCTTCAATAGCATGAGCCTTCACTTTGTAGGAGGGAGGCAAGGATCTGAGTATCTTAGCCACAATTTAATCCTCATCTTGAGAACCATTAGCACATGTAATACCCATCACTATTTCATTTACTATTTGCATAAAAGAAGTGATATTTTCATCTTCACCCATCTTCAAATTCTCATACTTTCCTTTTAAACTCTGTAGCTTAGCCATCTTCACTTGTGCATGTCCTTCATAAAAATTTTCTAGCTTCGTCCAAATATCATGAGCTACCTGTAGTCCTACATCATTAGCCATCTCTGAATCTATCAGAGCACTCACCAAAGATTCAATAGCCCTAATATTGTTTTCAAAATCTTTGATCTCATCAGTAGTGGAGGGACCATTCTAAGGAATAACATATGGATCTTTTGTAATCTTCTAGTAGGCTTCACCAATACACCTTAGGTGACATTGCATCCTGACTTTCCATACTGAGTAGTTAGTTCCATCAAATCTTGGATTGTCCTTCTTGAATGTTTCCATCTCGGATCACCTCAAGCTTTTAAACTTCTTCAGAGGAACCTACTCTAATACCAATTATTCACAAAACAAGGACAAACAACTGAGAGGGGGGTGAATCAGTTGTCATTGAATAATAAACTTTTCAAACTTAACTTAATCTCAGATCTGATGAATAAGAAATTAACCATAAATAATTAACACATCAGAGATATAGAGAACACCAAGATTTTTTACGTGGAAACCCTGTTAGGGGAAAAACCACGGTGGTTGTTAGTCCACAAGATTATACCCTGTTAAAAGTATAATGAAATCACTAAAGGGGAATGCACATGCATTTAGGCACACTGCCTAGAGCTCACTGCTCAATTACAAAAGGGGCTCACTACCCAAAAATACAAAATAGGATTAAAATCTAGAGGATATTAACTAAAAAAGTAGCTTCTGCACAAGCCTCATTATAGTTCCAATTAAGCACAAAAAACTCCTCTTTTCACTATTCACACTTCGCTCAATCTTCTTCACACTCTGCTATGCAATTGAATGATATTCTCACATACATACATAAGATCACACTCAACACATTTCCAACACAATACACTGATGAAACAATAACTCTTATATATATCCACTACATGAGATTTCATCAACAACTTTGGTCGGCTAGGAAAATAAAACATATTTTCAATGTCGGCCAAAATATACAAATAAATTTCCAATGCGAATCCACCAAGGTTGGCCACAACATAGTGTCCAAAGACCCAAATTAATATCTCCAACACAAAAATACTTCAATTAATTTCACCTCAAAGATCTACAACATGCTATCATCAACATGTCGGCCAAGAACAAGAAAAACCAAACATACACAAGAAAATATCTTCGATCACAAGCACACCGATCAATTTGGACATACCACAAAGATAGAGCATGATCTAGAAACATCCAAGAGCACCAAGAAACAACAAAGAAACATCCACAACAACTAAGATTTACATAATCACACAAACTTCACTTAGGAACACTAACATAGACCACAAAAAAACTGTCAAACCACAACATGATCAAATTTATACACAGACCTCTAAAACTTCTGGTAGATGATCTAGATACACTCAATAGAAAACCTTTTAATCCATAGCAGTTGAACTTCAATGTAAAGAACAAGATGCCTTCATGACCTGTACAGTTCCGCTAGGAACCTGAAACACTTTCTTTTGCAATTTTCTCAATATCCTCTACATATACAACCTCTAATACACAAAATGCTAATAGTGTTGACATTAATGACAACCACATATCAACAACACATCCATGACATCCAACAGAGGGCTCACTGCCCAAGAAATATTTGGATGAAAACCATCCAAATTGTGAACTAAGAAAATAACATCTACTAATGCTAGGTTACAGTTCCAGTTATGCACATGAACACTTCTTCAACCTTCTTCACTCTTCTTGACACTCTGCTCTATCTTCGAATGATCTAGAAACAATATTTGCACACAAGACTCACAAACTTCACACTTACACTTCTTGCACACTTCAATTCAAGAAAATAATTTCTCTTATATATTTGCAACATGAATTACATCAACAACATCATCAGCCAAAATATAATATAAAACATATATGCAATGTCAGCCCAAATTTATAAATAAATTTTCAATGCGAATCAAACAATGTTGGCCACAATGTGATGAATACTGAAAAAAACCTCGTCAGGCGCACCAAATATTCAAATTTTAATCTCCAAGGATCCACAACATGCTACAACCACCATGTCATCCAAGAAAACAAAAACTGATCACATAAGAGAAAAATCACCGACCACTAGCACACCGACCAATGCAGACATGCAACAAAGATAGAGCATGATCTAGAAGCATCCACAAGCATCAAGAAATAACATAGAAACATCTGAAGTAACTGAGATTATTAGAATCATACCAACTTCAATTAAGAACATTGACTGAAACCACAGAAACACCGACATAACACAACTGTCCATAACAAGACAAATCTTCACGTGGACCTCTGAAACTTCTGGTGGATAAACTAGATACAAACAACAATTAACCCTTTAATCCATAATGACTAATCATCAATGTACTTAGGTCGAAACCTTCATGACCTTCACTGATCCACTGGGAATTTGTAACACTTTCTTTTACAATTTTCTCAATATCCTCAACATGTACAACCTTCAATACATCAGTGCTAATAGTGTTGACATCAATGACAACCACATATCAACAACACAACCATAACATCCAATAGTTAGGGCATGGGATTTTTCCTTGGTGAAACCCATTTTGGGTAATTAAACCAAAATGATGAAAGAATGGAATGGAAAATGCAATAATGGAGTTGATTACCTATCCATGATGTTTAATTTTGAAAGTTTGTAGTAAAACATGAAGAATTTTCCCTTGAATGTCTAAAAATTTATCTTGAATGGCTTGTAGTGCTAAAACCATAGCTTGCTTGAGAAGGTAAATGATGAATGAGTTGTAAGAATGAGTTGAGATATGTAAATTAGGGATTAAAGGTTGTATTTATAGTAAATTCTCCCAATTTTCCCATAATTTAGATCCCTAAGGCTGACATGTGAAAATAATAAACTTAAATTTCACTTTTTTCTGATCAAAGGTCAAAATTGAGCGAAATGGGACTCATTCGCCACCCATGGAAAATGGGTCCCACTTGGAAGGAACTGATTCACCATGGATAGAGAATGGGTCCCACAGGGGCCATTTTGATAGCTAAGATGCTAGGAGATAAGGAAATATGGTTTAAATTGCATTTTTGTTGGGTATTTGATCAATTTAAGCCTTGGGATGCATAATATGGGTTAATATGGGCCTATTAGTGATGATGTGAATTTCAAATAGGGCTTGGGGCACATAATTCAATGTGAAAGTGTGATTAAATATAGTTTACAACACTAAAATGTGGTCCACATAGCCTAGGAAGGCACAAGAACCAATGTGAATGTGCAAGACACATTACAACACTAGTTTAATATTAATTTTAATTCACAAGCCTTCTAAATTGATGTGAAGATGTATTTAAATACATTTTATAATTTTGTATTAGGGATAAAAATGTTGATTAAGTCTAGAAAAGTGTGAAAGTATCTTACAACAATTTACAACACTTTTAAAAGACATCAATAAATGCATGTTATTCAATTTGCAAGGGTCTAAGACCTAGTATGGATGCATAAAATGCCTCATAACACTTGAATCAAGGCCTCATTGAGTCTAATTTATCATTAATTATTCCCATGTCAAGCAAGAGGTCCTTTTTTCTCTGACACATTTAGCCCCCACTTTAGTGAGAGGATGGACTTGCTTCAAAATCACACTAAAGTAGACATTCATGAGATTCAAGTGTAGAGATGCAAATGAAAATGAACGAAAAAGATAAAAGGAGGCTGCTCAAGCCCCCAAGATCCAAGATCCTAATTCAAACCAACAAGATACATAATCATGCAATGGCAAGAACTAGGAAGAAGAGAAAGATGAAAATGAAAAGGTGGATCAAGCTTCGATCATTTGTTCAACTAGTTGTGGATTAGATCTAGGTTGTTTTTCCAAAAATAAAATGCATGATCACTCTGGGGTGATGAAACTCTTGGTTGTCCGTTAGGTGAGAAATCCCAAAAGGTGAGAAACATATGCTAGTTGGTATGTACTCAAAAACACATAGGTGGCTATGGGGAAAGTCGTGCCTCAGAATGGGATTCCCTCTCAACCATACCAAAGTTATACCTCCTAATAACTTTAATAAGGAACCAGAAAGGAAAATGATTTTTGAGCTCTATGAGGTAAGAAAAACTTTGTATGCTTGACACTCATAGACATTAATAATGAAAATAGTGTAAGGAATGCTCAAAGAGATTTTGATTTGTTCGTGCAAGGTCTCATCTTAGGGAACATCATGCTTAATGTCTCCAATAGAGGATGAGTGCAAATGGTCTCATCTTGTTTCCAAGAGAGGAAAAGTGCAAATAAGTATCACACTCTTGGAGGGAATCAAGCCCAATAACTCCACCAAGAAAAGGACGGATCACAAGAAGAAAGAAATTGCATAATGAAAAATGAGTGGTGATGTATGACCCCACTTTAAAGCAGTTGCAAACACCAGTACTGTGCAGAATTTATTTAAAGTAGAAGAAGGAGAACATGAGAGATTATTTAGAAATCCCTATGCCAAGTCATATGTTTTCGAGAAGCTACGTCATGAAAAGGGGAGTATGTCACATGCGAACCAACTTAAGGCATGTTGTGCACATCTCAAGCTTGATCTTATATGTTCATGAAAGTTTAGTGACTAGCCAAAGGAGGCAACCACAAGTGACATATGAGGATAAGGCTACATAAACCCTTGCCCCCATTGAGTACAAGATAAAGGTGAGTTGAAACAATTGATGAAATGTAGGTGAGAGTTAAAATCGGTATCAATTAGAGGAATTAGGTGCCCCCACAGAGGGAAGCATACCAAACTCCTAAAAAATGTTGGATTTTATGAATCAAAGCATTACATTCACTAGTGGAGTGACCATGAACGTGATGATAGGTGCAAAATAAAGTCTTGTAAGAGCATTTGTTTCGAGTTTTATTAGGGAGGGTGATCAAGTGATCTTGGAGGAGTACCGACAAGATACCCTCTTGATCAGTGGTAGAAGGTGGTCTTGTGGTTTGTGACAAAGATATCCCTTGCTTAGTATTAGTTGTCATATCTATGCAAGACAGTTGAGATTGTGATATTTTTTCTCTCCATTATAGGAGGGTATAAAACCTAATGAATTCAAATCATGAACATGTTGCAAAATGACATTGACATTAAGTGAAGGTGTATTTTTTTGTGTCATATTTGGTAAAGGATGATTTTCAGGACCACTAGTGTTGAGGAGTTTAGGATCGATGACTATTAAGGATGATTTAGGAGTGTGTTATGTGAGATTGTTGATGTTGAGTGAAGTTTTGTTGATCTTGATCAAAGGACAATAACCAGGACCATGAGTTGTTTGTTTTGTGTTAGGGTCTATAGGGTTGTGGATATCTTTCTCTCGAGCATCACATTATTTTCCACTATATCCAAGGTGTTTCATAAGCTAATAACCTTTTCCATAAAAAAATTTCATTGCTTTGGAATCAGATTTTTGTTCATTATTGTGTTCATCAAAGGTTGTGTATGTTGTATTTTCTTCCAAAGTAGAGGAGATAGATGGTTGAGAAGATTGTGCAGAATTTTGAGTGGTCATGATGGTTGGTTGTTCTTGTTTCTCATCTTTCCTTTGCATGAGTATGTATTTGTCCATAAATGATGGTGTGAATTGTAAGGATCCGCAATCATCACCAAATAATTTAGAAACTGATTCCTCATTGTTTTGTTCAATTTCAAGAGGGTCTATATTGGATGTTGGAATCAATGTTTTTAGAGGACTTGTAGCTCCTTTTTCAAGATGCAAGCAACTTTTAGGCTTGGGGTCTATTTGAACTTGATAAATGTTATTGTTATAGACATATTTCATTACACGATGAAGGGTTGAAGACAATGCATTCATCTCATGAATCCATGGTCTTCCTAAAAGAAGATTATATGAAAGATCATAAGGCAATACATGAATAGGAGTTTTCAAAGTAGCCACTGCAACTGTAATAGGAAAATTAATTACACCGAGTGATTGCATTGTTTTAATATAAAATCCTTGAATAGATACAAAATTAGGTATTATTTGTGACTTTTCAACACATATTTTATCAAAGAGATTCACACTACACACATTAAGGGCAGAACTATTATCAATAAGGGTTTTCATTATCCCTATTTGATTGTATTGACCAATGATCATGAAAGATGCTATGTTAGTGGGTTGCACATTAGAAGGGATAGGAACTTGTTGCAAGGCTGATTGGATCATGTTGTGATAGTGAAGGGGGCTTGAATATGGTCCCATAATGAAATTTTATTAGGAGTATTCTTTAGTTCAACAATATTGTACTCCTTTCCACTAGGAAGACCTAGTAAGATAGGTCTAGGGGGGATAGGACTTTGCAAAGGTAAGGGTTTTTGGGTTGGTTGCAGTGGTTGCAGATTATTTCAATTGTTGCATGTATGAGAAATGATATTGTAGATGTGAAAATCTGCAAATGGTTAGTATTTTAAAACCAAGCTAATAATCAACATCCCTATGAAATAAATCAACATGCTTCATGATGCAATGAAAACAACAAAGGATTAGACAAACTAATTGAAAGCATGCAATAAAACATGAAGTAAATCATCTCATATTGGATTGGTGCTATTGTGGAAAATATCCCTTTCCCAACCCTTGATTATGCTAGTGATGAGGATGCAATTGACAAAATCAGTTCTCCTGAAGAGAGTGACTTTCCATGAATGATTGTGGAGATTGTGAAGGATTTGATCAAGAATGAAGCCTTTCATTTATAGATTATTTTGATGAGAGAAAAAACCAAATGGATGAATGTGAGACAAATATTGGACCAATGAGATGAGTCCACTTTTCAACTTGTGAGTGGTTGAGGAGTGTGCAAGATTTGGGAAATGTGCCCAATAGGGGGAAATTCAAATTTGAATTTGTGATATAAATGTTGAGTTTGAATTATTCAAGGGGACATGTAAGAGCTCATAAATGCTTTGTTGGGTGTACATGTCCACTTGTCCTTGAAATTAAACTTGAGGGAATATTCCCCATAAATGCCATGTTGAAAGAAAATATGAATTTTAATAAATCAATAAATTGATTTATTTGTGCAAGTGGGATTATCTAGAGGATGTGATGGGTGATTAGGTTAGGCTAATTAGGATTAGGTTAGATTAATGATGATTAGGATCATTTTGACTTTTATGACTTAAATATTTGATTTATTTAATTCAGAAAAGGATGGAATATGCATTTGGATTTAATTAAATGAATGTTTGATTTATTTGATTAAAAGGTTGATGATAAAGTTTATTTATTTTTAAATTAATGACCTTAGGAGATGGAAGTTAATGGAATTACCTGATAAATGGATGAAGGTGAAATTGATTAATTGATGAATGGACCTAACGCATGATGCTAATTTTTCATGTTTACATTTTGCCCCTCTTTGAAGCAATGTACTTGCTGCGTTGGTTCTAAGAATAAACTTGTCATGATCAAAACTAAATTTTTTTCTAATTTTTTGGATGCCCCAGCAAAAAGAAGTACACTAGTACATTTCCCCCTCGAGAGATTGAGCGAAAAGATTCTATTTGAGGGTTGATCTTGCGATAAAGAGGTTCAAGATGGATGGTTATGGATGATGATGCAAATGAGATGATTTTAAGATGCTTAGAATAACAAATCTATCTTATCATAAACAACTCAAATGTTGATTTGATGTATGAGATGGATGATGTGATATGCTGTGATTATGCAATGGATGATTTATGAGATGCTTAGACTAACAGATCTATATTATGATGATGATGCAAATGCAATGCATGAGAAATGATTGATGTTTCCTATTATGTATGATATGAATGATATGTAGTATGCTGATGGTTTATGGATGCAGGATGGATGTATGATGGATGCATTGGTGATGATGATGTTAGTGCAGAAATGAGATGATGACAAGAGAATCCCACAAGTCCATGATATGATGAGACTTTATTAGAGATGATGATGATTTTCTTATCAAGGATTGGGATTTTAAAAGGGCTACTTACCTTATGTTTGATTACACATGTAGATACGATGCATCAAGGTATAAAGAACCAGGATGTTGTTGTACCTAGTGCGATGGAATTTGACTCGACAAATAGATAGGAGCATTCTTGTTCACACTTGTCATACAGAAACCTTGCTAGGAAGTACCTAACAAAGCAAGTATTCACCAAGTTATTTTACAAGAACGTCCAACAGGCACAATAGACAAAAACATAATGATTGTTGCCCCATTCCTATCTCTCTAAATCCTTCATTCAGATATCATCGAGAGGTCCTTGGAATGAGCATAATAAGATAAATCAAAAGAAAAGATCAAGTATGCAATCAAGCCAATGTTCTTCATAACTTCAGCCAGATGGATGTGTTTTGATAGGATAAGAATCCAAGGTGATATCCAAAATGATGCCCATTGTCAGAATGATATATCCTAGAACATGCATTGTATGGGATGATGATGGTTTAATAAGTTGATTGATAGGCTATTGATATAAGGTTGATTGACATGTCTGAAAATGATCAAGAGTTTGATTTTGTTTTAAAGGGTTGTTGTTTCGATTTTGATTTTATGATTGAAGCTTGCTTTTGCTAATTGTTGTGGTTGTTTTTGTTTGTTTTTCCAAAGGAGGAAGGTGATGATCAGTTTATTATGGATGATTGATTGTTTCGAGTGAAAGCAAAATGGGATGGATGGATTTTTTTTTCAAATATTTGGATGTTTTTGATGTTTTGAAATGTTTTGAGGCTGTTTTTGAGTTTTTGGATTTTTCAAATGTTTTGATTTTTGATTTTTTGGGATGTTTTGGGATTTTCATAGATTTTATAAATGTTTTTGATTTTGAATTTTGAATGTTTTGGATTTTGATTTTGAATGTTTTTGGATTTTGATGTTTTTGAATGTTTTTGGATTTTGATGTTTTGAATGTTTTTGGATTTTGATGTCTCGGGGCTGATCAGAGATGAGCCTTGCCTATGTTTAAGCTCAGAGACAATGTAGTTCGGATTCCAATGTTTTTTGATATTTTTCTAATTTTTTGAATTGTTTTTGGATTTTGATATGTTTTGGATTTTTTTGATTTTTCGCATGATTTTGACGATTTCAATATGGATGTGTGACAATATCAGTGCTCTGTTTTGGGTTTTTTTGTTGAAAACCAAGCTAAGGTTGATTGATGATAACATTGTTGAGGATGCACAACAATGCAAGGATTGATGACGATAACATTGTTGAGGATGCAAAACAATGCAAGGATTGATTGATTGAGATTGATGCTGATAACATTGTTGAGGATACACAACAATGCAAGGATTGATTAATCAGGATTGATGATGATAACATTGTTGAGGATGCACAACAATGCAAGGATAGTGTTAAGAAACATAATGATCGGGAAGGATATCCCAAGATTATGTATTGATTGGATTCGATTGATCAAGATTGTTGAAGCTTGGTTGGGAACAAAAGATGTTTTGGATGATTTGATGTGACATTGAAGGATGTGTTAGATGCGACTGATATTGATTGTTCGGATTGATGTTCGATGAATGATGAAGATTGATATGGAATGTCATCTTGTCAAAATATGCCATGGGCTAGCGATTTGGATTTTGGATCACAAATGCTTTGACCAATTTGGTTTCACATTTTCCAATGTTTAGATCGCCACATAAGTTGGAGGATATAGATCAAGATTTATTCCTGAAGTAAGATGCAAATATCTGCCCCCAGTGTCTAGCAATGTATGGAATGTCATGGATGGATGCTCAGATAGGTGTATGGATGGATGGATATGGATTATCTTGTGATGAGATAAGGTGTTCAGATAAATAATGCTTCATTGGATAATGCTTCATGGCTCAGATAACATTGGATGGGATAGGATCAATGAAAAATGACCCATGTCAAGATGTTTTACCATAAGCAAGCATAAAGTGTTCTCCAAAGTTTCATCAAGATCAAGATAACTGGGATGATGGATGCAAATGGATGAAAATGGATTGGATAAATGGTTAATGGATGAATGGATTTATTATGGATATGGATGATGGAATGTTGGCTTTATTATGGATGGGATGGAATGCTGGATTTTATTATGGATGGGATGACATGCTTTCAACTAACACATGTAGATGCTCAATTCCACACATGACGCTTGTTTTCCAAGTTTTCACCATGGTCTTGCCCAAAGTGCCGCCCATGCAGTTTTCACTAGAGGACGATTTTTTTATCTTTATTGTTTTCAACCCTTTTTCTTTTTCTTTTTTTTGGATTTTCATATTTTTTGATTTTTTTGATTTTTTTGAAAGATTTTAAGCTCATGCTAAATCACAAGGTGTTGCTGATGTAGATGCCCCTGTCATAATGTTCCATCAATATCCTGCTTGAAGAAGTTTCCTTGCCAAGATACGTGCACTTGAATGCAACTTTTGAGATCCTTGATCTGCTTCATTGATACCAGAGTTAACTTTATCTTTGTGCACACATCATGATAGAATGCCTTCTGAATCCTTATGATAAAGGGTCATTGCCAATACATGGTCAATTTGAGAATTGGATATCATGTGTGGAGGTGTGGATGGAGTGTGTTTAGGGATAAGAGATGGGTTGGTTGACAGTTTGGAACTTTTGACTCTCCAAACTTTGGAAGATGAGCAATAATGGGTGGATAAGAAAGTATGCATGGAATTAGGACAAATTGCTTGATACACTTTGTACGTCGCTTGAAAAGCTTTCTTTTTCTTTTGTGGACATCTTTGATGGATACTTTTCCCTTTTTTATTTTTCCCCATAGTTTATTTGACTAATGGAGTTTGATAGGGCGATCTTTCTTTGTATTCTTTGGTATCCATATGTATTTGATTTTTCCATTATGCTTTTCTAATTCTTTTTCTTTGATAACGTTCTTCATGGTTTGATTCAATTATTTCTTTCGAAGTTGGTCCCAACTCATGGATGGGGTGATGGGTGGAAGAGGATTCATGATACGACTGGTTGTAGTATTGGCATTAGTTTAATCATAAGGATTCTTCATGCTCCCTAGTTTGACATTTGCTTGAGACAAAGTTGCCCCCAATATTGTGGAAGTAGTACCTTCATGCTTTGATACCGCTTGTTTTGAGATGTCTTGTTCAATAAGCGTTCTTTGATAAATGACCATCATAGGTGACATTGTTTCAATTTGCTGCTCCGCTAACTTTGAATTATACTGTTCTGTTTGACTTGCTTCCTTAAGTAGATAATGTTGGATATCTTTATTCATGATGTCCTCAGTCTGGATTTTGGATATATCTGATCCTGATGTTAATAACTCAATTTGACTATAGAAGTTAATAATCTACTCTTTTTGTGTAACAAAATTTTGTTCTAGATGAAGATCATCTACATGTCTATCCATAGAAAGCATCTCATGGGTAGATGGAGGAGTATGTTCTATGTGGATATGATCATCATTTGCAACATCTTGTATAGATAGGAGAGTTTCTATTACATCATTGTAGTAACTTGGAGATACAAATTCTTGATCTTGAATGATTTCAAAGTTGCTTTCAACATGCTTTGGATCAAGTTCTTGACATGGGTCAGTTTCAAAGGATGGATTGCTTACAAAGGGTTCTTGGATGTTTTCATTAGTCATGGTAAGTGGTTCAATATCTTCAAGTGTTGAGTTTAGTATTCCTTTAGTATCTATAAACATGAGGTCAAAGGATGTCAACATGTCTTGGAAAGGACCATTGCTATACTTTGGTGAAGGATTTTGATCATGCTTCAGAATAAATTCTTGAGATATGGCATCTAACTCATAAGGCAATGTAGAGACATTTTCAATATGATCATTGGTCAATGGTCATGCATTATGTCGATTAGATCAAATAATCCTAATACTCCTTGAAATAGATCACTAAAAAGTGGCTCTTGATGTATGGTGAGTTGATCATCGCATGGGGTGGAAACATCTTTAAGGTGCTCATCGATGGAGAGATCTTGATCATTGTTTTCAACAATTGTGGTGGAGGGATTTCCAATGTTTTCAACCATAGGGTCAAATGATGTTGAAACTTCTTCAATTGGATCATTGTTGGTTGGTGGATTTTGATTGAAAAGTGACTCTTGACATATGATGATTTGATCTTTGGACGAGATAGAAACATCTTCAATGTGTTCTTTGATGAATAGATCTTGATCATTGCTTTCAGCAATTGTGGTGGGGAGGTTGTCGATGCTATCACCACTAGTTGGATGTTCATTGTTATCCCCAATAGCTATCATTTTTTGTGTTTGTGCTTGTGTTTGTTGGGAAGCTTGAGAGGCTTGTTGCACTTGCTGAGCTTGTCTTGCTTGTTGCATGGCTAGATATTATTGGATGGCCTTTTGGTAGGCCTGGTGAGATTTTAGTGCAATGTTATATTGTCTTGCTGTGTTTGGTTTTGGTGGTAGTGGTGGCAGATTCAAAATCATGTTGGATGTAGTGAGAAGTCACTAAGATATGTTTGGAGTGATCGTGAGGGTTTGAGATATGATGGGATTGATTGAGGTGATACGAATGGTTGGAATGACCAAGGTGATAGGTCTTTGGGAGACTGTATTTTGATTTGTTGAGATTGATGTTGTCATTTTATTGGATACCATCTATTGGTGCGATGTCGGTGGTATATACAAAGTATTTGATGTGATGACTTGATTGGTGTTAGGTGGATTGATTTGGATGGAGTGATTGGTGCTAGGTAAAGGGGGAAACCCTAAACCAAGGAATGATGTTGATATGGATAATGGTGGTGGAGATGTCTCTTGGTGTAATGACTCAACTATTTTGGTAAGTGTAGCAATTTGTTCTCGCCAAATTTGTTCTTGATTTCGATCTTGACTCCCTTGATATAGTTGATTTGGTTTTTTTTCATGCAGATTTGGGATGCATACTTGTGATTTTTGAATGGGATCCTGGAAAGATTGATTTTGGACAATGTTCTGATTTGGGATGATGTTCATATTTGGCATGATAGGTTGAAATTGAACACTGTTGATGTTGGGAATCACATTGCCTTGATCTAGGTAACTTTGATTTTGCATGGTGTTACCTTGACTTGGAGTCGTTAACATCTTGTTTGGATTTTGAACAACATTTGTGTGATTCACATACATATTTATACCAAATTTTTCTAGATTCATGTTTGGAAAAATTCTACTTGGTACATTCTCATTTGGCATGTAGGGATTTGGTGGGATGATGTTCTTTTGAAGGCTCATGCATTGATTGTTCGGTTGGTGGATTTGTAGGTTTGGATTTAGATTTACCATCAGGAAATGTGTTCCAATCTTTGATTTGGGCATACTCACACTTGTTGTACCATTGAAATTTGTAGAAGGTAATGATCCCATGTATGGATTCTATAAGTGTGAGTTTTGATAATCAATTGGCGTTGTAAGGGTTTGATAGCTTAATTGATTTGGATTACTCATGATGTATGGATCAATTTTGTATTCCATGTTCTTGTGTTTTGACCTTGTTCAAAAAGTGACCTATAAGGTTCTTAGGACTAATGACAAGATGAAGGATGAAAGGGGTGAATGATATGAGTGATGAACATTTAGGAACTTTGGGTCAATGCTAGACTTAGGGTTTGATTTTGATGGTTTGATTTGGATAATGAACTTGTAAACCCTCAAATGTTAGATGTTATCTTAGGATGAACTTGTTCAAAGGATTGCTAATTCAATTAGATGTATGAGAAAAGATGCATTCCCATACAACTAACAAAACAAGGTTATTTTGATTTTGATGATTTACCCAAGTCTAGAATGATGTTTTCAAAGCTCTAAAGTTGTTTGGTGGGATGGAATTTGATAAATGTTTGGGATGAATGAAGTGTTTGATTTGATCCTAAATGAACCTAGGAAGGACTTGTTTATGAGACCAAGATGGTGAAGAACATGCCTTTCTCTAAGAGTAATTCAAAAATCAAAAGATCAATGTTTGCATGAAAACCATATGACCAAAAGATGCCAAGCACATATGTGGGGTTCAATTGATTTAATCTTTGCATAATGGATTCTTTTTACCACAAACACCCTCTTGATTAGGTTTTCAATTGAATTTCCAATGTCCTAATTCCCTTTCATCCCACAAAGTGCATTATGTGGAAGTCGAGGAAATCAAGGCAAAGGTTACCTAAAGTTAACTTTAGTAGAAGCAAATTGAGATGAAATCGAAATGCTTAGAAGCCTCTAAGGATATGAATCCCAAGGGAAAGCAATAACATGTGAATTTTTTCAAGGATATTTTCCTCTCCTAAAGGGTTTGCAATTTTGATGATTCGTTGAATGTTGGTTTTGATGTTTTGGATACAAGCATTGTGTTTTCAAACCACAAGCAATATGACGTCCTAGCTCAATTGGTATGTTTTTCTTAGTGGGCTTGCCTCATGCCCTTCATAGAAGAAGAGATGATTTTTACATGCAACCAAGGAAAAAATATAAAGGTATGTTAAGAATGAAGTCTTAACCTCTATATTTCAACCAAGATCAGACATGGCAAGTAACTTCTTGGAATCTAAGTTCCAATGCACCACTTTGATAAACTCGCTCAATGGATCAATTGGTCACTACAAAAAGGGTTCTATTTCAAACTTTCTGTTCATGGAGATTGACCCATATGGCAAGAGTCCCCTTTCGGATCCATCTTGTCGGAGCCAACCATGTGATACTGGTGTTTACTCCAATACCCACATTTATATCCCGATTGGAAATACTCTTGGCTTTAGAGTGTTATCGGTTGAGTCGTTCCCTTGGGTGAGTACTTTTTCCCCAAGGCAGGCCCTCTAGGATAAACAAAAGTGAATAATGAAAAAATTCGTAACTTGATCGATCTTTGATTGCAACAAAGAGTGAGAATATACGCGACAATGCCCTCACTCACACTCGCACAAGATCTTGTTCAATTTTAAGCCCAAATCGAAGTGTGGAGGCAATATTTTATGCAACTTAATGTCATCAAAAAGACTTTTGATTCTCAAGATCGTCGTGAAGTACGAGAGAAGTGCATACGCCTTTTTAGATGAGATTACTTTGAATAAGAGATTACGAAACATGAAAAACACATGTTCATTTTAAGCCTCAAAGCAATGATGAACTCATTTTAAAGCACCAAACGAAATATGAGTTAGCATAAAATAGAAAATCAAAGCATAGGAAAAACTCTCCAAGAATTTTGAAATGTTTGTTTTAAGGCCCAAAACTAAAGATGAGCTAGCATGAAATAGAAAATTAAGGCAGGTGACAGAAGCTCAAAGCATTTAAAAATTCTTCTGGGTTTCAAGTTTGATGCTCAAATCTTTAACTCCAAATTCGCTTTCATTTTCGTCCAACTCCAATGCTTGATTTTGATGTCCACCTTCACCTTTTTCCTAAAAACATCATAAGTAAGAGTTACGTATGTATTACAAGACAATTAAAAATAAAACAAGACATGTCCACTTATTTTGAGAAAATAAAATTAGCAAGCCACATGAGTCCTTTATGATGAAAATAACCCCATGATACAAGATCATCAATTTTTAAAAATTAGCAAAATTAATTGATTTAATCAATAATAAAAGATATCGTAAAAGGTACCCTATTATACCATTAAGTCAATAAAAACATCAATTTATATCAATAAATAACCAATGAATCAAAAAAGTTAAAATCAAATATAAGAGTTAGACCATATAAATAAGTCTTTTAAGCCTTAGCCATGAATAAATGGTGATAACCAGAAGGCATTATTTTCAAGTTAAAGTAACTACGCATGTGAAAGAGAACTAAATGCCATAGATGGGAGAGGGGTCTATGTAACACTAAAAATAGTGTCATTAATATATGTAAATCGGTCAAATGTGCACATTAAAGTGCAACCCATACAAATTCAAATCATCTAGTCTTTCATCTCTACAGCACCACTACTTTCTGTCTTTACTGTCCAATCCATTTTTCCCATTTATTGCAGTGTAGTATTCACGCAATCTTGCACACCTACTAAGCTACAAAATTCAATGATAGTTAGTCATCTATGACATTGTTAATAGTGCAACCTTCATTCTCATTAATCACTTATGAAAATAATTTTGTGAATTGTGACAATGAGCATTAATGAATAAGTTATGACTGGTCCAAGAATTTCACAGATCATTGAAAGCAGCAACAGGATAATTTAATACTTGGCCAAATGTTTTGGTCACACTGCTGCCATAAACTTCACACTATTCAGCTTGTCTTGTAGCTATTCTTTCTCTTTTCTAATCTTGGTTGATAGGCCATAGAGATAAGTCATAAGTCGCTTAGTCATAGATCCTCTCTGTGAGCAACCAAATGATTAATATGATCATTAACAACAATAATGGTCGATCAAGAGATTTCCATGGTCAACTCAAGGAACAACTCTGTCAAGGATGGATGCCTTATCAAAAAACCTACACATACTCACTCTCATGCTCGAGCTTGTCAAGCACTGGAGGGAAAGAGGTAGGACCGATAATTTGTTTATGGTAAAAAAAAAGGTAGAAGGGAGGCAAGATTTCTCAAATTTCAATATTCTTTAGAGACTTGAAAATAGTATATTATGATTTGGTATCTGTCAGTAAGATTTCCACGGTATAATAGTAGTAAATGCACCTAAAGCTAGAAGCGATGTTCACTGCAAAAAGGCATAAAGAGCTCACATCACGCTAAAGAACTCAAGGCGAGGTAACTATCATTTTCACGAAGCAGTGAGGTGAAGAGCTCAAGGTGAGGTAACTGTCATTTTCACAAAGTAGCAAGGTGTTCAGTCGAGGTGAAGGCTACAAATATCATGTGGAGGATGCCATAAAAAGGAAAAAGGGGGGCATTCATTTATGATGCTAGCAAAACTAGGAATTTCTGAATAGAATCATCGCCTTATAAGCTGGGAAAAAACAATAGGATGTCCCAAGGACCACGTCAAAAAAAGTGGATCCGCCTTATAACCTTTTTGAAACTATGAATGTTCATAAATGGCCTTATAGATCATGCTAGATACCAACTTCTCTTCATTCAAATGTGTGCTTTACAGATAGATAGAGTCAATGGAACTTAAATTTTAAGCATGTTTCTTATTGAAAAAGATAGCTACTGAATACGAGCAATATAAGGTAAGCCAGGAGTGGCTGGAATTCATTTTTGGACCTGGCATGATGAAAGTAGGAAGTTCTGATATCTAAACCAAGATCAACTATTATCCATATATAAAATCAAGATCCACTATTCTCCCAACATATATAAAGAAGATCCCAATGCTTTGGCAGAAAAAATGTAAAGGCAACACAGAAGGACTTTGAAGCAAAGAAAAGAGTTTACTGTCCTATCCAATGCATTAAGTGATAACAACGTAGCCATCAATGATTCCCATAAGAAGCATACACATACTGAGTGCGAAAACCTCAAGGATTTCTCCACTTTCCTCTTTCATTATTATGCTGAGTGTAGAGATTTCCATTTATGACTTTGTATCTCAAAGATTTTCAATGTTTATTTGCTGAAAACAGTTTGTGTGCCCTCCCTATGCTTCCATTGTGGTCCAAGGGCTAAGAAATTTGATCTTACACCTGCCACTTGCATTAGCTTGAAAAAAAAAATGTATATATATCTATTCGCTGGTTTTTTAAAGTGCACAATATGAAAACATGTGAGATAACCATACAATCTTAAAGTTGGGAAATACTCCCTTTACTTCCTCTAAAATGGCGTAGGAAATGTTTGATTTCTTTGACAGATGGCCTCTTAGCCTATTACTAAATGCTTCTGAATTTTATGCGCACCAGATGCTTTTGACTTTTATGCATGCCAAGAAAATAGCTCTACACCATCTTCACAACTTTCATCACTGCCTCTATACATTTCTTACTAGAATTCATGTTATATCTCCAAGCTACGGTCTGCAGAGGCTTTGTGGGGGATTTCCCGTGGCTGTATTGTCGATAAGATCAAGCTTCTAAGCGAATGCAACCAACAGGTGTAATGCTAAATCCCACAACATTAAGCAATGGACAGTGGGAAGTGACTTGCCATGAAGACAATCACACAACGATAATCCAAAAAAGAAAGCAATCAAATTCAAATAAAACCCATATATTTTGAAGAATAATATTGACCATTAAAATCTTCAGAATTTTAAAACAGAACATTTGATATAGTCAAGACTTTCAAAAAAATGTGGGAGTAAAATTTTATGACATTATAACAACAAACTAACAGACACAACATCAAAGTTATAGGTACCGAATACCCATTTCACTTGAATGTACATAGTTCTCAGAAACTTAAGACCAATCAGATGAGATCATATGTATGTAGTAGGTGGAAGCACAAACAAGTCCAATGAACAGTTTAACAAAATTCCTTAAGAGAAAATGTGATCTTAGGGAGTGTCGTGATTGCAAGGTACTACAAAATGGATTTTTGTAAGGGCTTTTAAATACTTTCAAGCAACTGAAATAGGCATAGAATTGATTTAAAAGCATTGAATACTTAAATGAACGGATCTATTCATTTGAGACACAAAAAATTGCATTTCAATTTTTTTAAAATAAACATATTGAATGACAAATGATTTTTCCCTCCTTCTAGCACCATAATGTAGATGTGAAAATCTCCAAATGGTTAGTATTTTAAAACCAAGTTAATAATCAACATCCCTATGAAATAAATCAACATGCTTCATGATGCAATCAAAACAACAAAGGATTGGACAAACTAATTGAAAGCATGCAATAAAACATGAAGTAAATCATCTCATATTGGATTGGTGCTATTGTGGAAAATAGCCCTTTCCCAACCATTGATTATGCTAATAATGAGAATGTAATGGACAAAATCAATTCTCCTGAAGAGAGTAACTTTGCATGAATGATTGTGGAGATTGTGAAGGATTTGATCAAGAATGAAGCCTTTCATTTATAGATTATTTTGATGAGAGAAAAATCCAAATGGATGAATGTGGGACAAAGATTGGACCAATGAGATGATGCCACTTGTCAACCTGTGAGTGGTTGAGGAGTGTGCAAGATTTGGGAAATGTGCCAAAGAGGGGGAAATTCAAATTTGAATTTGTGATATAAATGTTGAGTTTGACTTATGCAAGGGGACATGTAAGAGCCATGTAAGAGCTCATAAATGCTTTGTTGGGTGTACATGTCCACTTGTCTTTGAATTGAAACTTGAGGGAATATTTCCCATAAATGTCATGTTGAAAGAAAATATGAATTTTAATAAATCAATAAATTGATTTTTTTGTGCAAGTGGAATTATCTAGAGGATGTGATGGGTGATTAGGTTAGGCTAATTAGGATTAGGCTAGCTTAATAATGATTAGGATGATTTTGATTTTTATGACTTAAATATTTGATGTATTTAATTTAGAAAAGGATGGAATATGCATTTGGATTTAATTAAATGAATGTTTGATTTATTTGATTAAAAGGTTGATGATAAAGTTTATTTAATTTTAAATTAATGACCTTATGATATGGAAATTAATGGGATTACCTGATGAATGGATGAAGCTGAAATTGATTAATTGATGAATGGACCTAATGCATGATGATAATTTTGCATGTCTACAGATATTATAACTCAGCTGTTGCGATACATTATTCTTAGGTGGGTATTTAAGGACAAGTTTGGGTTTTTTTTTTAGGTGAATATTTATGTGAAGGGGGGTAAAGGATGAGTTGAGGTTGAATAATGTTAACATCCCTCAGCAAGTGAGAGTGTATATCATTATTGTGGTTCTTGTCTTGCATCATGATATCCTTCCTAGGAGGAGGGTTTTCAGAAGAACTATAAATTGAATTTTCTTGACATTCTAAGGTTGGTTCTTTGAAAAGGACTTTATCATGAGTAGGACAATGCTCAATGGTTGAATTTTCTTTCCCAAGAAAGGTTTTGTTAGTTGAAGAGGGACAATGAAGATTCTCATTGACTGTCATCAATTGTATTTTCTAACAACAAAGTATCTTCTTCACAACTAGGAGAAGGACAAATGTTGTTGACAAGATTACCTATGGTTGTATTGTCTTGTTTAAGAATAATTTTTTGAGGTGAAGGGGGACAACTAAGATTCTCGTGATCTTCAAAAAATAGGTTTTCTAACATCAACGTATCATCTTCACAACAAGGAGAGATACTAGGAGAAAAAGAAATTGTAATGTCATGATCATCTAAGGTTGTGTTATGTTGGTTGTGAATGTTGTGTCCACTAAGAGAGGTAAAAGGAAACAAACAAATAGGATTCTCAAAACTCTCATTAATTGATTCTTCTACTAAAATATCTTCATCACCAAGAGGAGAGATATTATGAGAACAAGTATGATAATTAGGAATGGCCAAAGTTGTAGTCTCTTTCACTAAAACACTCTCATTGGGAGGGGATAGGAAATGTTTCTTAACATGTTTAAAGATGTAAGGTACTAGCATTGTTTGCATAAGAATGAAAAGAACACGTAACCATTTCATGCTTTGTTTCAGCAATATGAAAAGTGTATATGCAAAGATACAAAAATTCTTATCCAATATATGCAAGATTTAAAGAATGCAAGCAATGTACATGCAAGAATGAAAAACACTTTTATCAAACTTATGCAAAGTTTTACGAATAGAAATATTGCATATGCAAAAGTGAAAAGTAATTTTATCAATGTTACGCAAAAATTGTAGAAATGGAAGCATTTCAGATGTAAGGATGTGTACAAATGAAGTGATTTGAAGAATGAGTAATCTAAAATGATGTTTTTGAGCTAGATGCATTAAAAAAATGTTCTAGAAACTTTATATACTTATACTATTTGATACTAGGATGCCTAGGGAGCACAAAAATGAGGTTTCTGATGCTATAATAGTTAGTTAAAAATCTGGACAAGGACTGATTCACCTAGCATGGTGGATGAGTCCCAGTATTGCTTTTTTGAAAAAAAAATTAGAAATTTTGAATTGTTTTTGATGTGTTTAATGTTGTAAGATGTAGAACTAATATGGATGTAGAATTTCACAAATTGTTAAGGAAACTATATTAAAAAATGCAAGCTAAATGACCTTTTTACAAATTCAAAAATTTGAAACCCTAGAGATGAAAATTAACTAATGCAACTCAAATGCAAATTCAATGCAAACTAGGACTAGGATTAGAATAGACTCCAAATTAGAAAATAAGATGTTCAAAAATAAAGTTCACTGAAATGTAACATCGATTTTTGTCACCCTAATTCTTTCTACCACTTCTAGTGTTTTTCTCCTAAAAGGGGAAAGATGAGCCAAAATACACAATGTTACAATCAAAATTAATGTGATAATGAATGGAAAGTGGATGTAATATTCCTAGATGCAATATTTGAATGAAAGAAGCTAATAAAAGAAATGACTTATTAATGTAAAACCTAAGAAATGTAACTTTTTTGAAAACACATTGTGTAATGCAAAAACACCTAGAAATGAATGCAAAAATAAATGGAAATGGATGAGACTAAAAGTGTGCACCTGGAATATGGATGGAGACTGGAAATGGATTCTAGAATGCTATTGATGTTGATTTTCAAGCCTGGTGAGTCTTATTTGCCATTCTGGGTGAATTAGTCCCAACTCTGCAAAACTGTTCTAGAACTTGTTTTGGACAAAAGGGTATCTAAAAATGTAAAAAACAAAAAACTAACCTTGGAGTGGGACTCATTTTCCACCCATGGTGAATGAGTCCAATTTTGAATTTTTGAATATTCAAAGGTGGAATCCGGATCTCTCAATTTGCAATTTGATTCTCTACAATTGTCCACTTCTAAAACTCTGATTTATGAACCTGAAAGTGAGTTTTTATTGATATTTTGACTTTTCCAATGAAGAGAAGACCTAAAATGTTGAATAATGAGGTGTTTTATTTTCTTAATACTCTATAAAAATATAATATTTCTGATCTAAGTAAGCCTTTTCTTTGTTACATATATTCTTTGCAGGTGATTATCTTGATTAATCCATTTTACTATTGTAGAATGAAGAGAGAAGTTGATAGAAGAACTAGAAAAGATATTAGAAAGATTACACAAGATATAACATGGAGAAACCCTTTTGGGAAAAAACTCCACCTTGAATTATTCTATTATTCAATCTCTGAAATACAATAGCTCCAACTCTTGCTTGAGAATGCTTGTTCTATCTTTACCAATCTTCTTCACACCTGCAAATAACAATTATGAAAACTCTCTTCAACTTGAATGAGATATAGAGACAATATTCAACCTTGTAATCTCCAAATGGTGATACTTACAATGTACAAGCTCAAGCCCTTGAAAAGGTATGCCATATTGCTTCAAGTTCAGTTATTCTGTAAAGACTAAAGCTTACAACATGTGCTTCATGCTTTTGGGCATCCCAAACTGAAGCTACAACTTATCCTTCACTTCAGTGATACTTCAAAAGCTCTTCCTCAAATTTGGCACCCATAAGTAATCCTACTTAATTGAGCCTTCAAAAATATCTTATCCTGTAAGAGAGGTAAATCCAAGAAAGCATCTTGGGTGTTCAAGTTAGCTCCAAGTGATTTCTATTTAACCGAAACATTTCCTCAACACCATTCATGCAAGAATGGTCATCCCCTGTTAACTAGAGGTAGTCCCTGTTATCTATCATACAACTTAATGTTATTATCCATGCATTCCAATTTAACTAAAGTTAACTAACATACAACTGAAACTAAGTGAAGACAACTGAACCATAACTGAACTGAACTGAACTGAATTGATTCTAAACTAAACTAAACTAAATTGAACTAAACTTCAAGCATGCAAACATCAAATCCTAACTCCTAGGATCTTTACATGCATTCAGAAGTGTTAATTGTTACTCCATATAGTTAACTGAACACAAGGTGAGTGTCACCTTACCATGTGGATGCCCCATATGCCCCTATTATTTAGGAACTCACTATGGATGCCCTCACATGCTCCTTACATTTATAATTAATTAAAAATTTCAATAATCATGATTATTTAAGCAAATATTAATCTCATCCTAATCTTACTGTTATTGAACACATTCCAAGAATCTAGGAGATACATGAGATAATTAATGTTTAGGATTTGCAATTAAATGGCATCCAATTTCCAACATAAACAACTTTCTAACTTGATTCTTAATGATTTCCAAGCTTCCAAGATGTCTAAATTTACAAACACACAAGAAGAGAAGAAGAAATTTTGGATGTTAGGGCATGGGGGTTTCCCTTGCTCAAACCCCTTTTGGGTAATTAAACCAAAATGATGAAAGAATGGAATGGAACATGCAATAATGGAGTTGATTACCTTTCCATAATGTTTGATCTTGAAAGTCTGTAGCAAAACATGAAGAATCTTCCCTTGAATGTCTGAAAATTGATCTTGAATGTCTTATAGTATTAAAACCTCAGCTTGCTTGAGAAGATAAATGATGAATGAGTTGTAAGAATCAGTTGAAAGATGTAAATTAGGGCTTAGAAGGTTGTATTTATAGGAAATTCTCCCAATTTTCCCATAAATTGGATCCCTAAGGCCAACATGTGAAAATAATAAACTTAAATTTCACTTTTTCCTACTCAAAGGTCAAAATTGAGCCAAAAGGGACATATTCACCACCCATGGGGAATGGGTCCCACCTGGATGGGACTGATTGACCATGGATGGTGAATGGGTCCCATAGGGGCCATTTTGACAACTAAGATGATAGGAGATAAGGAAATAAGGTTTAAATTGCAACTTTGTCGGATATTTGATCAATTTAAGCCTCAAGATGCACAATATGGGTTCATAGGGGTCTATTAGTGATGATATGAATGGAAAATAGGGCTTGGGACATAGAATTCAATGCGAAAGTGTGATTAAATACACTTTGCAACACTAAAATGTGGTCCACATAGCCTAGGAAGGCACACAAACCAATGGGAATGTGCAAGGCACATTACAATTATAGTTTGACATTAAGTTTAATTCACAAGCCTTCTAAATTGATGTGAAGATGTATTTAAATACATTTTATAATGTTGAATTAGGGAGAAATAGGTTCATTAAGTCTAGAAAAGCGTGAAAGTATCTTACAACACCTTTACAAGACATCAATAAACACATATTATTCAATTTTCAAGAGTCCAAGACCTAGTGTGGATGCATAAAATGTCTCACAACACCTAAATCAAGGCATCATTAAGTCTAATTTATAATGAATTATTCCCATGTCAAGAAAGAGGTCCTTTTTTCTATGGTACAATGCAATATTTCTAAATGAGATGAACCAAATGAAAAAAACTAATTGGTGTAGGAGAACCAATCAAATTGATCAATTATTGAATGCAAACTAAGAAATGCAAAGTGTTGGAAAACACAGTGTTTTATGCAAACATGAACTAGAAACATGCACAAATGAAAACGGAATTGAATGAGACTGAAAGGGGTGCACCTAAAAATTGAAATAAGATCTGTGAAGGTTCTAGAATGTTGCACAATTCACTATTGATGCCCACTAGGACTCATTCACCACTGATGGCAAATCAATCCTGCTTCTTGTAAAATTTGTCGGAATAGGCTTTGAGATGTCAGGAACTCAGAACTGCAAAAATCTCCTTTTCCAGCCTGGTAATGGGACTCATCTTCCATAGATGGAAAATCAATCCACCTAAAAAATCTACAAAGTCAAAGGTCAACTCTATGGGTCTTGTTCTACACTTTTCTGCTTGTTAGGTTATCGGATATGAATCTACGGAAAATGGGTTGAAAAGGGTCTTCAAGCTCCAATTAGGGTTATGTTGACTATGATGAATTAGATGAATTATTGACAACTTTTCAACACCTTTAAATCCTTGAAAAATATACCTACAAGACCTGCAAACACACATGCAAAGAGGGGGGAAATGGTTAAGGGTAAGAGTATAGGGGTTTACCTTGGTCAAACCCCACTTTGGTAATCAAACCCTATGAAATGAAATGAAATAAGAAAGGAATGATGAACAAGTAACATGAAAATTTCATCAACTCACCAAACCCTTGTTGTTGAAGTATAAAGATATGCCAATCGATGCTCCAAGATGCTTGATAATTGCTTGATTGAATGGTGCTATGATGCTCAAATGAATGCCTAGATGGATTGAATGAAAGGATGAATGCTTGAATGAATGGGGGGTTAAAATGAATATAAAATCATGTATTTATACACACTTATTCCCTAATTTCCTAAAAATACATCACAGATCAACCTTAGGTCTTAATCAATAAAAACCCCCCAGTAATTTAAATTTATTTTGAATTTTGTGCCAATAGGGACTCATTCGCCACCCTGGGCGAATGGGTCCCACTCAAGGCATATGAGTGGGTGTCAGGAATTATGTTGTATTTAAAGTTGTTTTTCAGGTTTATACTCAAAAATACACTTAGTTAAGTCCTGTAAGTACATAAAGGGGCCAAATAAAGCATAAGAAAGGTGTATTTGGTGATGACAAGTCTAGAAAAGCATGAAAGTTGATTACAAGACTTTACACACTTTAGAATAAGACTTGGTAAGTGATAAGAAGGGGTTTTGTAGGTTAATTATGATAAGAAGAGTCTAGAAAAGTGTGAAAATGTCCCACAACACCTTTACAAGACATCATAAAGTATTAATGTGAATATGTGGGCCATATTACAACATTAAATCAAGGAAAAATCAAGCCAAATAAGCACAAGGAGGGACAAAAAAAAGAAAGTAAAAGGGTTGCTCTTTTCGTGTCCATAGGTTGAAGACTTGAAGATCATTTGAAGTGCAAAGTTATAAAGTTGCAAAGTTGCATTGCAAAATTTCCATCTTCATGAAAGCTCATCTATACGCCAGATCTGGTAGTTTCAGGACCAAAGATCTAAGAAGAAGGAAGTGCATACATTGGACCTCAGGATCACTTTAGTAGATTTCATAAATTTAGATCGAGAATAAGTCGCCACCTAGGGTGTCTTAGTCCTCCAAGTGGAATTTGGTAGATATTCTTTCATATTTTGTTCTGACATCTAAAGATTCCACATTTCCCCTAAAAAATAGTAGTAGGACTAAGTCAACAATAAGGGCATCTTAGTCCTCCCTAGCATATTTTGACAACATTTTTACATTTCCAAAATCCTCTGCACATTTCCATACTTCGTAGGTACACATGCTCTAACTTGTTGGTGCTTAATTTCATCATTTGCATTCATTATTTGGCTTGCATTACTAGGTTTGGTAAGTTGAATATTAAAGTGTCTTTTCCAAGCTTTTTCTTGGTGGTGAACCCCTTAATGCTTAAAGAACCTCCTCCTAGGCCTTCCATTATTGAGAATTGACTCACCTTTGAGGTGGATAGTCAATCCAGTTTGGGATCCTAGGACATATTTGAATGACAATTGGAGAATAAGTGGTGCAACAACATCACTCATTTTTCACCCATGTTCATTTTGGTGAACCTGAAATTTTAGAACATTCATTCATTTTTTTGATTTGGAGTTCATTAAAGTCCTCGATCTAGGTTGTGCATTCAGTCTTATATTGCATCTTCCATTAGTGAAACTGCATAGAGGTAGCATTTTTGCTTTCTTGCATCATTTTACCTCATTGAAAAACTAAAAAGGGAACTGTTAATCACCCTAATTGCATTTAGAAACATTATTATTGTATTCAAAATTGAAAAAATTGCATTCAACTTTGCATACAATTGTTTGTCATTAGTTATTTTTTCTTGCATTCATTTGCCCAGTTTTAAGTTTCTCAACATCACGTCCTTGACTAAGCAACCTGTGAACACTGTAAATAATATAGATTTTGTTGTTTTCTAAGAAAATCCTTTACTGGAACTAAAACTCCCTTCCTAGTGTCTTAGTCCTTCTTTTGGTTTTTGGCTTAGAACCCATTTGTGCTATTTGCTTCCTGTTCCAGTCCCTGGAACCTCATAACTCCTCTAGTAGGACCAAGATGCCCTTACTGGCATCTTAGTCCCTGTTGACTTTGAATTTCTAGTTTTCATGACTTGAAATTGCTTCTCTATGCTTCTATTTGTTTCTTTCAGTTTTTTGTTACAGTTTGTAGAATTCTTGTTATTTCAATTTCTTTCATTTCAAGTGTAATTGTAAAACATCAGATATTGTGTTCATTGCACTTTCTTTGAGTTATCCCTTACATGAGTTTTACTACTTGGTGTCCTACTATTAATACTTTGGTTAGACAAATTGTGAGACTGATGGCATCCAATGATAGAACAATCATCGTGTATCTTGGGGTTTCTCAACCTCTTCCTCATAGTGTTGCTAATCAACCCTCCATGGCCCATGATTTATACACTATGCTTCAAATGCCACAAGATGTCCTAAATAGATTAGATGAAGCATTTGAAAACTTACAAGCCTCTATCCTTAGTGAATGCATATATATTAGCTTGGTTCCCATTATATAAAAACTAAGGACAGTGCTTAAAAATGGAAATGGAAATCAAATAATCTATGGTCTTAGTCACTTCCTTCATAAGTATTGGAATAAGGAAAGCAATAATAATGCACCTTCCACAAACAATATGAATGAAAATGATAGAAATGATTCCATTCAACATGATCATAATGATAATAATCCTATGGATACTAATGATAAAATTCCTATTAATGTAATGATAGGAGTGATTGACATCAAGCCTCGTAAACAACAAACTAAAATGCCTACTAACAGTACTTTCTCTTTAGAAGAAACAATCAAACATGCACCTAATGGTCCTCTTTACATAGCCGACAGAATCAATAATAGGCCCACTCCTAGGATTTTAATTGGTCCCATTTATGGAGAGAATGTGATCACAAAATAACTCTTATATGTGCATGAACTTACTCAAGATATATATGATAAGCCGAAAGCATGGATTAAATCACATGATGGTTTTGCTCATGTTACGATGGGCTCAATCACACTCCCTTTACAAGTAGGATCAAATAAATCAAATGTTTTATTATCCATCATCTCTAATTCAGATCAATTTTGTGTGAAGTTAGGCTACAAATTGCTTAGCTTCATGAATGTGGTCCCATCCATTGTCCATAAGTGCTTAAAGTTTCCAGTCGGAAATGAAATATTCACTATCAACCATAGTGGCTTTAGCCATTCGTCTTCCCATGGAAATTTTTCCTTAGACTATTTTTGGCTTGAGCACATGGAGCCTATAAGACCCCATGAAGACTTCCTTTTCCTATCCAACCAAAATTTCAAAGAAAAATGCATAGCCAAGTTATCCCTTGAAAGTTTTCCTCCACCCATGATCGAACCTCCACCCCTTGAAAACAATATTGAGCTTAAATCCCTTCTGACTAACCAAGACCCATCCATAAAAAATCCCTTTCATATTTCCTACAAAAGGCCAAGAGAGAACCAAACAAGTCCTAATCCACCTCCAAGGAAAATTTCTAAAGCCAAAGAGAAAGTGGTTGAACAACCTCCCATGGTTTCTTCCGTTCTTCCCTCACAGGAAGAAAAGGAACCTATGGTTGAAAAACCTATTCCTACACAAATGCAACTTGAAAATTGTAACGAAAGAAACAAAAATGATAGAGAGCGTAGGCATAGATGTTGTGCTATTGCTCAAAAGATGAATGCAAAGAACAACAGAGAAAATCAAAACTTGAACCTAACATAAGCAATAAAAAATGAGCCTCTTCCCTTACTAGAACCAACAAATCCTATGTCTCCAACACAATAAGGACCAACACCTTCTATGGATATTATTATTCATCCTCCTATTGTGGTTAACTTGGATGATGATGGAGAAACAACTAAAAATGATGAGCAAGTGCATAATGAATTGAATTTGTTATTTTCCTCTTCCATGAGCTTAAACAATAACAATTGTGATGATCCTCCTAAACCAAGTGATTAACCACTTTTTGAACATGGTGATTCTCCTAGTACAAAACTCGATATGGTCCCTCTCGCTAGTGATCTACATTTCGTATATATTGAACAAGACTGGGATGCAGATGACCTATTGGATGGTTGACTTGCATGTACTTTACTAGTCTTTTTTCTTTCCTTTTTGCTTTGTTTTTAGCTAATTGCATGTGTGTAATATGATCGCCTGTGATTTTTTGTTTTATTTTCTCTCTCTCTCTCTATGTGCATTCCTCTATTTGTACCTTCACTCTTCTATATGTCACACACTTTTCACCTTTTCCTTTAGTTTTCATTTCTTTTCATTTTTGTCTTATGTTTTCCTTTTAGGGATGATGCAAGGCATCGAGACACCCTATGTCTCTTCCATATTGACCCAAAATATTTTTCATTAACTTTTTCTTTTAGTTCTATGTGTATTTGGGTAATGATGACAATTTTGAGCTCTATAATATCATTGTAGCTAGAACATACTAACCCTAAATCCACAGATCCCTTATGTGTTTCTGGGGGGAAACCCTCTTTTCCTTTTTCTTTTTTCTATTTTGGCTACTTTAAAGTAATTGCTCATAGCACATGTGGTGTTTATCAATTTATTTAAAGTGGGGGCATACATTGGCATTATTTTGGCATGATTTCATTTGCATTTTTCATATTCCTTGATGTTATTTTCTTATTTCATGTGGTGTGAAATTTTCCTCTTTGTGGTGATATTTCCCAAGTAATGTATTTGAAGAGCTTGGTCTATCTTAGCATATTATATTCCTCTTAGTGGTGATGCGATGCACTGCATTCCCTAAGTTGTGAATCTCTTATCCTTTGATTGGTCCTCTCTTAGAGACATTAGCAATGGTGTCCCCTGAGATTAAGACCTCACACGAACTAAGAAAAATCCCTTAAAGTCATCCCTTATTAACATCCCTCTTTCTTGTTGCATTTTCTTTTTGTACCTTATTAAAGTCATGTAGGTATGGCTTTGATATAGTCCCCTAGGGCTCACCTAGTGAACAACTAGTTCACTAGCCCTTGTGAGAATGCATTTTTGACCTTATTAAAGTCATGGAGGTATGGATTTGATATGGTCCCTTGGGGATCACCTAGTCAACAACTAGCTTCACTAGCCCTTGTGCGTGTGCATTTTTCCTTTTGTCTTTATCGTAGTCATGGGGGTATGACTTTGATATGGACCTCTTGAGGATCACCTAGTTGACAACTAGCTTCACTAGGCCTTGTGAGCATTTTTGTTTTTGCATAGTGGATAGTGTGTTCCACTTGTAAACCTCTTTTTAGAAAAATAACCCAAACCCAGTCCACAACGCATTGGACGGCTAGTAAAATCTTGATCTGTTGCATTTTTTTTTCTTTTTCCCTTTTTCTATCTTTCATCGTGTATTTTTTTGATCTAGTTATGGATTCATATATCATTTGCAAGTGTGTTCCTTTATGCCTATGTTGATTTGTCATAGGATCTTGATCTTGGGGTCTTGGCCACCCTCTTGGTCATTGTCATCCTATCTTACTAGCATTTGTACATTTGAACCCCTCTTGATTATGTGGTTGGCTACTTTAGTGTGAGTTTGAAGCAAGTTCATCCTCTCACTAAAGTGGGGGCTAAATGTAGTGTAGGGAAATGCATACCCTTGGATTTTCACACTTGTTTAGGTCTTCCTTACTTTATTCATCCCAATTTATGTCTTAATTGGTCCTATTTTGCATCCACAAGCCTAATGAATTATATCTTTTTATGGCTAATCCCAACAATCATCAAAGGGGAAATGATAATTTAATGATTCTGGCTATGTGTGCTCGATTTTTGGGTTGGGACTAAGACATCACCTAGGGTGTCTTTGTCCCCCAAAGGTCTTGGGACCCTGATTTTGAGTGCACCTTAAATGGGCCCCTTTTTGGAGTCTATGCCCCAAGTTTCATGCCTCGAGATTAAGATGCCACCTAGGGCATATTAGTCCCCCTTGAGGTATTTTTGGGATTTAATTTCAAATCTTGGTAGGATTTAGTCTCCTTTAATTAATGATTTCATATGTTGGATTTTTGTGGTGTAATTCAAGGATATTAAGCATAGATAAGTATAAATACAAGGTTCTTTCAATCATTTATCCTAACAATCATTCAAACATTCATTCCTAAGGAAGGCTTATGAGATCAACAACAATTCATCAAGCATTTGGAGCCATCATCAAGATTCAAGCATCATATCAAGGATATTGTGGCATCATTTTTTTCATTGTGCTAACAGTTGTGATGTAGGGTTTATGATTAAAGCAAGTGTTTCATCCATGATCAACATCACACAAGCAAGATTCAATAGCCACATCCATGAAACCATTTCAAGTATATTTACAACACCTTATTACAAGGGTTTGGTGAGTTGCAACATAGCATTTTGTTCATTTGAATAATTTCCCTCCATTTCATTTCATCCAAAGGTTTAATTACCAACAAGGGTTTTGACCAAGGAAAACCACCATTTAATAACAATCAACAAGTTTTTCCTCTCTTGCATGTTTGTGTTTGCAGATTTAGGTTGAATACTTGAAGATCATTTGAAGTGAAAAGTTGTAAAGTTGCAAAGTTTCCATCTTCACGGAAACTCACCAACAAGCAAGATATGGAAGTTTCATGACCAAAGATATGAGAAGGAAGTGTCGACATTGGACCTCAAGATCACTTTCAGAGATTTCATAAATTTAGATTGGGACTAAGTCTCCACCTACGATGTCTTAGTCCTCCAAGTGGAATTTTGCAGAGATTCTTTCAGATTTTGTTTCGACATCCAAAGATTTCACATTTCGCCCAAAAAATAGTAGTGGGTCTAAGTTAATAGTAAGGGCGTCTTAGTCCTCCTTAGCATATTTTGACAAAAAAATTGCATTTGTGGAATCCTCTTCACATTTTCGGACTTCCCAGGTACACATGTCCTAACTTGTTGGTGCTTAATTTCATCATTTGCATCATTATTTGGCTTGGATTACTAGGTTTTTTAAGTTGAATGTTAAAGTGTCTTTTCCAAGCTTTAGCTTGGTGGTGAACCCCCTAAAGCTTAAAGAACCCCCTCCTAGGCCTTCCTTGATTGAGAATTGACTCACCTTTGAAGTGGATAGTCAATCCAATTTGGGATCCTAGGACATATTTGAATGACAATTGGAGAATAAGTGGAACAACAACATCACTCATTTTTCACCATTGTTTAGTATTATGCAGACCTAACTTAGCAAGTTAATTTTGATTAAGTGGGAGTTTCATGTATTAAAACATATATTTTTTGGGACCCTAATGCTACTCTTGCACTTATAGGGGTTTTCACCTAAAAGGAGATAGGTAAGGCCAAAAATGCTAATGTATCACTCAAATTAGGATGTGTGCAATTTTTTTTAATGTCAATGAACTTAACTAAATGCAATTGACTAATCTATATGAATGAAAATGAATGTAAAAGTGCAATTATAACTATGTTTGAAAACACATTGTGATATGCAAACAATGAAGAAAATGAATGAAAACATTAAGAATAGAAAGTACAGGGATGAATCTGAGTGCACCTAGATGAACTGTGATGAATCTAGAGTGTTCTGAATGCTGATGGAAATTATTGATTTTTCATAGTGGGACTCATTTGCCCAGGGTGGCGAATTAGTACTCCTACTGGTGAAAAATTGTCAGGAGTTGGTTTCTGTCTGTTGGGATCCAAAATTTGACAAAATTTAGATTTTTAGTCCTAAGGTGGGACTCATTCACCACTGGTGGTGAATCAGTCCTCTCTGAAATTTCTAAAAGATCAGGGGACAACTTTGGAACACCAAATCTAGAAAAGTCTGCTTGTTAGGTTGTCGAAGTCAATTTTGTAGAAAACAGACAAATAACTCTCTCCAAGCTTGAAATTAACTAATGTTGACTTGAAGCACCTAGTTGACTTGGAAATCAATCTTCAACACCCAATAACTTGTCAAATATACATACAAAGAGCTGAAAACAAACATGTAATAGGGGAATAATGATTAGGGGTTAGTGAATAAGGGTTTGCCTTGGTCAAACCCCACTTCTGGTAATTAAACCCTTGAAAAGATAATGAAATGAAAAGGAAAGGTAAACTAATAACATGCAAGTGCTATCAACTTACCTAACCCTTGATAATGCAAATCTAAAGTAATGTCAATGGCAGATTCAAAGTGCTTGAATAATGCTTGAAAAGATGATATAAAATGATTAGATGCTTAAGATGTGAGATGGAATACTTCAATGAATGAGGAGATGTGTTGGAGATGTAAAATGAGGTGAAAATCACATATTTATACAATTCTTGTGCCTTAGTATCCATTCATACCTCATCACAAGCTGACATCAAGTGTTTTTGAATAAAATCCCAAAAGAAAATTTAAAATATTTTGAATTTGGGGCCAAGGGGGACTCATTTGCCACCCATGGCAAATGGGTCCCACCTAGAACCTAAAAACATGTGTCGAGAAAAAATGTTGTATTTAGTGTTGTTTGTTGGAATGATATGCAAAAATACACTTAATTACAACTTATGAGGGCATAAAGAGAGAAAATAAAGCATCACAAAGGTGTAAATAGTGAAAATATGCCTAGAAGAGCATGAAAGCTTGTTACAAGACTTTACAACACTTCAAAATAGGGCTTGTTGATGTGGAAAAAGATGATTTTTAGTTGAATTGTAATTAATAGAGTCTAGAAGAATATAGAAATGTCTTACAAAACTTCACAACACCTTCAAAAGATGTCATTCTTTGAATTTTAATACCTAAATAAGCATGTTCAAGACATGTTACAACATAAAATCAAAGCAAAATAGTTCCAACACCATGAAACAAGACCTAAAAGACCATGAAAATGTGAAGGGACCATTTTTCTATGACACATTTAGCCCCCACTTTAGTGAGAGGATGAACCTACTTCAAACTCACACTAAAGTAGCCATGAACATCGAGAGGAGGGTTCAAATGCACTTACGCTAGCAAGATGGTATGACAACAATCAAGAGGGATGATCAAGCCCCTAGGATGAAGATCCCATAACAAACTAAACATAAGAACAAAGGAACACACAAGTGTTGAGAAGAATTTGGATGAAGCTTCGATCATGAATCCAACTAGTTGTGAAAGGAGATCTAGGCTATTTGTTTGAAAAGAGTAAATTTATACTCACTCTAGGGCCACAAAACTTTAGGCTATCCACAGGGTGAGAAAGCCTAATTGTATACTCAATCTGGGGCCACATAACTAGTTGTCCGCGGTGTGAGAAAGCCCAAAAAGTAAGATGCATATGCTAGTTGGTATGCACTCACAAGCACAAAAAAGTGGCTATGGGGAAAATTCATGCTGCTAGGTGGGCTTCCCGCTCAACCATGTCAATTCAAGCTTCACGAGACAAGAAAAGCTTCGTATGCCTAGAAATCATGAACAAAAAAGATGGCACCACAGGCATGCAAAGCGGCCATACAAGAATGCAAAAAATGTAAAATATAAAGATGTAAAAATGTAATGTGAAAGATGTTCAAAGGAGTCCTATTCAATTTATGTAAGGTTAGTCACTTAGGGAACATTGTGTCTAGTGCCTCCAAAAGAGGACCAATCAAAGAATAGTATATTCACAACTTAGGGGATGCAATGCGTCACATCAAGCCACCAAGAGGAATGTAATATGCTAAGATAGATCACAATTATGAAGGACATCACACCCAATGTCATCCACAAAGTGACAAACGCATCATATAAATAACAAGGCTACACTAGGAACCAAGAATGCAAATGAATTAATGGTAATGTATGCCCCCACTTTAAAGGAATTGTTACACATAGTTTTGTGAGCAATTACTTTAAAGTAGAGAAGGAAAGAAAATGCAAAAAAGAAAAACAACACATGAGAGCCAACTTGGAAAGCCCTATTCCAAGTCATATGTTTCGAAGTTAGGTTGTGTCATGTCAAGGAAAATGAAAAGGAAAGAAAGAAAGGGAATTTCCCCCCAGAAAAGAAAGCACACAAAACACATAAGGGATCTATGGATTTTGGGTCAGTATGCTCGTTGTTGTAATGTTTTTATGAAAGAGATCAGAACTGTCATCATTCCCCAAAGCACACAAAACTAGAAGAATGACACAAAGAGAGAAAAAATGAAAGAAAAAGAACCGTTTTGAGTCAACATGGAAGAGACATTGCAGTCTCAACACCTGCATCTCCCCAAAAGTAATACAAAAGCGAAAAGAAAATGAAAATGAAAAATATTTTGGGTCAACATGAAGAAGACATTGCAGTCTCAATGCCTTGTGTCATCCCCAAAAGGAAAAACACAAGAAAATACAAAGCAAAAAGAGGACAAAAAAAATGGTTTGGGTCAACATGGAAGAGACATGGGGTGTCTCAATGCTTTGTGTCATCCCCAAAAGGAAAACACAAAAAAAAAAAGGACCTTTTGGGTCAACATGGAAGAGACATATGGTGTCTCTATGGTTTGCGTCATCCCCAAATGGAAAACACAAAACAAAAGAAAAGAGAAAAAGACAACACACAACAAATAGAAAAATAAGGGGAAAAATAGAAGAAGTATATGAAGAGAGAGAATATCAAACACACAATACAAGGGAACATGATACACACATAAAAAGAAGAAAAAAAAAGGAAAATAAGTAATGCAAATGTAAGTCAACCATTAACTAAGTTATTAGTTTCTCAATCTTAAATAATGTAAGTGGAAAATGAATAACATGGTTAAGAGACAAAGACAAGTGCATTACAAGGATAAAGGCTAACAATTACTTGTATCCATAAGCATGAGCCAAGGGTGATGATGGAGAGGATCATGCAATAGTGAGAATGAAAAATCCTTTAACTATGGCATGATAAGGCAATGGTATTTTAAGGAATGATAGGAAATCAATGGGTATCAATGAAGTGATACTTATCTAGTATCCTGTTCAATGTTTGACATGCTTCTATTCGATGTCCAAGAATGTGATGATATTTGCAATATGGTATGTGGGAATCGTCACGATGGATGACCAACCTATTTGAAGGTGGTAAGAGTATAAGACCTTTGTTTAAAAGCAGTTGAAGTCTCCTTTCACATTGAGTTGGAAGATGTGTAGGAAACTTGATTTTCTTCAATTTGTAAAGTTGTTTTCATTTACTAGGTTCTCCTTTTTCATGAATAGGAGGAGAAGGACCCATTGGGATCCTATCATCCTTATCATTAGAATGAGAGAATGGTTGTTCACATGGAAGGAGAATGTTCAAGTTAGGAGGAGGATTCAAGATCACTGTACTAGCATCCCGAAATCTCCTAGGTTGAAAAGTATGTCTATCAGGATGAGAAGGATCTTGATATCCTAGTATCGTCATGTTTTCTTTGATTGGGTTTTGTTCCATAAATTGATGAATGTCATGTTCATGTTTTGTGTCACAACCTTGTTTACTCAAGATAGTGAAACTGTTACCATATGTTGCTTCGAGGTTTATGGGAGTGTTGGTGACTTTGTGATCATAAAAGGGGTTTGGGTATGTTGGGTTAAAGGAACTAGATCCTCTTGAGGGGGGAACCATAGGTCCATCATTGATTTGAGGATGTAAATAGGAAAAATGATTAGGAGGTGCAATAGGAGGAAGATCTTGTGACTTCACGGAGGGATAAAAGGTTGCATTGGCTTCTAAGTTATCAAGGAAGTCATTGTAGAACTTGTTCATGATAACATCATCTTCTCCAATGATGTCTACATCATGAGGAGGAAAATCATGAGGAGTTAAAGGAGCATGAGGTTGTTCAAGGTCATTAGGGTCACAGCCAAAGGCATAATTGGACATGTCTACCAATGATTTCAAGGAACTCCAAAAATTATTGAAAGAAAATTCCATGATGCAAATAAACTAAGATGCGATAAATGAGGAAAAATAGAGAATTTGTAAATGAAAACAAAATGCAAGAAAAAGAAACTATAAGGCAGAAAAATGCCAAAAAGATTACATAAATGTTGTTGCAAAAGTGCAGAGGGATTGATTCGCCCTGGGTGGAAAATGAGTCCCAATATGCACATTTTTAGTGTTTTTCAAAAATTTAAGGATGATTTAAATGCTTCTATAGAATGCAAGTATAGATGCATAATGCAGATTTTTACATTTTTCTATGAGATGTGATGCAAAAATGAAGTCTAAATGAAGTTTAAACTAATGCAAAATAAAAAGTCCTAAAATGCAATAACAAATCAATGTCCTAATTGAATGCTAATGCAAATGTAAACTAAGATGCAAGATGTGAATGAAATCAAAAAATAAAAGTGTTCAAAAGTTGGGTTCACCAAAATGAAACATAGATTTTTGGGTCCCTAATGCTACTCTTGCACTTTTAGGGTTTTTCACCTACAAGGAGAGAGATTGGGCCAAAATTACTAATGTATCACTCAAATTAGGATGTGTGAAATGTTGTTTAATGTAAATGAACTTAACTAAATGCAATTGAATAATCTTGATGAGTGAAAATGAATGTAAAAGTGCAATTATAACTATGTTTGAAAACACATTATGATATGCAAACAATGAAGAAAATGAATGAAAATATGCAAAACAGAAAGTACAAGGATGAATCTGAGTGCACCTGGATGAACTGTGATCAATCTCGAGTGTTCTAAATGCTGATGGAAATTACTGATTTTTCACAGTGGGACTCATTTGCCCAGGGTGGCGAATTAGTCCTCCTATTGGTGAAAAAGTGTTGGGAGCTAGTTTTTGTCTATCAGGATCCAGAATCTAAATTTTTTTAGATTTTCAGTCCTGAGGTGGGACTCATTCACCAATAGTGGAGAATCAGTCCTCTCCCAAATTTCTAAAAAATCAAGAGACAACTCTGCAACACCAGATCTAGAAAAGTCTTCTTGTCGGGTTGCAAAAGTTAGTTCTGTAGAAAACAGACAAATAACTCTCTCCAAGCTTAAAATTGACTAATGTTGACTTGAAGCCCCTAGTTGACTTGGAAATCAATCTTCAACACCTAATAACTTATCAAATATACATACAAAGAGTTGCAAACAAACATGCAATAGGGGGAAAATGATTAGGGGTTAGTGAATAGGGGTTTTCCTTAGCCAAACCCCACTTTTGCTAATTAAACCCTTGAAAAGATAATGAAATTTAAAGGAAAGATAAACTAATAACATGAAAGTGCTATCAACTTAACTAACTCTTGATAATGCAAATCTGAAGTAATGTCAATGGCAGCTTCAAAGTGCTTGAATAGTGCTTGAAAAGATGATATAAAATGCTTGGATGCTTAAGATGTGAGATGGAATGCTTGAATGAATGAGGAGATGTGTTGGAGATGTAAAATGAGGTGAAAATAACATATTTATACAATTCTTGTGCCTTAGTATCTATTCATACCTCATAATAGGGAGGCATCAAGTGTTTTTGAATAAAATTCTGAAAGAAATTTTAAAATATTTTGAATTTGGGGCCAAGGGGGTGGCGAATGGGTCCCACCTAGGACCTAAAAACATGTGTCAGGAAAAAATGTTGTATTTAATGTTGTTTGTCAGGATGATATGCAAAAATACGCTTAATTACAACTTATGAGGGCATAAAGAGATAAAATAAAGCATGAGAAAGGTGTAAATAGTGAAAATATGCCTAGAAGAGTGTGAAAGTTTTTACAAGACTTTACAACACTTCAAAATAGGGCTTGTTGATGTGTAAAAAGATGATTTTTAGGTGAATTGTAATTAATATAGTCTAGAAGAATGTAGAAATGTCTTACAACACTTCACAACACCTTCATAAGACATCGTTCTTTGAATTTTAATACCTAAATAAGCATGTTCAAGCCATGCTATGTACAACATAAAATCAAAGCAACATAGTTCCAACACCATGAAACAAGACCCAAAAGGCCATGAAAATGTCAAGGGACCATTTTTCTATGGTACACATGTACACTATTATTTTGAGTCTTATATATCAAGCATCTAAGTTTCAAGTCCATATTATATCCACATATCACCGTCATACTACATCCATGTATCATGACTACAAGGTCTAGTGTTTATTATTTAAACCTCAAACCTGGGTACTAGTATATCATATATTATTTGGTCACCGCACATCTATCATATAAATTGATCAGCTTTGGTGGATTTTATACTCCAAATTTCATTCAATTGTAGTTAAATCATGTTTCAAATATCAAGTAATATTATGGACTTCAATTATTATAAAAAAAAATATGCATGAGTTCTCACATCTTAAGTCTTACATGACTTGTGTCCAAGCACTTTTAGGCCCACTTGCATGACTAAAAATTGGTTAAATCTTACCTTACATCTAGCTATACACTTTTTCATGACTAATAGTATATAATAGTTTAATCTAGTATGTCTCACAAATAATGTTTTCATGTTTATCTAGTATATAATAGTTGAATCTAGTATGTTTCCATGTCTTCTTCTAGCCACTATCACAATGTGTATCTAAACTCAATACAAATTTGATAGGTAGTTTGCAATTCTAAAATTCACTTTGTGAGACCTATAATTATATCACTCAATACCCATTTGAAATGTATTATCAACTTTAACCTTATGGTAATTTAATTTTGAAATGAGTGGAGCACAGGATGATGGTGTTGGGCAGGAATCTCCTGGTTTGTGTCCTCTAGTGTGAGATGTTTTTGGTGGTTCTGATAATTCTATTAGGTAGGATGTGCCTTCCAATGGTAGTCATGGGCCTTGTGGGTCACCACCTATCCCTTCCTTTTCCTTGTTTCTCAAAAGGTACCTTCATTTCCAAATTGGAAATCTCATTTCCAAACTAGAAATCTCTTTTCGTGGGCACTAAAAAGGCATTATTTGTTGGTAATGGGGTCCAAATTTTGCATTCTGAGGAGAGTACCACCATCAAAATTTTAGATCCTTCCATTGATCATTCTTTGGCTAAAATGGAAAACTCTCTTATTGGTAGATTTGTGGGAAGGCATCCTAACATTGAATATGTTAAGAAATGGGCTTCGTCACAGTGTCCTATCAAAGGTTCCTTTTTTAATTCTACTCTCTCAAAGGGCCTTTTCTTCTTCAACTTCACTCTTCAAGAGGAATATTTGGTAGACTTGACTAGGGGTCCTTGTTTCTTTAGCAAGTATTGTCTTGCTTTATGCAAGTGGCACTTGAGTTTTGATCCTTCTGCTCACTTAGTGGCTACACTTCCTACCTAGATTCAGCTTCAAGGAATTCCCTAGAGTTTTGGGACAAGAAGATTATTGTTGGTGTAGCCAATTATTTTGGCAACTTTCTCTCACTGGACTATGTTACAAAGGAATGGTCCAGGTTGGTGTGTGCTCATTTTTGTGTCAATATTGAACCGAACAAATCTCTACCAACCTTGGTCATTCTAGAGTCTAGTCTTGGTAAGTGGTCTCAAGCCATTGAATATGAAAATTTTTCTCTCTTTTGTAACCTTTGTTCTTCTATTGGCCATCTTTCCAATGCCTATCCTAAAAGTGTGCCTAAGGTTTCTACCCCTTTGGAAAAAGGTAAGATGGTGGCTCCATGGTCCCCCTGGCTTAAATGAGGGTGTTCTTTACCTTTTCCTCCCAAACCGACGATTGTTTTGGTCTCACCTAATGGCCTTGCGTTAACCCCTCCAATTGTTATTTTGAGTGGAGAGGTTGGCCTCCCCTTTTTACCTACTCTCTCCCTCTCCATGGTGCCTACGCCATTGGAGTCTTCCCTTCCCATTTAGGATCCCCTCTCTCTACTTTTCTCCCACTTCATAACTTTTGATCAAGGTATCCCTATTGACTCCCCTCTACTAGTCTCTGATCCCTTGCCAGGGGAAGCCCAGGGGGTTGACCTCCCCTATGTTGATCGTGGATTGTTTGTTGGTGGATGCATAGGTGTAGATTCTTGCCCTCATGACATCTTCCCTTGTCTTGGTTATTCGTTGTGTGGCCCCTCCTATTCTTGACCTGGTGGTGTTGTTGGCTTCACCTAAAGGGGTGTCCACCCTAGTGTTGGATGGTTTTCCAAGCTTTTCCAAATAGGCTAGTTTGAGAAATTCAACGGATGTTGGGACTATCTCTAAGGCTGGTAGGAAATGGATCCTTCAATAGGGCTTCAAAAACTCTTGAGCAATGCAAGGGGTAGGTGTATTGAACAAATGCCAACATCTTCCTTTCACCTGCTCCAAAATGGGAGCATTGAAATAGGGTATGGACATCCATCAAAGAATGATGCACTAGTAGGAAGTGTGAAAAATGCATAAGAATAGGTGAGGTTTGTTTGTTGTAGAGAAATGTTGTCACCTTGAACACCATGCTCGCAAGATATGAAAAAAATAGACTTGTTGAAAAGGATTTTGAAGCTTTTAGACAAATGTAAATGGTTGTGTAAGGCTGAATTTCACAACCTTTAGCAACTATCTCTTCACCCATAGCCTATTGTGAAAGATAATATTTTAGAGAAATGAGATTGAATGGAATGGAATGTTTCCATGATGCCCACCATAATGGTTTTGTTGGAGAATCTTTAGAAACTATCAAGAAAATACAAATGGCAAGTGTAATGTCAAACTACCAACCTCTGCTAGCACTCTCTCATCCAGTGTAGGAGGATTTTAGTCAGATGTTATGGTTGATAGTGTTTCGGTAGACATGTATGCAAAATGTGGAAGCATGCACAAAACACACATGTTTGACATAATACCTTAAATGAATGAGGTATCATGGAGTTGCATGATTGGTGCATATGCTCAGGATAGGTGTGTCGAGGAGGCTGTGGGACTCATTTGATTAATGAAAGGAGAAGGCATGAGGATGAATCCCTTTGCTTTATCTAGCACTTTTCAGGCAAATAGGTCATTCTTGGAAATATTATCATAGTGACAAATATGTTTATCAATAGGGTGTACATAGCTTTGTTTTATGTATTTCTTTTTTTTTGCTAATTTGTCAACATGGATCTTTAAATTTGTATGTTCTCCCTTTAATAACTAATCTAGAAACTTATAAATTGATAGCTCAAAGTTTTGTTAGAATATTTTAAATAGTATATGTTATTGAAGGGTTGTTAATTAATTAGTGAGGATGATATGTTTTTTTTATTATGTCATCTACTAAGATTCAAACTCTTAAAGATATTGATTGGACTAAGTTCAGCCCTTAAGTAATTTTGATGGACTAATTCACCCTACTCAGAATTACTTAACCAATGGATAGATTCTACTCTAGATACACATGCTTACTCATCATATCATAATCCACTTATGTATGTCCACTCTTTTCCAGACGGGGTCCAGCTTGAATGAGATTCTGTCAAAACTCTCTCTAGATCGTCTTTTCTTATTATCGTCTTTATCTGATTTGAAGTTAAAAATTGAAGGGTATGTATAGCATCAAATTTGTGTATCGCCTTTTGGCCAACCTTCCTTAAAGATCCATGCCTTAGATTTTAGAGAACAGGCATGGATCTTTAAGGAAGCTTGGCCAAAAGGCGATTGAAACGGCAAATCAAACCTCCAGAAGCATAATACTCATCTTCGATTGCATCCTTTCCCAAGAAGGCCACCAGAGAAGATGGTTCACAAGGAATGGGCCAAAGTTTTTAATGCAGAAGACGATCCTGACTCTCTGTAGCATTCGCATCAGATGCGGCCGCTACATCGGCAAAAGAGCGGGTTGCCCACAACCATCCAAAGCCAAGCCCGTAGAAGGATAGCCAGAAACTGTGTCACAATAAGGTCTGCCAAAGGATAAGGCTGCAGAACCAGGAGAAAAACCACCATACGGGAAGGGAGGAGCACATCGACAGTCTCGGAACCCAAACCCACGATTTTGGAAGAAGGCGAAGCTTTCCCTACAACCCATCACCCAAAGTGCCGGACCCAGCAGGAGAGCCAGCCGAATGGAGAGCAGGAAAATCCTGGATCGAGCCAGGCAGACGCACCGGACAGCCATTCTTCTGTATTTCCATTCAAGAAAAGCAGACACGGGAGAACCGTTTACAGATAATAAATTATTTACAAGACTACATAACTACTTTAAAATAAATTCTAATCTACAAATTGGACAATCATTAAATCCTGAATGAACAAACATTTTAACGAGTAGAGAAAAACACAATACAAAGATCCACGCGAAGTAATCAAACAAACACCAGAACATCTCACAAACTTGCAATTGCAAGCAATACCAGGTACAATTGTTCTAAACAAACATATAATTATTTCTCCTGGAAATTATTTAGGGGAATTTTGTTAATGTGCTGAAATTGTAACACCAGAAACGATCTCGAGCTTTCGAAAATCTAAATCGAAGAGATCAGAACTGCAGTCACTGAATTCATCAAATGATGAACATTCTCTTCTTTTCTCGCATAAATCATTGTACTCAACCGAGAAAGGGGAGCCGAAGGCCGCCTTATCTTCTACTTCTAGACTGTACGGTCTGCGCAGGCCTGCACATAATTTGTACCTCACATGTTTTAAAGATCCTGTAATGAAACCTAATTTTTTCATTAACGCTATTTTTTTAATCTATCATATTTTCCTGATTACATTGATAATAAATCTTAATATAATCTAAAACATTATACAAATAAAATACACAAAAAAATCTTTCAAACAACATAAATTACCTGATGAGCGGGACTGACAGTCTTTAAATTTGGCTACGGTTTCATCAGCTTCCTCGACCCTTCCACTGCATTTGTTTTTTTCAATATTGCTGTGACTTAAAACTGTTGACAAATTGGGCGACTCCTGTGGAATACGACCTCCTGAATTCTCATCTCCAGCTAGTGTATCAGAATTGCTAGTGCTTCTGCTTCTGCTTCTGCTTCTGCTTCTTGTAACAGAGCTCAGAATTTTCACAAGATTCAGTCCAACAAATTTGCTACGAGGGCTTTCTGCGTTTGAATGCACAGGATCTTCCTTGCATTTATGAGTTAATCTCGTAATGCTAGTTTTGCCACTGGACTTTCTAAGTGGAGACAACAGAATGGGATTGAGCTCCGCGGGAGGATTATCATTATCAACAAATGATTTCTGTAACAGATGAACAAGCTTGCATGATCGCTGACTTACCGATCCTCCCATACTTACTTGTTCTGGAATCGCAGCTTTCTCAATCAGCTCTATTGGAGGATTATCATCATCAACAAATGATTTCTCTTGCGAACGTACGAACTTGTACGACCGCTGATTTACTGATCCTCCTATACTTACTTGTTCTGGAATCACAGCTTTCATAACCACAGAATCGTGGCCGATCTGACTATAATTTACGGGAGAAGGCCACGGGGCAGACAAATGTATGTCTGAAGAATAAGTGCTGCCATTGAAATCTAAACTTGAAGAAATATAACTATCATATGTCTGCATTCGCTTAAAGTTAATATCACTGCCTTCATCAGAATTATAGAGACCCTTCGCATCTGGAAAGATCGCTGGAAATTTCTTGACCAACGCGTCGGGCTTAGCGAAGCAGTTTCCCATTGCAGAGAGTAACACTAAGAATGTACAACGTTGCCTCTGCTCTCTCGATCTTAAAACAAGGGGAGCGAGTAAACGAGAAGCTGAATGAAAGTACTGTTGGATTGTGACAACAATAAAACAAAGAAAAAATAAAGATAAAATAAGAAAAAAAAAAAAAAAACAAACCATATCTCAGTTTTTTTAGAAGGAAAACAGTTTTATCTTTGAAAAGGAAAATTTTAATTTCTTTAAAGGAATAAAACAAGTTTTTTCTATGTTAAGTGATGATTGTTATTTTGAAGATATTATATATATTTTGGTTGCAAAGTAAGAGTTGAACATTGCAGATTATAAGAGCAGTTTTTGAATTGTAGATTGCAAGAGTGATTGTAAGTTTGATGTTATTGTAAATTGCAAGAGCAATTGTTGAGATTTGTAAAATTGTAAGAGCAATTATAATAGCAATAGTTGTGAAGACTGTAATTGTTTTCGTCAGACAATAAAATTACCGATACCTTGCCCCGTATATGTTTCCTTGATGTTTTGTCAAGGTTTAACCACCTAAATCAGCTTCTTATGTGTTGTTCAATTTTTCATTTAATTGGGTTTATTCTTCCGCTTCCATAACAAGTACATGATGTTTTGGTCGATGAAAGTTTATGATGTTGATATTCCTTTTATTACATTTATAAATGATAGGGATTGTAATGTGGTCTGTTTGACACTAGCTATTCATGATGATTTGATGATAATCATTCTTGTACATCTTATGTTAGTTCTATTGATACTTGCGGTAATATTTTATCTAGTCATATATTTCATGATCAAAGAATGTATTATAATGTTTATTTTTTAGTTTCTCATATATTAATTGTATGAAGTTTCCATAGTTCATAATTAATAAGTGCATAATATTTTTGGATTGCAGCTGTGTATAATCTTTTTTGCATCAACGTTTCGGATCATACTCCATGATCCATCATCAGGATGGTAAGCAAATAAACGAGAAGCTGTTACGAAAACAACTTGTCAGAAAAAAAGAATTGTCCCCACGACTCTCCATTTTCGACTAGATTAACTTGACCGAACGAAAGTACTGTTGGATTGTGACAACAATAAAACAAAGAAAAAACAAAGAAAAAACAAATCATATCTCAGATTTTTAGAAGGAAAACAGTTTTATCTTTGAAAAGGAAAATTTTAATTTCTTTAAAGGAATAAACCAAGTTTTTTCTATGTTAAGTGATGATTGTTATTTTGAAGATATTATATATATTTTGGTTGCAAATAAGAGTTGAGCATTACAGATTGTAAGAGAAGTTTTTGAATTGTAGATTGCAAGAGTGATTGTATGTTTGATGTTATTGTAAATTGCAAGAGCAATTGTTGATTTGTAAAATTATAAGAGCAATTATGATAGCAGCAGCTGTAAAGATTGTAATTATTTTCGTCAGGCAATAAAATTACCGATACCTTGCCCCGTATATGTTTCCTTGATGTTTTGTCAAGGTTTAACCATGTAAATCAGCTTCTTATGTGTTGTTCAATTTTTCATTTAATTCTCTATATTATTTCTTTGTAACTAATTTGTACTGCAATATTTTAATCTTTTGGGTTTATGCTTCCGCTTCCATAACAAGTACATGATGTTTTGGTCAATGAAAGTTTATGATGTTGATATTCCTTTTATTACATTTATAAATGAAAGGGATTGTGATGTGGTCTGTTTGACACTAGCTATTCACGATGATTTGATGATAATCATTATTGTACATCTTATGTTAGTTCTATTGATACTTGTGGTAATATTCTATCTAGTCATATATTTCATGATCAAAAAATGTATTATAATGTTTATTTGTTAGTTTCTCATATATTAATTGTATAAAGTTTCCACAGTTCATAATTAATAAGTGCATAATATTTTTGGATTGCAACAGTGTATAATCTTTTTTGCATCAACATTTCGGATCATACTCCATGATCCATCATCAAGATGGTAAGCAAGAGAACAAGAGTGAAAAAAAAATAGAAGCAGACTTGGATAGTTAAAAAGGAGAGCGGTAAGGGGAAGGAAGAGAGAGAGAGGGAAAAGAGAAAGACAAGTAAACAACCCAATGAGAGACTAATTAAAAATAATGAAATAAAATTAAAACCCAACAACTAAGATAAAGAAATTCAACTAAAAATAAAACCAAATAAGAAAGGAAAAAATACCAAGACAAGCTTTAAATGATAAGAAAAATAACATAATACTAGAAATCAAGGTAAAAAGAATATAAAATAATAGACAATAATACATACCAAGGCTAAAAATAAAATAAAAAATAAAAAATAAAACAAACCAAGAGTAAATAAAAAGTCCACCAAATAATAATATTAGGAAAAATGAACAAACAATAAAGAAAACCAATATAAAGAAGGAAAAAAGAAACTGAAAAGCCAACAATGAAAATAATAGGAACTAACATAAGAAAATGGAAAATTATAAACAAAACATAAAGAAATACAAATAAACTCTATTAAATGGAAAAAATGAAAAAATAAAGAAGGAAAATACAAAAAAAGAACAAACAAAACAATTAAAATCAAGGAAACTAAAAAATATAAAAAAATAAAGAAATACAATTAAAATAAAGAAATCTAAAGGAGACAAGAAATAGACAAAAGTGGAACCAATATTATAAATTATATAAGAAAATATTATAAAAGATAACAAATTAAGATAAAAGATACAAATATTATATAATTAAATTATTAACAAAGAAAAATATAACACAGAGAAAACAAAAAGAAATAACATAACAAAAGAATAAAGATTCTAAAAGAGAAAAAGAAAGAAATTAAAAATAAGAAAATGAATAAAGTTTTTTTTTTTAAAACAATAGAAAAGTATAAAGATAAGAAACAACATAAAATCAAACTAAAGAATAAATAATAAAAAACAAAAAAAAGAAGAATAAAGAACAAGTGTCATGTAGTGGCTAGTACTTGCCTTTATAGTATTGTAATTATTGTTTTTTAGATTTAATAAAAATTAAATGTAAATTTTATTAATGTGAATAAGAATAAATGTAAGTTTTGTTAAATATAGTGTTTTAATATTGTTACTTACATAGGGTTAGAATTTATTGTTAGGGTTAGGGTTAGGTTTATAATTATGGATAGTGTTACGACCATAGTTAGGGTTAGAGATAGATCTAAAATTAGGATAATGGTTTAGAATGTATTGTTAGGGTTATATTTTATTCATAGTAGACACAAGTGCAACTAAATCTCTTCATTCAAATCAATAATTGTTAAATATTAACAAACCAATGATTATAAATAGTATGATTTTTCTAAATTTCATGAATGATAAAGTAAATGCTTCTAGATTAAATTTTGTATACTATTTTGAATCCACATTTCAAACCACATTCAATGATTCATCATAAGAAGAAGATAATGAATAATATTATTGAAGAAATGACTTTAACAAGAGTTAAGTTGTGGGAGAGGGTAGAGAGGGAGGAGATTGGAAAATGAAGTAAAAGTAAAAATAGGATAAAAATGATGAAAAAATAATAGAAAAATAAATAATATAGTAATATGATATAACATAAATAAATGGATAAAAAATATTAAATATTTCAAACAATGAATAAATAATTCTAAGAGAATTATAAAGATGGATTATATATAAAATATAAATTGGAAAACTAAATAAACGATTCAATTAATATCAAAAAATAGATGGTTGAAATAAAAATATTAATATAATCTATAATATATAACCTATAATATGTATTCATATAAATATATAATATAAATTAATATATTACTGCATACGAAAAAAAATATTAATGAAAAGAAGGAGAACATATAATAATAAAATTATACCATAAAATATTAAAAACATAAATAACAAATATATTAGTTCAATGGAAAGAATAATTTATTATTATTATTATTATTATTATTATTATTATTATTATTATTATTATTTTAATAGTGTGAATCTAAATCTCTATAAAATAGTTAATTGATTTTTGTAAGATTTTCTTTGATTAAAAAAAAACAATTACATACATACAAAAAATCATGTCAAAATATCTTATAAAGATTTAATGAAATGATTTTCTAAAGCAAAAACTGAAAAATCAATCTTAAAAAAAATATTTACATTGTTTTCCCACCCATAACACACAAATTTTTTAACCAATCATATGCACAAAAAATAATTTTTATAATTTGTAAAGTTAAATATTTTGCAAGTTAACTTTACAAAATTTAATTTTAATTTATTTTTTTTCTAAATATTGTTTTTGATTGGTTGAAAACTAAATTATTAATAACTAGTTAAACTCATTAAAATAGTACTATGTCTTATGGAAGATTGAAAAAGAGAAAAGGGAAGAAATTAAAAATAAGAAATCACAAAGATTTTTTTTTAAAAAAAAGATTAAACTAAAGAAATAAATAAATTTGTATTCTTTAGTTTGATCTAATGTCAAACTAAAGAATAAATATTAAAAAAGAAAAAAAAAAGAACTTAAAAAGGAAAAGAAACCAAGATAAAGAACCAAAGATTAAACTAAAGAATAAGTAAATCTTTATTCTTTAGTTTGATCTACAAATTAGAAAGAAAAACAAAGAAAAAGAGAAACAAAAAGAAAAAGAAAAAAGATTAAAAAGAGAAAAGGAGAAAAAGAAAGAACAACACAAAGATAAAAAAATTAAAAATCTAAAGATTACGCTAAAGAATAAATAAATCTTTATTCTTTAGTTTAATCAAATATCAAACTAAAGAATAAAGAATAAAAAGAGAAAAGGAAAGAATTTAAAAATAAGAAAAACACAAAGAAAATCAACCAAAATGAAGTCAATTAAATAAACCTAATTAAAAGGATGGAGACGAAAAGAAGACAAAGAGGAATACAGAGCCAAGATAGAGGGGGGAGAGAAACCCAGAAAAAAAGAATGAAAGGGAAAACAAAGCTAAGGGAAAGGACAATTGAAATACTATGGAGTATCAATCCAAGTCAAATTCTTTTTTTTTTCACTCTTTTTCTTTGTTAATATTTTAATTTATAATATTTATATCTTTTATCTTAACTTGTTATCTTTTATAATATTTTATTATATAATTTATAATATTGGTTCCACTTTTGTCTATTTCTTGTCTCCTCCTTTAGATTTCTTTATTTATTTTTTATTTTTTAGTTTCCTCGATTTTAATTGATTTGTTTGTTCATTTTCTTTTCGGTCTTTATTTTTTCATTTTTTCCATTTAGTAGAGTTTATTTGTATTTCTTTATGTTTTGTTTATATTTTTCCATTTTCTTATGTTAGTTTCTTTTATTTTTATTGTTGGCTTTTCATTTTCTTTTATTCCTTCTTTCTATTGGTTTTCTTTATTGTTTGTTCATTTTTGCTCATATTATTATTTGGTGGATTTTTATTTACTCTTGGTTTGTTTTATTTTTATTTTTTATTTTATTTTTATTTTTAGCCTTGATAGGTATTATTGTCGATTATTTTAAATTATTTTTACCTTGATTTAGATAGCATTATGTTTTTTTTCTTATCATTTAAAGTTTGTCTTGGTATTTGTGTCTTTCTTATTTGGTTTTATTTTTAGTTGAATTTATTTATCTTAGTTGTTGGGTTTAAATTTTATTTCATTATTTTTAAATAGTCTCTTGTTGGGTTTTGTACTTGTCTTTCTCTTTTCCCCCTCTCTCTCTTCCTTCCCTATACCCCTCTCCTTTTTAACTATCCAAGTCTGCTTCTATTTTTTTCACTTATTCTCTTTCTTAGCATCTTGATGATGGATCATGGAGTATGATCTAAAACGTTGATGCAAAAAAGATTATACACAGTTGCAATCCAGAAATATTATGCACTTATTCTCATATATATTGTTCTTGATGTTATATTATCTTTATGTTTATTACATAATAATATTATTACTTTTAGTGAGGAGTTATGTAATTTTAATGATACTATTGAGACATCCTTACATATTCAGTTATGTTTTCTTGTTAATTATGAGTATTGTGACGATTATATCATATTCATTAATGAGTTTAAACTTCATTTTGAGTGGCATATGATTGCATTGGTTTGATTCATCTTATTTATTCTATCATTCATGTATGGATTTGACACATTATTTTATTTCTTATTTTTAGATTATTTTAATGTGCTTGAGGATAATGTGGACTTATTGGGCCTTCTCACATTTTTTCTTTAGATAAGTGTCCACACTATTTAACTACTATCCACATGGCTTAGAGATATCTAAATTTATATCCTACCTTCTATGAAAATCTATCTCCTCCTAGGGATATATCTACTTTAGATGCCAAAACTATTTTACAAAACTATCATATAGTTGGATGATAATATGAAGGTGTTGTTGTTGCTTACACAAAATGCCCTAATTTCCTTAAGCAAACTAGGGCCCCCCTTCTAGATATCTTGTTTCTAAATGCATGGCCATGTGTGTTTGAATATTTCCAAATTAGCAAGATCACATTTGTTGTTCATAACACTTAAAATTTATCTCATGGCACTGTCATTTGCTTGAATTCTTTGATTGATACTCCAGAGTATTTCATAATTGTGTGCCTTACATTCTTCATCCAATTGGTATGCATAATTTATCAACATCTCAAATCTCTCCTTTCATAATTTAAATTCATGCTCAAAATGTTGGATTTGATATTATTCTATAATTGTATATAAATAGTTTAATTTAAGTTTACATGAGAGTCATGTAAATCTAGGTATTATGTTTGAATTCTATTGTATCCATCGTTTAGATATGTATTCTTATCTTTATGAATCTCACCATTCAAATATAAACTTGAAATATCTATACAATATTATTGTCTTAGAAACTTACATTTCAGTTTAAGGTATTTCATGCTTGTGATCAGAACTAAAATTCCTTCAAAATTCCATCCAACATGGATTCAAGTCTAAATAAATTTTATTCTATATGGACCCAAAATCTTTATATTACTTGTTGGCCCTCATAATTATGTGCCCACTAATGTCCAGTCAACAAATTTCTAAGCATGGATTGATTAGTATACACATGGTTTTCACATTCAAGGTAACACAACTTCCAACTTTGAGTTCTTGGTAAACCTCATGGTCCCTATAAATTATTCTTCAATGAGATGATCATGTTTGATCCTATTCTTGGACCTTAAAAACTATAAAATCCAACTTACCCACTCACCCACAATTGGCTCATTAAATGGTTTGATTTTGATGGTATTATGCAAACCTAACTTAGTGAGTTGATTTTGATTAAGTGAGGGTTTCATGTTCACTATTATTTTGAGTCCTATATATAAAGCATCTAAGTTTCATGTTCACATTGTGTCCACACATAAAAATCATACCACATCCATTTATCATGACTACATGGCCTAGTGTTTATTATTTAGACCTCAAAACAAGGTACTAGTATATCATATTTTATTTGGTCACCCACATCTATCATATAAAATAATTAGTGTTGGTGGATTTTATAATCCATGTTCCCTTCAATTTTAGTTAAATCATGTTTCAAATATCAAGTATTATTATAGAATTTCAAGTCTTATCAACCTAGAAATTGCATGAATTCTCACATCTTAAGTCTTACATGACTTGCGTCCAAGCACTTTTAGGCCCACTTGCATGTGTAAAAATTGTTGGCCTTGTCATTTCACCAAAAGGTTGACCTATCAATGCCTGATACATGTGTCAGTTAAGATCCATAGGAGGTGGTTAGACCATGTCACAAACCAGAGCACTATGCTGGAAGGAAGACAAAGGGACACACCATCTTGCAACAATCCCCCCAGCACAAGTGAGGTGTTTGAACCTATGACCAGCTCTGATACCAATTGTTGTCCTTTCCATTGCACCAAAAGGTAAACCTGTTAATGCTCGATACAAGTGTCAGTTAAGATCCATAGGAGGCAGTTAGACCATGTCACAAACCCAAGCACTGTGCTGCAAGGAAGAGCAAGGGACACACCATCTTGCAAAAAAAATTGGATAAATCTTACCTTGCATCTAGTTATACATTTTCATGGCTAATAGTATATATAATACTTGAATCTAAGATGTCTCACAACTAATTTTTGCATGTTTTTCACCTTTCAATGACCTATCAATTCCTTCCATGCCTTCTTAGCCATTATCACAATTTATATCTAAACTCGATAAAAGTTGATAGGTAGTTTATAATTCTATAGTTCACTCCATGATCTGTATAATTAAATCACTCTATACCCATCTAAAATGTATATCTAAACTCAATAAAAATTTGATAGATAGTTTATAATTCTAAATCCCACTCCATTATCCATTTTAAGATTTGATGATAATCATTCTTTTAAATCTTATGTTAGCTTTATGGATGCTTGTGGTAGTATTTTAGCTAGTGATATATTTCATGATAATAGCATGTATTATAATGTTTATTTATTAGTTTCTCATGTATTATTGTTATCATTTTATTATCTTCATGTTTATTACATACAACATTTATTACTTTTTGTGAAGAGTTGCTACATAATTTTAGTGATACTATTGATGCATCCTTATATATAGAGTTATTTTTTCTTTCTAATTATGAGTATTTTGATGATTATATCTTATTCATTAGTGAGTTTAAACTTCATGTGAGTGGCATATCATTGCATTGGTTAGATTCATCTTATTTATTTTATCATTCATGTATAGGTTTGACACATTCTTTTATTGTTCATTTTTAGATTATTCTAATGTGCTTGAGGATAATTTAGGCTTATTGAACCTTCTCATAATTTATCTTTAGATAAGTGTCCACCCTATTTAAATATTTTCCATATGGCTTAAATATATGTTTTTTGTATCCTACCTTCCATGCTAATCCATATCATGTCCTAGGGATATATCTACTTTAGATGCCAAAAGAACTTCACAAAAGTATCATACACTTAGGTGATAATATGGTGTTGTTTCCTACACAAAATACCCTAATTTGCTTATGCAAACAAGGGGTCATCTTCTATATATATTTTTTTGAAATGCATTCTTATGTTTGGTTCAAAAAATTTCATAGTTGGACTGAAATTTTGAAGAACTTGCACGTTGCATCTTAAAAATTCTAGTAATATGAAATTTAGTATTTTGAGTCTAGGTTACAAATATGTAATTTTTAATAATACCTTGATGATACAAAATAATTTTTAAAAGGCATGTTTATAAACCACTTCTTAAAAGTCAATTTCTTAGGACCATAGCATGCATGTGTATGTACACCATAATTTGACATAAATAAAAGGTTTTTTCTAGTTCTTTTTAGGGAAAGATGTGTATTATTTTGAAGATTGATGAAGATATTTTTTATATTTTTTTTTCTAAATATATTTTTAATTAATTTTTTATTGGCCCTAATTGTTGTTTTTGAAAACTCTCATGTACAAACACCATAATTTTGTTAGTGTAATTAATATTTAATTACACTTGCATAACTTTACTTAGGTAATATTTAATTCCTAGGTTAATTATTTTCATCCTTATCTTGTTGAGCTATCTTGTTGCACAAGATAAGATTAGGGTTATGCATCTTTGCTTTTATAAAGAAAATCATCTCATGTAATTATGAATCCCTGAATAATAATATTTTTGCACATCTTTTTGCAAATCTCTTGCTTTTTCTATTTTTCTCTTCTGTGGAAGGTTATTTTTTGGTTTTCATTTTAGATCTTAGTTTCTAACATGGTATCAGAGCCTTGATTTGTAGCCCCTTTTAGATTTTTTGAGAAAATCATTGCAAAGTTCATTCAGGATTCCTTGAGGGTTTAATTCCTTGAGTTCATCTATGAGACATTTTGGATTAGATTGGGCTTCACCATTGGATTCAGAGTGATGGAAAAAGTCAGGATTGGCTTTTGTTTTGCAAATTTTGGTCATGGTTTGCCAAATCTGTGAGGGTTTCAAGCTGGGAGATTTTTTGCAAGCTCTAGAGGTAGCCAATTTTTCAGAGCAGTTTGAGCACAAATGGAGGTCACCATTGCGTTCGCAGCGGCCAAAAACCCTAAGATTTCCTTTTGTTTCATCGATTTTGGAGAAAGTTGTTTCTTAGGAAGAAAAATTTTGCTTGGGGGGCCGTACGGGCTCCTCAGCACGCACTCTGAGGCACAAAAAACAAAAAAATTCAAAAAAGGGGTTTTTTGGAATTCATGTCAGCACTTCTTGTTCAAAAGGCAGCCGATGCCGCCACCCCACCGGGTAGCCACCTGACGACCGCCCATCCTCCACTGCTACCAGCTTTCACTGCGAGTCTGCCACTGACCGCGCTAGCCCCTGAGGGCTTCTCGACTGGAAGCCCCAGTCACTGGGGGGACCGGGCACTATGTGCCCAGCCCTTGGCCGAAATAAGCTATAGTAGCGGTTCTATTAAGGACCAAGCACTATGCGCCAACCCCATCAGCCCCCTCAGCACCTTTGTCAGTCACATGGATGACCAGGGTCTCCACCCCAACCCCTAGACTACCAACCCCTGGTCGCATACAGGACCAGGGGCTTTTTTTTTAATCCCCCTAGGCTGCATGCAAGCCTTATTGGCCATTTTGGAGCAACTTTCACTAAATCGGTGTATGTTTTGCATAAGATATCCATTTTTCATAAAAAAGATACCATTGGAAAGCTGATTCTGGCGCCGATCTACTGGTACAGGTTTTTTTACCAGTTTTTCTCCATATTTATTTTGCAGGTCCTTGAACTCAGATGTTGTTGTTTTCACTTCAGAGGGCATATCTTTTGATTTGATGATCCTTTTTTCGTCATTCTTGTGGTGTTGGAAAGATGGTTCAGTCCTCTACACAGATATGAGGTATATTTTTATTTTCTATTTATACAAATTAGCATTCTCTCCTTTTACTATCATTGGGTTATTGAAATAAATGAACTGAGATAAAGTTCCATCAAGGGGGTTTCTTGCATAATAATCTGATTAGAGTGTGCATGCACTTTGATCTTCCATCTTCATCTTGTTTTGATGGGAAATCGCATGGGATATCTGGTTTTTTAGTTTCTTTTGGCCACATTTTTTCTCTAGCTTGACACATATCAAATTCACATCAGTTCACACTTTAGATTGGGAGTTTATGGTTCTTGATCCGCATTGGTTCAGATCCTTATCAGTTTGAGGGTCATGTTTTTATGGTTAATGTTCTAGAGTCTTTATGGTACTTGTTCCCATGGAATATTTTTAGTCTCAGTTTGGCATTGACATCGAGATACACAGTTTCTAGATTCTATCATCATCTAATCTACTGTTGCTTCATAGATTCTAGGGTTGTTCCATTTTGTGAGTTTTCCAATGTTCTGTGGCATCAGGTCTGCTGTCACATTATTATGATTCCATTTTTGGTTTCTTGTAGATACAAGTATCTTTCCTTCCTTATCAGATTGTGGTTCCAGTGTTACTCCACAGTGTTCTTCCAGTGCTTCTTTGCAACAGTCATCTCATTGTAGGGGGTTTTGTCCCACTGGGTTTTCCTTCTCTACCTCGTTATTGCATTTTTACATGGGTACTTGATCAGGCCTTGTTGTTGGGACCCATTCATGATTTCTTGCATTCATCTTAGTTTTAGGTTCATGCTTTGTTAGTCTCCCTAAGTTGCACTTATAGGGGGTGTTAGTGTAATTAATATTTAATTACACTTGCATAACTTTACTGAGGTAATATTTAATTCCTAGGTTAATTATTCTCATCCTTATCTTGTTGAGCTATCTTGTTGCTCAAAATAAGATTAGGGTTATGAATCTTTTCTTTTATAAAGCAAATAATCTCATGTAGTTATGAATTCCTGAATAATAATATTTTTGCACACCTTTTTGCAAAGCTCTTGCTTTTTCTATTTTTCTCTTCTATGGAAGGTTATTTTCTGGTTTGCATTTCAGATCTTGGTATCTAACAAATTTGACCTAAAATAATTAGCTCCAATAGGCTATTTGTGTGAACTTTGCTCAGAATTTTCATCAGCCTTCCCAGTTTGATGCTTTTCCAGTAGCTGGGAAACGATGGGTGGGTGCATGAAGTTGGGTACCAATTTTCTGGCCATTTATGATTTTTTTTTAAAACGCGCTTGTGTTATAACTTGAGCGCATTATAATGTGCACGCATTATTTCACGTTAAAAAAAAAGAAAAAAGTGAAATTATTTGCTTTAGAATACCAACCCAAAGGCTTGGATGGCATTCCCAATAAGGCCAGAGACGTGTTTTTACAAATTCTATAATTTTTCACATAATCGGGTTCGTGCTCACCATCAAGATTGCATCTAGTTCAATATTGAAAAAATCAAAAACATGGGTAATGTTAGGTTCTCTCTTAGCTATCCAATGATGTAGTTTTTTTCACTTTTTGACAATGTTAAGCCTTTCATCCATAATTTCTTTTGTTTGTATGTCTATTTTTTTCCAAAACGCAGTGTTTAGTGTTTTTTTTGGTTATAAATTAACCGTTCATCAAAATTTAAAATAAATTATATTTTTAGAAACTAGACTCCATTCTACAAATTTAAAAAAGAAAAAGAAAAAGAAATCAATTATTTTCAAAAATTTGTAGCGGGAGAACGGCCAAAATTCTACTTTTTAGGAAGTGTCCACTTAGAAAATTAGTAAAAAATCAAATATTCATTAAAAATTTATCAAAAAAATTGTGCACCAACTAGATGCTATTAGCTAACTTCTGACCATAGCGATTTTAAAAATACTACAAAAAGTTCACCGTGCTCAGGTCGTACAAGAGTTGCTATGTTATGTTTTTCTGACAAAAAAAACACCAATTTCTATACATCCCTCTTTTGAACTCCTTAATCTCAACCATTTTCAAAATAAATTAGTAGTTTAGAAAGTAGACTCAGAGCACTTCGATCCTTGTTTTTGTTCCATCTCAAAATTTTAAGTGTAACTATCTTCAATTTCACGTCCAAGGTCAGCATTTCTTGATTTCAGAAAAAAAGTGGCCACTTAAGCCCCATTTTTGGGAACCATCTTGGTGCACTTACCCAGGTGGCAGGTTGTTTTTCTGTTTTGGTGAACTTTGGTTAGAATTTTTGTTAGCCTTCCCCATTTTTGGGGTGTCCGGCACAGTGGAAAAGGTGGCCGATTGTTTTCTGATTTTTTAAATAAAAAACATTTGGCGTGAGGATAGAGGAGGCCAGCAAAATGGCATCAACATTAATTCTTGTATGGTTCATGCGTTGTGGTGATGGTGCAAGTAGAATTTTTCTTTAAATTCCTCATAAAATGAAGCAAATGTTTGTGCAATTTTCGATAATGCATTATTGGGTCTCATTCTCTGGGTTTATCTTGTTGTTCAAGATAGCTATGAGTGAGGAGGGCAAGCTTCTGTGAAGGTGGGTGGAGGGTTATTTTGAGTTTTTTGCATGCGTCAATGGTTGTGTGGGTTGTGATAATTGTGTGCCAATTTTTTGCAAGCAGTGGAGAAAGAATGGAGGGTAGAGAAAGCAAGCGGGAAGAGGTGTATTTGAAGGAAGTGGGAAGAGGTGGATATTGAAAAAACTGTTTGTCGAGTATTTGTAAAATAGTTTATGTTATTTTACAAAGGGGATTGTTGATTGTTGCTCTGTAGCTTAGTCTAAATTGTTTGGTTTATGGTTTTTGTGTAGCTGCCATGGGTGGAAGGAAATATTGTTTATTTTTTGCATTTCCTATGTTGAATTCGTGTGTTTTTTGTGGGTTTTTCCATCTGGGTTACTCTTGAAACCAATATTGTTTCATTGTGTCAATTAATGTTGAAAATATAGTATAGTTTTGTGGGTTTTGGCATGTGGGTGACTGTTGGGTATATTGTTTCATTTATGGCTTGTGTTTTGTGCGAATAGATGCAAATTAGTTAATTTGGTGTGTTTTTGGTTAATCTTGAAAGCGAGAATTTTTGTGTTATGTGGGTTTTGGCTTGTGGGTGACCATTGGCTATATTGTTTCATTTATGGATGGATTTTTTGTCTGAATTGTTGTAAAATAGTTAATCTGGTGTGTTTTTGGTGAATTTTCCATTTGGGTTGCTGTTGAAACCAATATTGATTCATGTATGGTGCACATTTTCTGGTGAAGATTTTGAATTAGTATGTTACTATGAGCTTTCTGTGTTTTGTGTATTTTTCATGTGTGTCATTGTTGAAAGGTGTTTTTTTGTGGCGATGGTTGCAACGTATTGAGATAGTTAATGTTATATAGGTTGCATTATTTTAGGGTATATTGTTACCTTTTTGAAAAGGTTCTATTGAGAAAAGACTATATAGTTTGTTCACAATGGTTCGACTCTTGTGGGGATGTTTTTGTATGGGTTTGTCAATGTGATTTTTAGTGTTTTGTGAGTTTGGCCATCTGGGTGACTGTTGATAATGATATTGTTTTATTTATGATATTCGTTTTGTGGCGATGGTTGCAATGCAATAAAATAGTTAATGTTATGTGTTTCATGTTGTTTTGCATAGGGCATTGTTCACTGTGGTTGTCTACCTTACCCTATATTGTTTCATTTATTGCTTCCATTTAGCGTGGTCGGGGAAAGGGTGGTAGATTGTTTTTTGATTTTTATATGAAAAGCATTTGGCACACCGATAAACAAGGTGAGTGAAATGTTATCATATATATATATATGTGTGTTTGTGTGTGTGTGTGTATGTATATATGTACAACAGTGAGACATGAAAGTAAAAATATACTTATTTCTCAACAAAACGTTATAGAAAATTGAAAGGATATAGCCTTCTTAGGATTGTCTTCTTGAATAATAACAGTGATTGAGCCATCAAGAAATATACTCCTTTCTAAATAGAACCTTATGTGTGTGTGTGTGTGTGTGTGTGTGTGTGTGTGTGTGTGTGTGTAATAGTGAGACATGAAAGTAAGAATATACTTATTTCTCAAGAAAACATTATCAAAAATACTTGATATAACCAAACATAGAGTGTACAACATTAACTATTTTATTCTATTGCAACTGTAACCAGAAAATGGAAGCCATAAATTAAACATCATTGGTTTCAATAGCGAGATAGATGGAGAAAACCAATATATATATATATATACATATATACTAACTTGATAAATAGATATATCTATATATGCGTATATGTATATATATATATACATATGTAAATATATATATTTATATATACACATACATACTAACTTGAGAAATATATATATCTATATATGTGTATATATATAATATATATATATGTACACATATACATAAACATATATATACACATATATATATACAAATTTATATACATATATACATATGTATACACACACACACACACATATATAGACATTTGTCTTTAAAGTCCTTGGAAAACAAAGAAAATGTCTGTGCAATTTTTGCTAACGCATTGTTGGGTGTCATTCTTTGGGCTTATCTTGTTGTTGAAGATAGCTATGAATGAGGAGGGCAAGATTTTGTGAAGTTGCAAGTGTGTTCATCAGTTGTGGAAATTCTATGAGGGTGGGTGGAGGTTATTTTGAGTTTTTTGCATGCATCGATGGTGGTGTGGGTTGTGATAATTGTGTGCCCATTTTTTGCTGGCGGTGGAGAAAGAACGAAGGGTAGAGAAAGCAAGTAGGAAGAGGTGTATTTTAAGGAAGCGAGAAGAGGTGCATATTGAAAAAACCATTTGTCAAGTATTTCTAAAATAATTTATGTTATTTTCCAAAGGGGATTGTTGATTGTTTCTTTGTACCTTAGTCTAAATTTTTTGGTTTATGGTTTCCATGTAGCCGCCATGGGTGAAAGGCGCATTTTTGTGGCAGTGGTTGCAATGCATTGGGATAGTTAATATTATACAGGTTGCATTGTTTTAGGGTATATTTTTAACCAAAAATAGTCATTTTTACAAACAATATACTCTTTTCTCAACAACACCTTATCAAAATTAGAAGCAATCAATAGTACCTTATCACAAATAAAATAATATTCCCTGTCAAAAATAGAGGACTCACAGTAACCAACCCAAGTAAAAATATAATCATTTCTCAACAAAAGCTTACCACAAATAGAAACAATATAGCCTTCTCAACATCGCACTCTAAAAAATTAATAGTGACAAACACATCAAAAAACATACTCCTTTCTATACAAAACCTTCTTGAGAATTGAAACAATGCACCCCTTTCAACAACACCTTATCGAATATGATACAATATAGCCTAGCACAGACAACAATAATAAAAAATCCTTAATGGAACCAAACATGCAGTGTACAAATTTAACTATTCCATTCAATTCCACCCATAACCACAAAACGCAAGAGGTTGGCCCTTATACAACTAATGTGTATACATATATGTGTATATATATTTGTATGTATATATATATATATATGTACATACATATATGTATATATATGTATATGTATATATGTATATGTATGGATACATGTATATGTATATGTATACACTTCTATTTAGATACAACATTCTTTACATAAATAGATATTTACATGTGTAACTATATATATATATACATCTGGCTATATGTTAGTGCTTTTGATAATTAAGCACCACATGAAGCATGCCTGCAACTCATTTTAATAAAAAAATATATATTAAAGAAGACATTATTTAAAAAGGGCAATAAAGCATTCAAATTTATTATTTTGAGAAGATAGTTATTTATTTCGAAACAAATTTGTTATTTCTTTCATTCTTGAAAAAGGGATTCTTATAACAATAGGCTTTCTATTAAACATGCTAAAGAGCACTGGCTTCCACATACATGTGCTCAATACCTTCTTGAAGTTGTTAAAGGGAATATATTCAAATACTCTTTTCAGGGCTAGCCTTCTTGAATATTAATAGTGACAAAGCGATCTAGAAATATACTCCTTTCTAAACATAAAATTATTGATTATTGAAACAATATAGTCTTTTCAATGGCACCTTATGGAAAAAGAAACAATATAGCCTCAGGGAGAGGACAATAATCAACAATACTTGATGTATCCAAACATAGAGTGTACAACATTAACTACTTTATTTTGTTGCACCATAAGCAGAAAACAAAAGCCATCAATTAAAAAACATTAGTTTCAATAGGAAGCTAGATGGAAAAACCTACAAAATTGTAGCGATAGAGCCCATGCAGAATGATAGCCATATAATGCAACCATAAATAAAACAATATTTCTTTTCCAAATAATATTGTCTTCTATCAAAAAAACCTTATCAAAAATTAAAACAAAATATCCTTTTGAACATAACCTTATTGAAAATGAGATAATATAGACCGAGGTAGATAATAACAATCGACAAAAAACTACATTATTTCAACAATTTTATTCCATTTTCTGTAAAATAGAGAATATAGCCTTCTCAACAACATAGAACCAACAACGTTAACTATTTTATTCTGTTCCAACCATAACTAGAAAAAAAGAAGCCATAAATCAAACAATATTGGTTTCAACAGTGACCCACATGGGGAAACTTGCAAAACTGTAGAAATGAGACCCATGCAGAATGATGGCCACATAACACAAACATAAACGAAACAATACTTCTTTTAACAAACAATATTGTCTTCTATCAACAATACCTTATTGAAAATTGAAACAATATATACATATATACATATATATTAATATTAAAATATACTCTTTCCTTAATAGAACCATAATAAAAATTGAAAGAATCTATGGTTTTCAACGGAACCTTGTCAAAAATTGAAATAATACAGCCTCTTCAACGACACTTTATCGAAAATAGCACAATATAACCTACGATATAGAAATATTAAAGTATACTCTTTCCTGAACGAAGCCTTATCAAAAAATTGGGAGAATCTAGCCTTTCCAACAACACGCTATCGAAAAATTGAAATAATATAGCCTCTTTAGCAGGACCCTATCAAAAATTAAACAACATTTCCTAAACCAGAGGACATCAATTAACAATCAACAATTGAAACAAAATGAAACCCACAAAATGAAACCCATAAAGAGAAACCAACAAAGATTCACAACAAGCAACCCAAGTAAAAAATATAATTATTTCTCAACAAAAGCTTGTCACAAATAGAAACAAAATTATCCATTTTAGCTTGAGTCTGTTGTGGAAAAATAACAAAAAAATGTGAAATTTAGTGTGGTGAACATCTATATTTGATACATAGTATGTAAATCAATAGATTTAAAGAGTATTATAATGTAGAATAAAAAATATGGAATACACGTGTAGTGCAAGGGATATATATACATGTATATATGTATCTGTATGTATATAGATATAGTGTCATTCATGGTTTCAGTGTAGCTGCAGTAGGTGGAAGGAAATATTGTTTGATTATGTGTTGGATTGTTACTGTGTATCTGTGTGTGTTTGTTTTGTTTTTCCCATCTTGGTCGTTGTTGTAACCAATATTGTTTGTTTTTGGGTTACATTGTTGCTATGTGTTTTTGTGCACTATTTTATTGCTTTGCAACTATTGCCACTACATTGAAACCATGAATGAAATAATATTTTCAAAGCTATTCAACAACAATGAATAATGTATATATATACATATATATATGCATATATGTGTGTGTATACATATATATATTATATATATGCACATATGTGTATATATATATATATATATATATATATATATGCATATGTATATGTATGTATATATATTTATATATATATGTGTGTGTGTGTGTGTATTTATATATATATATATATATATGTGTGTGTGTGTGTGTGTATTTATATATATATATGTATATATATATGTGTATATCTGTGTATATATATATATGTATATATATTTGTGTATACATGTATGCATATATATATGTAAATATATTTGTATATATGTATGTATGTATATATATATGTTTATGTGTGTGTGTGTGTATATATATGCCATGGGAAAGGTAAACAGATTAATAGGATATGCATCTAAGTTTACTGGGATGAATAAGCAAGGGAGCTATTTTGGCTTGCAGAGAATGTAGTGAGGCATTATAAAATTCATGGCATTTTCCATGACTTTAAAATTCATGGCATTAAATTCCAAGAATCACAAGTTATGGTATTTTTCATGGGTTTTATATCATTTCTTACTACATGCATTGCAGAGCAAGATCACTTTTCAATGTTTGCTTGTGCCTACTTACAATATGTTTCCTCATGTGTGGAATATCAGGTGGAATTACAACCATCCCTACAATATGGATACCATACAATAATTAATGTTGGTGCCACAATGTCTTGTTCTTGTACAGTTGTTGCACATGAAGAATGCAACCTTATCAAAAATTGAGAGAAAGTAGCCTTCCCAACAACAACCTATCAAAAATTGAAATACTATACCCTCTTTAGTAGCACACTATTGAAAATAAAACTAGATAGCCTAAGCAAGAGAATAGTAAGTAACAATGCATAATGGAATCAAACAAAAATTGTATAAAAAAAAGAAATAATTAGGAAAAATGCTTTAATGTTGTATATAACAGTTAATATAAAGTATATCATTTGAAGTGTGCCCTGTAAAGGTTCAGATAAATACCTATTTTCAAAAAATAATAAACATTGGGAAGACTAAGTATGCACATTCCTTTCATCTACTTTGACATACATACAAATCTACTCACAAGAAAATATAATATTGTCTCATCTATGGCTTTCGTTCTGTGCAAATGGTTACAATATATTAAAATTTAGTCAGTGTTGTTTTCATAAGGCAATGCTAATTGTTGTTCTCTGCCATTGGCTATATACTTTCATTTGCAATGCAGAATAAAATAGTTAATATTATAGAGTTAATGTTGTTATCCAGAAGCCATTCTTGACTTTCATATCGATTGATTTCATTTTGACTATCAATAGAAATGTACATATACAATATTAGATGCCAAAAATAGTATTATGAAATAGTCATAATCAATGATGGGCAATGGAATCTAACACAATGTGTTTAAGATTAACTATTTTATTCCATTACTAGCATAACTTGAAATGTAAACACCCGAGCAAGAACATAGATTGTTCACCACTTTCATGAATGGTGAAACCAATCTTTCTTGATACACTTAAGATATAGGGTATCATTGCAACAAGTCCTTCTTGAGGTTGGGAGAAATAATAACTAAAAAGCTTCTATGAAGGTGGTTGGAGGTTATTTTGGTTTTTTTGGATTGGGTGATGGTTGCAAAATGAATACATGCAATCCATAGATCAAACAATATTGATATTAAGAAATAATACAGTCTTTTCTAAACAACACCTTACCTGAAATTGAAACAATGTAGCCTTCTCAACACCTTGTTGAAAATGATACAATGTAGCTTAGGCTAGAGTATAACAATGAAGAATGCCTTATGCAAATCAACATAAACTGTATAATGTTCACTATTTTTTAGCATTTTAACCATGGTGAGAAAACAAAGGGCATGAATCATAAAAAATTTTCTCCCCTATGTGTAGATATGTATGTATGTCACAATGGATGCAAACAACATTGATACATAGTGATTGCTATGTAAATTTTTGTTGGGACATTCTTGGAATGATAGGTTGTATTTTTGTTGTTATATGGAACATTGGTGTTTCCATTGATCACATTGATGGACAATGTATGTTCTAGGTTGCTTGTCTTAGGGGAACATAGATTTTTTTTTAAATCATTTATGAAGAGTTCTGTAAAATGTAGCTTTTTTATACTATTTGTTTTCAGTCATATTCTAAATGTCCCAACAAATGAAATTGAAATGCAAAAAAGTTTGTAATTTAAAATTTGGGAATGGAGCTTGTTAGCCTTTGTTGGTTTAATTGAATCTTTGGCTATTGTGTTGTTGTCATTAGAGCTTGTGGCAAGTCACCGGCTTTGCATCTCTATCCCTTTCAAAGAGTAGCAATGTTGGTAGACTCTAGCTTTCCCTAGGTTGCTTGACAATCCTTTGGCGCTGAACTCATAAGTCTATTCCTTTTTAATTTTTTGTTTTTGACACTTGTATTGGTTGTTTTCCATGTGCATTCAACAAAATGAAACCATGATTTTCTTGCATTTGCAACCATTTTGGTTTATAGTATGACTTGTTTATATTTGAGGTATTTATGTGGCCTTCACATTTTTCTTTCCTGGCTATTTGGGAGTAGGCTATCTATAGCTATTTATGTGTCTTCCATTTTAGTGGACTTGCATATAACTTTCTTCTTGTTGTAATATTTCCTATGGAGCATTCAGTGATAATTATAGACGTGTTCATAGGCATTATTACATTTAATCATATATATATATATATGCAACCATACTCAACCCGAACAATCCTCATTTGTGGATGTTTTGATGCCTTTAGATCTTCTATTAAGTTAGTAGCAGCCTAAACATTGCTTTCACCATTGATCCCAATGGTGGACATTTTATTTACTTGCTCGGGGGTTTGGTGAGAGCCCACGACACTCCATGAGCCAATATGGCAGGGTGGACATTGAGCCTTCTTTTCTTATGTTGACATTGCATTCTGCAACATGCACTAGGTATGCCTAGATTTTATTTACTTAATTCCTCTCATTACAAGTCAATAGCAAACAATGTCTAACTGAAAATAATCTAAAGTTCCCAATTACTGAGCTGAGTTTTTAATGCAACCTATTATTCACCCACTGAAAAAATATGGAGCCCATACATAGAGCAATGTTGCTCCCACAAGCTATGTCAAGTGATGTTTATTTCATTTTCCTAGGAAAAAATGATATGTGCCTAGATTTAAACTTATCTATATTTGTTCTCGAATCTATTGATAGGTTCATGTTGGAAAAACTATTTTCTAGGTCTTTGTTGAAATCATGATTGTCTCACTGAAGGGTTTTGTTCTATGCAGATGGTCGCAACACTATAGAGTTTATGTTGTTTTCTACAAGGCATTGTTGATTGTTGTTCTATAGCTTCTTAGTCTGTGCCAGCCTTACCCGCCACCTTTTCCATGGCCACTGTAAGTCTAGTGATATGAGAAGGGTTGTTGGCTAGCTAGGAGGCTACCAGTTTCAATTGTACTCTGCAAGGCATTTTTGGTTGTCGCGCTCTAAATTTGGTTATAAGCTGGGGCTAGAGACCTATAGTCAACAATTCCTTTTTGTAAATGGAATAGACTATTCAATTGCTTTGGTGACTTCAGAATGCTAAATATTCTTTTGTGAATATATGTCAACTATTATATTGTTTATTGTATGTGTTTATGTGGATTTTTTGATTGCTTTGCAACTTTCACCACTACATGGAAACCATAAATTAAATAATTTGTTAGAAGTTATTTAAAAACAACCAAGAATGTGTATATATCTACATCTAACATTAGATTTATATATATATTTTTGAGACTTTTGTTTTTGAGCTGCATATATATTCATTGCATATGTTGGATTCATGTGTACCATTTTGTTGCTTGGAAGTGTATAAGCACAAAAAGTGTGTTTTTGTTTTCTTGTATTTTGTTTCTTTTTTGCTTTGTCCAAATATGTGTGTATGTGAAATTAGATCTAGGCAGCATTGATATATACTCCTCACCATGTTTATTGTTTGGGGAATTCTCATGGAAACATTATTTCATGTATGGGGTCCATATATTGGGGATGGTTGCAATAATAGCTTGGATTTAAAACTTACCAAAGTAATTGGGAAGTTTATATTATTTGGACTAAGGCATTATTCAGTGCTGGGTTGTAGATTGGGTTGCACAACATATGCAACAAATATTGTAGCCATAGCATGTATAGTAAGTTTAATAAGGCACATGGATTTTACCATTGATTAGGCTGGTCGATGATGTATCTTGTGTTCATTTCAAATTTTGTATGTGCAGATCTATGTGTTTTTCACATTTCATGCAAAATAAATTCATATGTTTGAGGTCCACCTATGGATATATATGTGTATTGTCTAGGCATAGCTTTGGATACATATATGTGTGTATAGATTTCCCTTTGCAAACATATATCTGTTTAGGCATGGTTGCAAAGTGATAAAATAGTACATGTTCTTCACGATGGGTTGTTGCTAGCTATTTTTGTATGGTTTCAAGGGTAGCTATTATTTGTCTAGGCCTCAATATTGGCTTGCTCAATGTTGCATCTCATACTTGATATATAGCCTCCCATTGTAACAATTTGTTATTGAGGTCTAAATAGGTAAGAACTATGCTTCAACAAGAACATTGACTATTTTATTACTTTCCAAACATTGTGACTGCACAAGAACCATACGTCAAGTAGGCCTGATGAGATCTAACATTTAATTTTTTTGGCCTTCTTTATTTATGCACCAAATTATTTTGATTTAAAAAATCAAGAAATATCCACTAGCTTTATTGAGAGCTAAAAAGACAAGAAGATTGGCAAAAAATTTGACCAAAGTTCACACTAATAGGGGGTAACCACCCATTGTGCATGTGAGTTGTTACACTTCACGAACAGTGCCATCAACCTTGCATCTGGCACTTGCAATACACATTGGCATTTAGAAAAAGTAGCAATAGAATGAACATAGGGATTAGTGTGTATGAATATTGTCTGTACCAACTATGAAATATATATGTATCTACACATAGGGAAAATGTATTATCCACCATTGTAATCAATGGTGGAGTCAAACAAGATATCATAGTAAGAAACCTATGCCCATTTTCCAATCGAATCAAACATAAACTACATAAGATTAACTATTTCACTCTGTTGCAGCCATAACTACACAACAGATTGCATAAATTAGACACCCTTGGTTTGAACACTGACCCAGAAGCAGAAACCTACCAAACATAAAATATACACAGTACAAACTAGTGCAAAGCGACATCCACAAAACATGAACCTTGAAGAGAGACCCACATAAGATTGGCGGCAACAAACCCATATAAAAATATACTCTTTTGTCAATAGAACCTCATCAAAAATTGAAACAATATAGCCTTCTCAACAACACCTTCTCGAATATGAAACAATATAGCTAGAGCAGAAGAACAATAATCAACAATGCCCAATGGAATCTAACACAAAGTGTATAAGATTAACTATTTTATTTTGTTGCAACCATAACCACAAAGCAGAAGCCATAAATAAGACAATATTGGTTTGGACACCGACCCAAGCACAAAAACCCACAAAAAACAAAAAATCACAGTTAGAAACTCATGGAAAACCAAAGTCATGAAATGCAAACCTTAAACCAAACAATAGTCTTTCTCACAAACAATACAGTCTTTTCTTAATAACATGTTATCAAAATTTGAAGCAACTAACATAACCTTATTGGAGATAAAACAATATAGCTTGCAAAAACCTATGGATTGCAAGTGTAATAATATGGAAAATTCCCTTCTCGATATGCACCTCTTCTCGCTTGGTTCAAGCAAACCTCTTTCCACCAGCTCTGTTGATGCTGCCTTATTTCTATAGTCTTGCAACCGTAGCCACAACATGGAAAGCATAAAGAGAAACTGAAAAAAAATTCACATTATCAAATCCATGCAAAACCATACACACACATCACGAACCATATATGAGCTACTGTTTTTGTTTCTAGAAACTATATAGTATTTTTTGAAGAAGAGCTAATCAACATTTGAAACAATCAACAGTACCTTATCAAAAATTAGATAGCATGGCTTGGCACAGATCGCGAACTTGAAATAAAATACTATTGCTAATGTTTTTCCCAACATGCACCTCTTCCTGGTAGATTTCCTAGACAAAAAAAGAGCAAAGTATTATTATAGGTGACACTTTCCTTTTGCTTTGCAAAGATCGCCCCATGCAAAAAATGCAAAATAACCTCTACCCACCTTTACAAAAGCTGCATCGAGCTTGATCGAGCTAGCACCCTCACAGAATCTTACCTTCCTCGCTAACGTATTTGATAGCATGTATAGCAATAAAATAACACCAAATAATGCCTTATTGAAAATTCCCCAGATATTTGTATTGTTCCCTGAAGCGTTAAATGACAGTTGTTATTACAACCATTGCTAGTACATGCAAAAGCATATAATAATTAATGTTGATGGGAACCAACGTTCAATTCTAGCGGCCTTCTCTATCCATGTTGCATGGAATACGCCACCCTATTCCCAAGGTGTCAAGCAACCACCTCTGCCATCTTTTACATGGCCACCGGTGGGCTAGAAATATATGTCTATATATATGGATATATATATATATGTATCTATGTATGTATGTATACATACAAGCATATATATATATTTATATATATATGTATATATATATGTCTATATATATATGTATATATATTTATATATATATATGTATGTATATACATATACACATATGTATATATATACATATATATATATATATGTATATACATATATATACATATAATGACAAGAGGAGTGAGCTTGATGCACAGAGGCTCCATGAAAAAATTGATGTCATTAAGGAAAAAGGGGTCAAGAGTGCGAAATGTTTCATGAAGCCTCAGTGCATCAAGCTCATGCCTATTGTCATGTTGTCTTTTTTCTATATCCACAAAATCCTACTATTGATCATTAACCTTCAATGAACATTAGGGATCCTATCCTATCCTCTTCCATTCGCTACATTTATTGTCCTTTATACTTGCCACTCATACTCCTGATTCCAATTAGGTCCTTTCATCCAGCACGGTCATCCGCACAGAAGAGCGGCATCATCAAGGTGGTCTATGGATCTAGCATTTATTAATTTTATATCCAGCTTAGAGTGCACAAAAAAAGTCCTGAAGAAATACAAAAAACTAGAAAAAGTCCTGAAAAAATCCATAAAAATCAATAAAAGTTTTGAAAAATCCATAAAATTATGAAAAAGTCCCAAAAAAAAAATCGTCATAGGGTGAAAACCTGGCAACAGGCAGTCTATTGACAAAAAAAAAAAATCAGAAAAATACAATAAACACAAATAGTGAAAATTTGGCAAACAGACGCTATTTGTAGCTCTCCATCTATTAGCTCGTGTTATGCACTTAGCTTCTTAGCCTTCATTTTATACATCATTCTAGGGCCATGACAACATCATAATGCCATCATTTTCCTAGAGCGATAATATCTTACCATGGCTTGATCATTGTACATATTGCAAGTTGTGCCAATACTGGGGGCAAATGTTGACATACTAGGGACAATAAACTTTTAGAGCTTACTGAAACAGCTAGACAATGACGTAACATTCGATCATGTGAACAAAAAATCAAATCACATGAGCAGCTATCCAATCATTAATCCATATCATAACAGTTTTTAGCAAGTACCATATCATGACACATATCTGGATGATCTAAAATCTGAATAATGTTTTGAATAGCAGTATTTTATTTTTGAACAATGGTTGTTTGACTTTCGATATCATTCCTCTAGAGAACACTCGATAATGTCCTAAACTAGAGTGGTGAGGAAAGAGGATGATTTTTTCTTTGTCTGTTGTCTTGAGGTTAACTATCAATCTATTGCAAATATGTCACGAGACATGATTTTCCAAAAATATCATTGATGATAGTTCAAAATTTGCATCAGAAAGTGGTTAATCTTTGTCTATTTATGCAAGAAATACTTAGGTCATCTTGGTTCAATTATACCTCGATGCTTGAGTTCACTTGGTATATCAAAAATCATGAAAATTGTACTTAGGTCATCATTGGTGCTAATTTCCCCTCTAATGCTTGTACACACTTCCAACATTTTAAAACACTCTATGATGATTCAAGAACACTAAAAAAAGGCTCAACAAACAGTTGGTTTCATTTCATTGCATTTCATTTAGATCATTGTGCATATCTGCATACTGGACTTGCATCATATTTTTAAAGGGCTGACCAATAACATCAATGGTTGTCATGTCTCTTTGGACTAGTTGTGGAGGACATTCAAACATTTATCATCTTTCATTTTCATCATCATTTCATTGTCATTATCATTTCATCATCATTTCATTACATTTATCATTATCATTTCATATCAGTTCATTTTATCATTTTATCATATCATTTTCACTTATCATTTCATATCATTTCATTTATCATTGCATTTCATTTATCATTATCATTTTATCTCATTTTCATTATCATTTCATAACATTTATCATTATCATTTCATCATTTATCATTTTCACTTATCATTTCATATCATTTCATTTATCATTGTATTTCATTTATCATTATTTTATCATATCATTTTCATTTATCATTTTACCATTTTCATTTATCATTTCATATCATTTCATTACATTATCATTTATCATTTCATCATCATTTCATCTCATTATTATTTATCCTTATTTCATCTCATTATCATTTATCATTATCTGTTTCATATAATCTCATCACCGTTTCATTATGTATCATTTATCATCTTATCATTCATCTCATTTTATTTCATTTATCATTTCATCCCATTGTGTATCATTTTTCACATTACATTCATATCATATCTTTAAATCATCTATCATTTTCATATCATGACCCATTTCACATATCATTTTAGATCTTTTCCTAAAATCATATACATACTACAAATTCATGATGCATCTCATAAAAACAACATCCATTTTCCATCCCATCATCATTATTTCTTGCATTTGAAAAATTCAAAAACATCCTGGGTCATCCACTTGCATGACATCATGAGTACACATCACAAATCATCATCATAGCATGAATCATCCTACATATCATGTTAGTCATGAAATAAATAAAAAGCATATCAAAATCCATACTACATCATGCCGAAATACATGCATATCACCTCATCACATAAAAAACACACATCATCAAAATACCAACTATCCACTTCCACCTAACATTCCCACTCTATTCAAAAATATCAAATTCCTAAAACCCACAAGCAAAATAAAAGTCATAAAAATACTAAGTCTATGTGGGTATGTAAATCACCAAATCACCCATCTCCTAAGAAAGCATCTCTATTGCTTTCTACACCCTAACCACATCAAAAGCTTCAATGTTTTTCATAGTGTTTGCAACCATTGGTCATGGTTCCCTTCCATTTCACAACAATTCCACATACCTCCATCTCCTCATTCTTCACTCATTATCCTACATATCTCCCCCACCATCTTCCTATGGTACATGCTTTTGGCTAAGCCTCCCCATTCATCTTTTTCATAAGTCCCATATAAGTTCTATATCTTCCCTACATAATCCACTATTTTTCTCCATAATCCACATCATAATCCACCATCTACCTACTCCATCTCTCTTCCATGTCATCCCTTACCAACATCTATGAGCATAATAACATTTGACATGGTCCATGCAATGACATCCATATCTAGTGGGACTATCACCTTTCATGGAGCTAGACACTTGAGTCCCTCCCATCCATATTCCCCTTCTCCTATCCAAAAAAGCCAAAAAGAAAATTCAAATTTTTTTTTAAAAAAAAAACATTAAAGAGAAATCCCTTCGTCAAACGGTGAAAACCTAGAAAACAGGTGCCCTGGATAAGTACCATGATGAAAACCTAGAAAATAGGTGTCATGTGTAGGCTGATCTTCTATGTCACTTACACTTCCAAGGGGAAAACATTTCAAAAATACAAAAAAAAGGAAAAAGGTCCTATAGCCAACAAAAATCCAAGCAATAAAATTTTAAACCAAATGATTTCATTCAATCAACTCAATTGCATCAATTTAAACAATAATCCAAATGCAATTCAATCCTTAGTCCATAAAAATCAAGTTGATCAATCTTGTCAAATTATCCAATCACATCATTTGGTCTTGATCTTGATCTTGTTGTAAACCCAATCAATCAATCAATTATCATTATCCTTGTGTTGATTTAGGGATATGTTGTTCCCCGCAATGACAACACTATCATCATCAATCAAAGTCAATTAGTCAATTATCAATCATCATTGTGTTGATCTAGGGATATGTCACTCCCTACAATGACAACACTATCATCATCAATCAATCCATTAATCAACAGTTTACAACTTGACAGGGGCACTCCCTTGTTTCTTTTTGAATCATTTGTGCATGCTTGCTTGCTTTCTTGTGTGTGTTATCATTTTATCTTGCATTTGTATCAAATACATATCATTCCAGCTAATATTCATATCTTGTGCATGTTGGAATAGCTTTTTGCACTATCCTTTGCATCTAAGGTCATATCATACCTTTTGTGCATTAGGACTTTAATGCTCTAAGTTTACTTCCTCATACATCTGGACAAGGTTGTATTATGTTGGGGCACATGACACATCGTCACCTTGGTCCTTATACCTTGGTGCATAACGTCTAATGCTAAATCAAACATCATGGTTGCTCACTTTCATTGCAGCATAATGCATCCTACACTTCTTCTATCAATTCCTTCATTTTTAGTTCTTGGCCCATCCCTTTCATTTTTAGAGCCTACTCATGTTTGTTCAAACCGCCTATCCTCTTGAGGGGGCATCATCATTCCATCATCCTATCTTTCTATCATTATCCATTTTCCTCTATCCATATCTTAGTTTCTTTGAAATGATGTTACTCGACGCAAATATCATCATCTCGAACATCATCTCAAAGAGGAGAAAAATGTAGACACCTAAAAATGTCCTCTTACAATACCTTGTCCTGACAATACACCATTTAGACATCTTGTAGCATCTTTTTCCCTAGGTACCCATGTCATCATCTAATTAGTTAAATAAATCTTAGTTATTTGACTAATTTCATTTATTCTCTATTTATCCATAATCCCTTTTTCTATAATTAAATAAATATTTATTTATTTAATTATTCATGACCATTTAGCCTCTCTAATTAAATAATTATTTTAATTGTTTAATTAGTCATTTATCCATTCTCCTATAATTAAATAAATTTGTATTTATTTAATTATCATTTTCACCGTAGTCTATAATTAAATAATGATTTTACATTATTTAATTATCTTTCTACATCATCCCTATCCTTTATTAGATAATGCTTTATCATTATTTAATATATTTATCATTTCATTATCCTTCCCATCTTTTTAGGATTTATTTCCTTTAAAACAATAAATCAAAAAAATTCTATCTTTTTAAAATCTTATCTCATCTCGTTGTATTTTCTCTTTTGTCAAAAATTAAATCCTTATCGAATCTTGTCAAATCTTATCTCTGTCCACATCAAGGCTCTATAAATACAACCTCTCACAAATCTATTTGGGGAGGTTGATTCTTAAGTATCCTCACTCTGTCAAAATCATTCTTCAGTCTTCCATTTGTCATTTTCATTAGGTCATTATGTTGCTGAAATGAGCAACCAACATTCCTCCAACAATCAACCTTCAAAATCTTGCATTCTTATGTAGGTGGAGAAGAGCAATGGAGATAAATTGAGTTTAGTGTGGATTTGGGTTTGCATTCATTTATTATTTTTATTTTCATTCTTGGGCGTACTCTATTGTGCTAGTTAGGATTTGATATATTTCTATTTTATTTTTATATCTAATTTCCCCTAATTACAACACCTTCTCGAAAATGAAACAATATAGCTTAAGCAAGACAACTATAATAACCAATGCCCAATGGAGTGTTTGAGTTGCAGCTATATTGCATTTGTATACAAGGTAAGGCTATATGCTATTCTTTCTGTCTCTTCTTTTGCAACTAAATCTAGAATTCTTTGACACAAATGCCACATCTGTATATATTTTTAGCCACAAAACAAAATCCATAAGTAGAAAGCCAGAAGGTTTCACTTAAACAAACCATATTTAAAATATACTCATTTCTCAATAGAACCTTATCAAAAAATTAATACAATATAGCCTTCTCAACATAACCTTCTAAAAAATTAACAATGACAAACCGATGCAAAAATTATACTTCTTTCTAAGCACAATCTTAACAAAAATGAGAACAATATAGCGTTTTCAACAACCCCTTATCTGAAATGAAACAATATGGCCTAAGATAGAGAACAATAATCAACAATACCTAGTGCAATGAAGCATAAAGTGTAAGACATTAACTGTTGTATTATGTTATGACCATAACCAGAAAATAGAAGCCATAAATCAAGCAACATTGGTTTCAACAGTAGCCCAGTTGGAAAAACACACAAAACTCTAGCCACAAAACCCAACCAAAACAATAGCCACATAATGGAACCATAAAAAAAACAATATTTCTTTCAACAAACATTATAGTCTTTTCTCAACAATACCTTAACAAAAATTAAAAAAATATAGCCTTTTGAATAGAACCTTATTGAAGATGGCACAATATAGCCAAATCTAAACAACAAAAATCATCAAAAACTGCATAATGGTTGGTATCTTGCATTCCGCTTGTGTATACTTTACATCTAATACTTGTTGAAGCACTAAAACACTTTGTGTTATTTTCCATAGGGCATTGTTGTTTCTTCTTTTGTTGGATTGAATAAATTATTTCATTTATCATTTCAATTATTCTTATTGAAGGAATAAAGACATCAAGGCTCAATAAAGATGATCTTGCAAGTTTTTCTATATATATATATATATGTACATACATACTAACTTAAGAAATATATATATCTATATATATGTATATATGTATCCATATACATGTATATATACACACACACACACACATATCTATGCACATCTATAGCAAAAATTTGTATTCACTGGGAAATTTTAATTGCATGAATGTATATTTATCTATATACATATGTAAATGTACACATGCATACAACCATATCCACAAGTAGATGTATGGACAACTGTAGATACTAATACATCTCTTAAAAAGGGAAACAACACTATATAAATAAACAACATTCAATTATGAAACAATATTGCTTTTAACAAACAATATAGGCTTCTAACAAGAATTCCTTGAGGAAAATTCAAACAATACAACCTTTTCAGCAAGACTTTGTTGAAAACGAGACAATATATACAACAAAATAGACAACAATCAGCAAAGGGTGAATACTGTTAACAATGTAATTCGTTACCAAACATAGCTACAAATTTGAAGGAATAAACATACTCACAAAAAAGAAAAAAATTGCAATGGCAAGGGCATTTGAAATTATATTGTTTTCCCTTAACATAATTTGATAGAAAATTGAAAGAATATGGGCTTCTCAACATCTTTTTAAAAAAAAGATAGCATAGCCTAGGGTAGAGACCAGTAATCAACCATACCTACTGCAATCAAACAAAAATTGTATAACATTAAGTATTTTACACCATTGTGCAGCCATAACCCGAAAACGGATAGCATAGATCAAACAATATTTTCTTCAACAACAAGCCAGATGGAAAAATCCATCAAACAAAAAGATTCACAATAACATACCCTTGCAAAAAAATAGCCATAAAATGTGGACTATAGATTAAACAATATTTGTTTTTACGAACAATATAGTCTTCTCTCAATAGCAGCTTATCAAAATATAAAACAATCAAGATTGTGTTAACAGAGATCAAGCAATATTGTGTGCAACAACCTACAGACTAGAATTGAAACAATATTTCAAATGGTTCTCCTAGTATGCATGTCTTTTTTCTCCCTTCACATACATAGATATTTGTACATATGGTACATGCATTTTGCATCAATCTCATTATTAGTTCCATTGGCAACACTTTTTGTATTGGTTTCAAAGTGATTGGCCCATGCAAAAAAAGAAAATATGTTGCAGTCACCTTCAGAGAAAATTGACAACATGCGGTTGGACTTGTAGCTTCACAAAAGCTCATCCTCTTGGCATCAATATTTACTATTCTATGGTGTCTATGTAGTGGTAATGGTTGTGCCAACACCTGCTACTCAAAAACCTAAGCATAGATAGAAAAAATCTATGCAATTTTCAGTAAGGCATTGTTGGGTGTTCTTCTATGAGTTTACCTCCTTTCATAGCTATGAGCCAGGATTGCGAGCTTCTTTGAAGGTTGAATTTCAACTGGCCTTTCCAACAGATGTATCACAAGAGGAGTTGTTGCAATGATATGATGTATGTTATGCCTAATGAGAAAGATTGCTTCCACCATTGATAAAAGTGATGGATAATCTATGTTCTTGCTCGAGGGTTTGGTGAGAGCCCATGGGGCTTCATGACCCAATATGGCAGGGTGGAGAGCAGGCCTTGTTTTCTTGTTTTTCATTGCATATTCACTATATGTTGTTTAGTTGTGTTGTGGGTACTTGTGGACATGGTTATATGCATGTATAAATTTACGTATGCATATACGTAAATCACAAAACAATGCATCACATTTTCTATGATGCCAGAGAGCTCAAAAATTGGGAAGGCTAACGAAAATTCTGACCAGAGTTCATCAAAACCAAACAGTAGCTCACCACCTTTCCGCTAGTGCTAGAAAACTCTAAAACCGGTGCATATATATATATATATGTGTGTGTGTGTGTGCATGTGCACTCAAGAAATTGTGTCCCTGATATGGTAGAGTGGACAGTACATCTTGTTTTGTTTTGTTTGGGTGTTTGCAAGCACATTTTTGTCTTCATTGTAATATATGTATATATCTATGTATATGTATATGTGTATGTATACATTCATGTGCAATGGAAAACATGAAGTTTTAATAGATGGAGACTTGGATGAATGAAGGCATGAGGCATAACCATAGGAGCACTACCGTTATACTCTTTTTAAAAGTGTACATTGCACATTTCATTCATTGCACTCTCCATTGAACAAATTTCCTATGCATATCTACATTTAAAAATAAATTTACATATTTGTATGCTTTGGTTGTTGTGAATAGATCACTATTGGGGGAAGTATCTATGAATGTGCATGTTTCTAATTTTTTGATTTTTTATTTTTGCACCATGTTTTATATATACAACAGGCAAATCGCTAGATGTGCATTTGATGCATACTGCTGATTGGGATGCCTTAGTAATAACTATTAGTATGAAAGGTTCTATATTGGGCATAGTCAGTAGCATTGGTTTTAGTATTGATCATACTGGTGGGTAATGTATTTTCTTTCTCAAGGGTTTGGTAAGACCCCATGTGGCTGTATAGCCCATTATGGTATGGTGGAGAGCAAGTATTTCTTTGGTATGTTTCATTTTCTATTCCTTGTCTATTAAATGGTTGCATTCTTTCTTTCTTAGCTGGCATACACATCCTTTTATATTTCTATGTAGCAAAAGCCATGAATTGTTGACCTATTGTTTGCAAACACATTCCTATCTTCATTGTGCTATATGTATATAAATGTGTATATGTATATGTATATATCCATGTGCAATAAAAAAAAGTGAAGTTATTTTAGGTGGAGAGTGTAATGAAGGAAGGGACGATGCATAGCCATAGGTAGCAACAGCGGTGCACTCTTCTTTAAACAGTGCATAACGTACCTTCCATTCATTACACTCTCCATTGAAAAAGAGATTACATATGCATATATACATTTGCAAAGTCATTTCCATATATGTTTACTTTTGTTATTGTCAATAAGTGACTATAGGGAAAAGTATTTATCTACATGTGGGTTTTTATTTTCTAATTTTCCCCCCCTTTGCGCGATGATTTAATATTTGCTAGTAGGAAATTTGTATATATGTGTGTAATGCATAATGTCAATTATGATGCCTTGGCCATTATCACTTCTGCACTCAAAAAATAGTTAGAATGAAAGGTGCTATATTGGGAGTAATAAGCAACATTCATTTCATGATTGATCATAGGGTAGAAATTTCTGGACACACTTGAGCTTATACCATTGAGGAGAATTATTTTTCAGAAGAGTATTTAAGTATTAAACTATGTGTCATCATACTTGACAAATTTCTAGTATATGCAGCATGGTTTAACATTAAAAAGGCTTTGCTAAAAAAATGTTTTGTCAATGTATAATGTTATCATTAATTCTTGTCCAAAGACAAATTTAGTATTGCAATTGGTGCATTTTCTTTTGAATTAGCCACTTCTCCAATGAGATTGTTCTGACAAGGCTTTGTGACCCAGTATGTTGAGGTGGAGAGTAGGCGTTCCTTTCTTCCATTTCATTTTTTATTAGCTATTTGTTCATTGGTTACATTCTTTTTTTTTTTAGTTGGAGTTTGAAAGCAGTTTGAAATACAATGCATGTGGATACATACATTTATCTATAGATATACATATATTATGGCTTTGATATTGTGTTAATGGTTGGAAGATAGTAAAATAGTTCATGTTATGTAGTTTATATTTCTTTCCATAGGGTATTATTGAGTGTTGCTATCTACCTTTGGCTACTTTGTTGTATATACAATTAGCTTGACTTCTTTAGTTATACCATTGCCCTTTAACTTGGTGTTTGCAACTATTTTATTGTTTGCTTAATATTATTATTGTAGGCTTTGCAGCCTTCTTCAAGTTCAAATGCTACATCGAATGTGGATCGTAAAAAAGGCTACAAAACACCAAAGAAACCAACTTTATTATACACATCACAAAAACTAGATTTGTGCAGGTCAGCAAGCCAAGTACTTGCAACAAAGATGTTCTCTAGACCCACTCGAATTTCCACCACTTTCCTAGCTAGGGATGCTACCATTGCAAGCAACCGCGGCGATAATACTTGATTGTTGTTGCACCCCTCAACTCCCACCCCTCTGCAGCTGCAACCCAACCATTGCAATGATCCTGCCCCCACAATACCTAGTTGTACATCGTCGCAAAGCCTTGCTGGTCATGTCTTGCCATATGCATCGCCAACAACCCACCACTTAAGCAACATGTTTGGTGAAACTTTCCACACTGCTATGCAATCCTTTCGTCAATGCATTTATGCTTTTTCTGAATTGAAAATTTATTTTATTTGTAATGAGATCTATGCTGACATGAGAGTCTAGGCCTCCAACACTGGCATTATGTGTTTGCATTGTGCTTCCAAAAAGGATGTCCACAGATTTAGTCTAGCCAACAAAATGGATCAAGGGCCACAACCAACCATCCTTACAAAGCTTACTCAAGTTGAAGAAATGTTTATAGCCAAAGTTGCTCCAGTTTTGCAAGTAACCCATGCTAGAGGAGGCCAATAAAAATATAGTAGCCATACTATAAGCTTCCCACAAGACATCACGACCATTGCAACTTTTTTTTTGTGTCGTCTACATGATCTTGAAGTCGTGATTGTGTGAATGATTGGCATTCAAGGGACAAAATATGATTTCTATGTTGACAAACATATTTTCATGGCTCCATTAATATATAAAATTGAGAATGACCCATACTATAGTGATGTTGCAATAAATTGTGATGCTTTAAATTTGTTTCCTTCTACAAGTACGGAAATATCTGATCTTTTGCACATAATGGAAGAGCCAACGTACAACCCAATTAAACCAATGGAAACTACAGAAGACATTGTTGATGAGGAAGCTAACCTTCGGGACTTGTCATCATTTATTCCATTGATGCCCAATCCTCCTCAAGAATTGCAGGAAATTAGAGATTCCTTACAAATTAAAGACATTGGTCAAAATACCTTTCCTTGGCCTGAAATAAATCCTAGCCCTATCAATGAATATAATACAAAAGGGTTATTAAGCATGGCTTTTCCAATCTTGTTCCCTACTAGCATGGTAATGCCCCTACAATTGAGAAGCATACAAATTCACTTACATGAATATTCCTTGCACTTGATGAGATACTATGATACTAGTAGATTTTTGAACCATGTCAGATGTAGATATTAACTTTATAATTTGATAATGAGACATCGAGGCCAACAATCAGTATCAAATTTTATGAAAGCAAATGTGGAAGAAAGAATCCCAAAGTCTATTATTGCTTTGTGACAATTGCTTCAGGAGGCACTAGATACCCAAATAGCAAACCAACTTGTTCAATTTGTTTCATCCTTGTGACGAACATGCTCATATTGGGCCAAGTGTCGACAAGAGTTTGCAACAATGATCCACCAACTCATTATACCGACTCTTTTCTTCACTTTGAGCTTTGCAAATACATAATGGTCAGATCTACATAGGGTGATTGAACCTCATGCCCAATTGGATTTTCCATACTCCTGGAGACACTTCACAGAGAAAATTATATAGAACCTGCACATAACAACCTTGTACATGCACTTGAAATTCACTATTTTTCGTGAAGATGTTATTGAGAAACTATTCCACACAAAATACTATTGGTATAGGTATGAGTGGTAGCATTGCTGGTCAAAACATTTACATAGTTTCTTGTGGCTCCTAGATGCCCCAAACATGGACATGCTTCATTTTTCCAACCCACATGAGCTTTAGCAAGCAAAAAATTTCTTTGACTACTATGTCTCAGCATGGAACCCTCATTCCCTAGAGCAGCTAATATCAAGGATGCACCACTCAACTTTGGAGGACCCGTGCTTGTTTGATACTACACAAATTTCTTCCATGGATCCAATGGTGGACTATGAATAGTTGTTCAACATGGTGCAAGGGAATACCAAGTGCACTCAATACACTTTCCTTAGGAAAAAATGACACCAATTACAATGTCGCTACAAAGCTCCATGGTCTATGCAACCATCTTCAACATTGGCAATTGATAGTAAATTGAACAAATCCTATAAATTAGTAATAAATGATGAGCATGGTAATATCCACAACCCTAGGATGCTTGAAATTTGGTGAGAAAATGTTGATTTCCAGCTAGTATTGTCTAGACAAATTGTGCTAAACTACATTTCCAAATATGCATCAAAGTCTGAGAAAAAATATGAAAGCTACATTGATATCTTGCAAAGGCTTGCAAATACAAATTCATCTGGGGATAAAGTGTTTATTTCCTACCAAAAATTTATGATGAATTTGGTTGTTGATCGTGACATTGGTGCACAAGAAACATGACATATGCTGCAAAAGTTGCCCCTTGTCATGTCAAGTCAGCATTTCTTGTCTTTGAATGTTAGCAGGAAAACATTCCATCGTTTGAAAATAGTTGACAGTGGTGATGAGCTTGCTAGTGGTTATATTCATTCCTACATGCAAAGACCAATTGAAATGGAGACGATATCCCTTATTCATTCTGCACAACTTTATGGGTATGTGCAGGATCATCATGGAAAAAATAAGAAAAATCAGAGTTAGGAAACTTGATGTAAAATTTTGAATAAGTTATCCATATTAAATTTCAAAAATATGTAACAATATAATCTATAGAAAATTGAATGTAGTTTCTAAACTACTAGGTTTGTTTAAAAAAAAAGGAAATTTATTTGGTAAAAATTTGAAATTTCAATGCAATAGTACTTAAATTTCAGGGAAAAAATAAGATTTAGGTGTCTGTCTGACAACCCTAACCACAATAAAATGATAATATTTTTTTATAATATTTTAGAGATAAGTAGAGGACTCGTGTCCCAATGTGATGCATATTTTTTGTAATTTTTTCCAAGTAAATAATTAATTATGATTTTTTATTACAACTTTTAAAAAATATAAAAAGCTCATATGTCTGACCGCCTTAACTTGGTCAAAACTTCATGAAATTCAATTTTTCTTTTTTTAATCCTCTAGTATACAAAGCATAAATGTGACGCATTCTTTGGATTCAAAAAATGTGATATCATTTGAAAGCTATAAATATTTTTCAATCAATCTATCAATCTGGACTTCAGTCGTTATTTGAATAGAAAATGAATAATAATTACTTATTAAATTCAAGGTAAAAGATAATTTATATTTTTGGAAAGTTGAGAATTTCCTTTAAAAACCCTTTTCGTTTCATCAATTTTGGGTTAAAAAAAGTCGTCAGCCACATACCCATCATATTGCCACTTTTTGGCCCATCATGATCTTGCACATACCCTTATACATATCAAAAAAATTGCAAAGGTGCAACTTGGCGTGCTCGGCCACAACCTACTATCATCATTGTTTACCCCCATTTCAAGACCATCCCACCAGAAAAAAAGTGATGCCTTTGAAACATTTTGTTGGTCAAAATTGCTACTATACAAATATTTTCAAAATATTGAGCTTGAGATAGGCCTTACGAGAGAAAGCACAACACAAAATTGGAGTCTATTTTATGTTGCTGGCTATGACACTTGGCATGTTAATAGACTTAATGTCCCCCCTACTGATGGGGAGGGTAGCAATAGTGATATCGATACTGCATTGTCCCCGCTCGACGTAGATGAATATGAGTGGGAGTTGCTCTCTCAACTTGGTGCGACAAAAAATGTTTGTTTTAACCAGTTGCAACTCTTGGGTAGACGAGACTTTGACCTGCATCATAGGTGGGACAACCACCATGTTCTAGAGAATCTTCATAGCATTGTTGAACAATTTGTTTCAACAAGTAAATTTCATACAACTGAAGGCACTCTTCCCTCTTTCGCAATGCTTGCACTTTTCCACTAACTATCTCCCAAGCAAAAGCTTGCTTTGAATATTATTGAACAACACCATCTTGGCCCTTCCTCATCGTCACCACTACGTATGATCATTCAAGGAAGTACTAGCATAGGTAAATAATTCCTCATTGACAAGATTTGGAGAGCACTAAATACGTGATTGAATTAGAAAATGAATCTTTTGCTTGCTTTGGCTCCAACGGGTGTTGCTTCCTAGAATATTCATGCCTCCACAATGCATACTGCTCTACGGATACCAATAAGATATATGAATCCATTGAAAGGACAACCATTGACCATATTTTAGGAGGACTTCAAACACATTAACTTCATCTTAATTAATGAAATGAGCTTCTTGGGACCAAAGTTGCTTAAAATAGATAGTCAATTGCGACAAGCATTCCCTAGTAGACATATGCAACCATTTGGTGGTGTGTCTATTATACTTGCGGGTGACTTGGCACAACTACCCCCTATAATGGACATACCTATCTATGGTTCTTAGTCCATAGCGTTGGCACTTTGACACACTTTTAATAATGTTGTCATGCTTGACACTGTCTTCCGCTAGCATGGGCAATCCGATTCATAACAATAGTTTCACACGCTCCTTATGAATATTAGAAATTTCTAGGAATCCTTGTTTGATTGGAAAATTATTATGAAGTGAACGAAAACCATGCTTACGTCTAAGTAAAACCAAGAGTTTGATGAGGCTATCCACTTATTCCCAACAAATAGGTTGGTTGCTTTGCACAATAGGAAAATGCTACAGCACATAAATGTTCCAATTGCAATTAGTGCTGTTGAATGTTCCCAAAAGAAAACACTTGATTATGGTGATGATGAATAGCTTCAAGAAAAGCTCTTGCTTGCTATTGGTCAACAAGTAATGTTGACAACAAATCTTTAGGTGGCAGCTGGCTTGGTTAATGGATCATTAGGTTCAGTGAAGGCTATTGTATATGCTACAGGTGCTAGACCACCTCAACTGCCTAGATATGTTGTTTTTGACTTCCAAAACTACATTGGGCCAACATGGGATCAAGACAATCCAAGATTCATCCCGATTATCCCAATCACATGAGGTAGCCATAGGCAACTCCTGTTTACAATGGCTTGGGTGATAACAATTCATTAATCTCAAGGCTTGACACTAGAGAAAGCTACAATAGATATTATAACTAAAGAAAGGCAAGGGATAACATTCACAGCTCTCTCTTGTGTTAAATAAATAGCGGGAATACACATAGATCCACCTTTTTGTTTTAACAGGTACTCTAGGCTACATTCCACCAAATATAACGAGCTTCAAATCAAATAAGAGGCTCACCTAAAATAATTATCTGCATTCCCATCATGATGAAATATTTTTGTTCTTTATGGTAACTATACCACTTCTCCTTTTTGTTTCTGTTTCAATTCTTTCACAATACCCTTGAATCCTACTATTCATTTTCCCTTGTTCACTCCATAGTCTAGTTCTAATCGCTTTCCCCAACATTCCAAAGGTTTTACCTCTACAATCATTGCTAAGAGAAGTTGCTATTCAATTCTTGCCTTGTGTTTCCCCTTGTGCCCAACAAGAAACATTGATTCATTCCTCTTCCCCACTTGCCCAAACTATTATCTATATTTAATTTTTCTCTCAATAGCTTCCTCCCCTTTACCTAGTTATGCCACTTCAAGGGGTATCATGTTTGAATCATTTATTTCTAACCATTTCAAATTCTAACAAATTTATATTGCAAACATTTACAGCTGTTAGTGCAGATCTTCACAATTTTTAATACCTTCGTTCTCACAAGTTTTCCATGGTTTTCATGTTGCAACTATGTTCCATTTGTATACAAGGTAAGGCTATATGTCATTCTTTCCATCTCTTCTTTTGCAACTACATCCACACTTCTTTGTCACAAATACCACAACTGAATATATTTTTAAAAATAGATAACAATGCTTTCAATTGAACAAAATTGCTAGGTACCAGAAGACAATTATATGCAATTGTCCACATATTGTACCATCCTCTTTGCAAAAGGTATGCCTACATCCTGTTTATATGATCTATTCTATTGCAAATACATTAGATATTATTTTTTACTAACTATATGATTGTTTATATTTGTTCATTTAGATATTCCCTACTAATGACACATGTTTTTTGTACTAAACTTCAAATTCCCCTTATGTCTAACCATATTTCATTGAAAGCATTTTAGATTGCAAATGTGCATACTGAAATATATATTCACATCTCCTATGTATAGATCTCCTAAATGTTAAATAGCTTTATGATTACACATTTACATGGGGTATGGTCATCACCTACATTCCATTTCTATACAACGTAAGCCTATATATCTTATCTTTCATTTCTTATTTCACAACTCCATGTCAATTTATTATTGAAAGCATTTGAGGTTACAAATGTGTGTGCTGATATATAGATGCACATGTCCGCTGTACAAATCTACTAAATGTAATAGCTTTATGATTGCACATTTACATGGTGTGTGGCCTTCACCTACATTCCATTTGTATACAGCGCAAGCCTATATATGTTTTCTTGAATTTCTTATTTCACAACTCCATGTCAATTTATTAAAGATGTACAACATTGATCCCAACTCAAAAAAAATTCTCAAGTGTCAAATGAATGCCTTCACCAATTATTATAGTGGTGGACATTTAATCTTTCTACACCAGGGTTTGGTGAGAGCCCATGACGCTCGATGAAACAATGTGGTAGGGTGCAAAGCAGGCCTCCTTTCCTGTCTCAATACTCCAATCCATTCCCTACACATGGTATACCTATATTTTATTTACTTACACTATTCTACTACAATTGCATTGCATATTATTTGGTGTGAATTCTATAATTCTTTATATTTTCTAATTGATTTATCATCCACCAATGGTATGTGTTTAGTACACTAAAGTTCACATTATCCTTACATGTTTGCAACCATACTCAACCCAAAAAATCCTCATTCGTGGATGTTTTTACGCCTTCAGATCTTGTATTAATTTAGCAGCGACCTAAAAATTGCTTTCACCATTGATCCCAATGGTGGAAAATTTATTTCCTTTCTCAGGGGTTTGGTGAGAGCGCACGACGCTTCATAAGCCAATATGGTAGGGTAGACATCAGGCCCTGTTTTCTTATGTTCACACCACATTCCGCAACATGCACCAGGTAAGCCTAAATTTTATTTACTTCATTCATGCCATTACAAGTCCATAGAAAATTGTGTGTTATAAAATATAGATCTTTGATATCTCTTGGTTTACATATTTTCTATGAATTAGAGATGGCCACTACACTAAAATTCACACTTTTTTGTTATTCTTCCAGAGCATACTCTAGCCATAATTCAGATTTCAATGATTTTGTTTAAAGTCATCAGTGGCCAAAATATTGTTTCTACCATCGATCACACTAGTAGAATAGTTTATTTTTCTACTCGAAGGTTTGGTGAGAGTGTGTGATGCTCCATGACCCAATATAGTAGGATGGAGATCAAACCTTGTTTTCTTGTCTTCCTACTGCAATCTACCATGTGCACAAGTATGGTTAAATTTTACTTATTTCATCCCTTGCATTACATTTTTATTCCATATTTTGTATTATACATTGTAAAAGTATTTAAATCTACTTATTTACATATTCTCTATCAAATATAGATATTTACCACACTAAATTTCACATTTTTCTATTATTTTTCCATAGGAGACTCCAGCTATAATGGCGAATTTGATGAATAATGGAAAAATTAGTTACCATGGTCAAATAGACAATTAGATCCTAATATAATCTATGTTGATTGTAATAAGCAATATTCATTCCACCCTTGATTAGAGTGGTCAACAATGTATATTCTTGCTTGGGGGTTTGGTGAGAGTCCATGAGGCTCCATGACCCAATATGGAAGGATGGAAACCAGGGCTCATTTTGTTCTGTCTTATTTTATATATCTTATGTACAAATCTCTATGTTTCAAATATAGGATTCAAACATAATTCATATGTTTCAGGCTATCATTGTAGAATTTGAGAAAGCCAACTTCACAAAACTCAAAGACCACCTACATGCAAATAACCTATCACAGAAAGGAAGAGATGGAGACGAAAAAAGAAAAAGGTGCTATGAAAGCTAAAGATGCATTAATTAGAGAGAATTAATTAAAAAATACAATGAGATCAATCCTTATGAAGGAGATCAAGAAAGGCTAAAGTGTAACCTAAAATGGAGCATTTAATAATTATAATAATTATTAAATTCCTACAAAATGCAAACTGAGTTTATCTTAAGTGAAATAATAAAAGGTGACTTAATTAAATAATTAAGTAATAAACCTTTTACTCTAACACCCCCCCTTAAGATGAACTTAGGGAGTAGCTAGAAACTAAATGCATGAAATCAATGCAACTACAAGCTGGAAATAAAACTTGGGTCCCAACAACTAAGCCTAATGAGGTACCCAATCACAACCAAATCTCTATAAAGTGGAGTAAAGGAGAAAACCCAGTGGGAAAAACTTCTCTCCAAAAAGAGATGAAAAAACATGTTGAAAAAAACATGAAGGAAGGAAGGCCTCACAAAGACCCCCCAAGGACAACTTCCTTCACCCCAAGCATGGAGCACAACTGAAGATAGTTGATGCCAAAGGTTTAGTGAAGATGTCTGCAACCTGCTCCTCTATAGGAATGTACTCCAAGATGAGAGAACCATCCTGAATCAACTGCTTGATGAAGTGCATGTGGATCTCAATGTAATTAGTTTGTTGATGCTCCACTGGGTTGCAAGAAATGTGAATGGAACTCTGATTGTCACACCAAAGAATAGTGGGACTATCAGGAGGAAACCCAAACTCTATCATCAACTATCGAAGCCATAGAATCTCCTGACTAGCTCACACTACTACTTGGTACTCAGCCTCTGTAGATGATAATGCAATAGTAGACTACTTCTTGCAAGACCATGTGATAGGACTAGAACCAAGGAAAAAAATAAAGCTAGAAGTAGACTTCTAATCATTGAAATCACTAGCCCAATCTAAGTCAGTGAAGCCAACAATGTGAGGGATCCTAAAGTGTAGTGAATGCAATAATGAGTGGTGCCCCATTTACCTCAAGATACGTTTGGCTGCTTGTCAATGGCTCTCATGTGGATCATGTGAGAACCAAGAGATAAGGCCAACCATAAAGTAAAGATCAAGATGAGAATGTGTCAGGTACAATAAACTGCCAACTAACTACATATATAGAGTGGAATCTACTAGAGGAGTAGAGCAAGTGGAAGACAAAACTACACCTGACTGAAATGGTATGGGAGAAAGCTTTCAATCAATCATTCCAAATCACTGAAGCATATCAAGAGCATAATTCTGCTAAAATATGGAAATCCCATCTGAAGACTGAATAACTTGTAGACCCAGAAAGAAGTGCAGAAGACCGAGATCTGTCATCTCAAACTACTCCATCAAAGATTTATGAACACTTTGAATCATGGAGGATGAGCTACTTATAATAATGAGATCATCAAGATATAGCACAATAATTAAAAGATCACCCTCCCGACGTTGAATGTACACCGTGTGATCGGAATGACAATGTGTGAAGTGAGAGGAAAGCAAGAAAGAGTCCATCTCATACCAAGCCCGAGGGGCTTGTTTGAGACCATATAATGAACGTTGAAGTCTAAAAACCAAGGAAGATTCCTACACAAAACCCTGAGGCTGCTCCATATATATATCCTCATCTATGTCTCCATGCAAGAAAGGACTCTTCACATCCATCTGAAATGCTATCCATCCCTGTGAAGCTGCAAGGGAAAGTAAAAAGAGAATAGAGTTCATCTTGGTGATAGGAGCAAAGGTCTCAGAGTAGTCAATACCCTTTACATGAGAAAGCCCCTTTGCAACAAGACATGCCTTATACTTATCAATCGAACCATCTGTAACATACTTGGTATGGTACACCCACTTGCACCAAACCAACTTTCTTCCCTAAGGAAGAGGACAAAGATCCCATGTATGATTATTCATCAATGAAGAATACTCCTTATCCATGGCCCTATCCCACTCAAGGTGACATGTTGCCTCTAAAAACTTCAAAGGATCATCTGAAATGGCATGACTCAAAAGACTAGAACTAGATGTTTGAGCACGAGTACGATGAGTATCTAAATGATCACCTACCAAAGAACCGTCTCAATAGTAACACGGGCCCACCTAGGAAAATGTTGAGTGGCTGGTGGTGGTGGAGATGGTGGATCATCATCTGTATCATCCTCAAGAGATGAAGAGGGAGGAGTAGGCAGTGAGGGAGAAGCTAGTGATGGAGAATCCATCAAAGGAAAGTGCTCATCAAACTGGACATCTAACCAAAATAAGACCTCTCTAGAATCAGGTTCAAACAACCTGTACACCTTAACATCCTCACAGTAGCCAAAAAATATGAGTGGTCAGCTCTTCCTCTCCATGGATTTCCACTAAGCATCAGGAATAAATGCCCAAGCCTCACTACCAAAAACTCAAAATGTAGAAACATCAGGCTTGGCATGAGTCCATGCCTCCTCATGAGTCATATGTTCTTTCTCTCAGCAACACCATTCTGATGAGGGGTGTAAGGTACTGTAAACTGATGTTGTAAACCATGCTCAGTGCAAAAATCCCTAAAATCCTGCTTAATATACTCCCCCCCATTATCTGTGTGTATCCTCCTAATAAAATGTCTAGATTGCTTCTCCACAAATGTCTTAAATATCCTAAATGAATCAAAGACATCAGACTTGTACTTAAGAAAGTACACCCATGTGCATTTGTATAAGTCATCACTAAAAGTGAGCACATATCGCACCCCTGAAAAAGGAGTCAGAACGACATGAGATCACTATGTACCAACTCTGAGGGTTCCTTAGCACATGTGGCTCTACCCATGGGAAGATAATCCCGGTGATGTTTTCCAAGGACACAACCTCAACATACACCATCAGTACAAGAAATTTGAGGGAGCCCAATCACAAATGCTTGAGTGCTCATCTGTTGTAAATATTTGTAATTGACATGGCCAATTCTCTAATGCTAAAGCTTGTTCACTAAGTCTGCATGTGCTATAAGATATGAACCTAAACTGTTTGAACTCTCAAAGCCATCAAATTTGTATAAGTGAGATGTAGAATCAACACTCTCGGTAGCCACAACAAAATCAAGATCATGAAGGTCTTGAATAACCACATCACACAGTGAGAACTCAACTGTCTTACCAGAGCTAGAATGGAAAATATGATAAACAGAAAGAAGGTTTGTCGAAATGTCACGAACTAGAAGCACATCCTAAAGACAACCACCATCCAATGAAACAGTACCTGAACCTTGAACTGAAAGGTGTACTGAGTCACCAACTGCAATATGTGTAGTGCTACTAGGGGCAAGTGAGGTGAAAAACTCTTGTGTGTGTGTCATATGGTGAGAAGCACCAAAATAAGGATCCAAGTGGATTTTGAAGGCAAGGCTCATGCAGAAAGAGCATGACCTTTCCCTGTGGGTTGGGAAGGAGACTGAGGTGAGGTGATATTATGTTGCTGCATGGCTTCCTCTAAAGCCTCTAATCATTTCCAACATGTAGAAATTGGATGTCTTTCCTTGCCATAGAAACTACAAGGATCACCTAATTTCTTCTTAGTCTTGGAGGAAGACTCACCAGACTTCAAAGATTTTCCCTATTTAGGATTGGACTATGGTTTTGAATCAGTCTTAGGAGGTGGCTTGGAGGAGCTTTCACTACCTTCTGAATTTGTCTTGGGCTTCAATTTTTTCTTGTATTTCCCTTTAGATGACTGAGCTACCAGTGTTTGGTTCTTAGATCCTGAGAGAGCATCCAACTATGATATCTTGGCCTGCTCTCATGTCAACTGATCACATAACACCTCAAAAGTAGGCATGGTAAAACATGCACCCTAGGAATCCATGGTGGAATAAAATTTCAAAGAGAATATCTGAAAAGGACCTTGAAGCTTAGAAATAATCAGGTAAATGCACTCCTCATCTGTTTTGTTCTTACCACAACCCTATAACAATGACCTTGATGATTTGAACTTCATCAAAAAAATCCTCAATGGTAGGATATGAATTAGGTACTAAGGAAATCAATTCAACCTCAATCTAAAGTGCTCAAACTAATTAATGGTGCCAAATAGAGTTTCAAACTTCAACCACGTAGCCCGAGGAGTTGTACAACACTCTAGATGGAATAGAAGAGTATCTAAAACATGCAAGGATAAAAAACCCATGGCCTCATCCATTATGTTCCTCTACTAAAAGATCTCAAATTACCATTTCAACTAAGGTTGAACATCATCCAAACATGACCATAACCCCTTTGACATGAGAAGTCTGGTCATTTGTGCCTTCTAGGTGTGATAATTGTGTGGGGTAAGGTGCTCAATAGAAGAAGAGTCCAGCATAATGAATGAGTTTTGAAATGTGTTTTATGAAAGAGGTTTCTATTTTTCTGATGTAAATTATAGAAAGAAAGAAAAAAACACCCCCACAACACAAGAACCCAAACCCTAATACAATTTTTAAAGTTGAAAAGCTAGAAAAAGGAAAATATGCTTTAGAAAATTTTCTATGTACCTGATATATTTTCTAATGAAATAAATTGCAGATCTAAATAGAGTGCAGAACCACCTTTCCAATGCCTATTCATTTTCACAAAACAGAGTCTAGACGTAAAAGTTACGCCCCTGGGAGAGCAAAAAACATGTTCTGGAATTTATTGACGAAAAAGGAATCGAAACTAAAAAATAAAAAAATTAGACCTCCACATTGGATCAGGCTCAGAACTAGTTTTCTGGTGCCTATTTTTTTCGAAAATCCAAGCTTGTATGACCATTTTACACCTAATTTTGTGAAAGTTCCTCAAGAAAGCCCAATAAGCCCTTCAGGAGCCCTCAGGGGCTAGAAAAAGAGCCCCTGGTCACATGCAGGACCAGGTGCTGGCTGCTAGGGGCTAGAGCCAAAGCTCCTAGTCTTCCATGTGACCACCGCAAGAGCTAATGACCTGGCAAGGGTTGGGTGAGGGGTGCTTGGACCCCGATGTGATCCTGGCTAGAGACTTGGAGCCCTCAGGGGTTAGCTGGAGGAGCGACAGTGGACCAACGGTTAGAGAAGGTGGCATGGCTGGTGGCTGGTGGTCACCAGAAGGTGAAGGGGTGGTGTTTCCCTTCTAAACGGGCAATGCAATATTTTTTTAAAAAACTTTGATTTTTAATTTTTAAATTTTTTTAAAAAAAAATTTCACCTTGAAACTCATGCTGGGGAGGCCGTACGGCCTCTCTGGAATTTTTTTTTTGCCTCTCTAATCAACTTTGTCCAAAATGGATGAATGTAAAGTCATTTCTAGGGTTTTGGACCATTATAGACTCAATGGCAAGGTTCGTTTTGACTCAAAAGACCCTAATCAAACAGGTATGCCTTGGATCAAAAGAGACAAACCCCAAACCCTCGAAGCTCCAAAAATCCTTCAAAAAAAATGAACAGGAAGCAACAGGTCTAGAGCTCTGATACCATGTAGAAGTTGAGAAAGCCAAATTCATAGAACCCGAAGATCACCTACATGCAAATAACCTATCACATAAAGGAAGAGATGGAGACAAAAAAGAAAAGGGTGCTCTTAAAGCTAAAGATGCATTAATCAAAGAGAATGAATTAAAAAATACAATGAGATCAATCCTGATGAAGGAGATCAAGAAACCCTAAAGTGTAACCTAAAAGGGAGCATTTAATAATTATAATAATTATTAAATTCCTACAAAATGCAAACTAAGTTTATCTTAAGTGAAATAATAAAAGGCGACTTAATTAAATAATTAAGTAATAAACCTTTTACTCTAACAATCATTGTGATGGAATAAAATAGTTAATGTTATACACTTTGTGTTAGATTCCATTTGGCCTTGTTCATTATTGTTCTCTTGCTTAAGCTATATTGTTTCATCCTCGAGAAGGTGTTGTTGGAAAGGCTATATTGTGTCGTTACCCCTCTCATGATCCACAAAAATTGTTGACATTATGTAGTTTATGTCAATTGTTATTGTCTAGCTTGGGCGATATTCTCTCATTTTCAATATGCTCCTATTCAATAGACTCTATTCTTTCAATTTTCAATAGCATGTTGTTGAGAAAAGATAAAAAAGTATATTGATTACTGCTCTCTATCTTAGGCTAGATTTCTTTATTTTTGATAGGGTTATGTTGAAGATGCTATGTTGTTCCAATTTTTGATAAGGTCCTGTTGATAGAAGACAATATTATTTGTTAAAATAAATATTGATTCATTTATGGTTGGGTTATATGGCTATGCACAAATCTACACAAAGGGAAATTCAATATTTTTTCATTTATGGCTTCTGTTATGTGGAAATGATTGCAATATATTCAAATAGTCTATGATATCTTCTAGAATGTACTTTAATTTCTCTTGCAATTTATTTGCAATGCATAATAAATTAGTTAATATTATAGAGTAGTGCTTCGGTTGTTGTCGATGGATCGCTATTGGGGAAAGTATTTGTCAATGTGCATGTTTCTAATTTCTAAGTTTTTAACTTTTGTGCCATGTTTTATGTTTACAACTACCAAATCGTTAGATATGCATCCAATGCATACTGTAGTAAAATAGCTTGTCTTATACAAGGGTATGTACAGGATCAAGTGGCAATATTATGGGTATGTGTAGGGTATGTGGCTAACGAGTTTTTTTTACCCAAAATTGATGAAACGAAAAGGGTTTTTAAAGGAGACTCTCAACTTTCCACCAATATAAATTATGCTTTACTTTGAATCTAATAAATAATTATTATTCATTTTCTATTTGAATTATGACTAAAGTCTTAATCGATAGGTTGATTGAAAAACATCCATAGCTTTCAAATGGTATTACATTTTTTGAATCCAAAACATGTGTCACATTCTATGCTTCACATACTATAGGATTAAAAGAATAAAAAATAAATTTCATGAAGTTTTGATCAAGTTAAGGTGGTCAAACATACGAGTTTTTATGTTTTTTAAAAGTTGTAATAAAAAAATCATAATTAATTATTCACTTGGAAAAAAATTACAAAAAAATATGCATCACATCCAGACATGAGTCCTCTACTTATATCTAAAATCTTATAAAAGAATATTATCATTTTATTGTGGTTAGGGTGGTTAGACAAAGACCTTCTTATTTTTTCCTTGAAATTTAAGTACTATTGCATTGAAATTTCAAATTTTCACCAAATAGATTTTTATTTTTAAATAAACCTAGTAGTTTAGAAACTACATTCAATTTGTTACAGATTATATTCTTACATATTTTTGAAATTATATGATAACTTATTCAAATTTTTATGTCAAGTTGCCTAACTCTGATTTTTTTGAATTTTTTGCCACTTAAGGGCCTATTTTTTCCATGATGATCCTACACATACCCACAATTTATGTTAATATACTATTTCATCCTTCATTTGGTACTCTAAAATAGTCTACAACTTCCCATATGTTGGTTAGTATTTTACAGATTAGCTTTCTCTTTGTAACATATTCCTTATTGTCGCTCTCTAGCTTGCGCTATGTAATTTCATGTCCAAATTGTTTGTTGCATTCCCTATTGTGCAATGTTCTATACAATAAGTATGTATCTACTATGGTATACATACATATGTGCACATAGCCGAGACACATTCTCCACCATTGCAATCAATGTAGCACTATGTCACTGTCTTCTTTGTGTCTGCTTCGAGATATACTCAAGTCTGCCACCCTCAGTGTTTGCATGTCTCTTACCTTTGATGTTCATCCCCGCCTATCGACTCATTGTTGCGTGTTACTACATGGAATTGCTAGTTATTTTTTGAATTTTATTTTTTTCATTGTGTAAATAATTGTTTCAAGTTTATGGACTAGTTTCATCATAAATTAATTAAAAAATAGAAAAATATCCAATCATAAAAATATTACATATTTGAAAACTAGATATCATCATCTATAATGGGTTCAAATTTCACAAAATAATGAAAAAAAAACTCATTTTCCATATTACACAAGTTATCTTTTTCTCTTGACCTTACCATGACCTTGTATTTACAATTCCAAGCCTAAGGGTTGGTTACTATGCCTTTTTTGAGCCCAAATCCAAATGAAAAACATGGATTGTGAGTTTCAAACTTTTTGGAACAAGTACCCACTTTAAATTGGGTACCTATTCTAAAAAATGGATGGGTAACTATTTTAAAGCTAAAAAATGACACTTCCCCTAAAAGTGGACTCAACTTCTTACACTTACCCACTCCCCAATATTTCATAATTTTTTCCTTTCCTTCTTCATCCAATTAGTATGCCTAATTTTGAAAAATCTTGAGTCTCTCCTTTTACAATTTGAATTCATGCTTAAAACTTTGGATTTAATACTATTCTATAATTGTGTTTGAATAGTTTAATTTAAGTCTACATGAGAGTCATGGAAATCTTGGTACTCATGCTCAAATTCTATGGTATCCATCTTTAGATACAATATTTTATTTACCCTTTTTATAAATTTGATTTTAAAGTCATATCTAGAATTATGGTAACTCATTTTTGTTGTTCTAATGAGGATATTTTTTTTCTAAGAAAAAACTTTAGACTCTCATGATCAATCCTAAATTTGAAATGCCTTCCCATTAAATATTGATGTTACTTTTTAATTGCATGAATAATGGCTAGCAGTTCCTTTTCATATGTTGGCCTTAGAATTTTTTTTCCTTTGAGTTGTCAACTCTCAAATGTTAATGAATGCTCTTCTTCCATTAGTACTACCCCAATTCCATTTCCAAAAATCATATTTTGCCAAAAATATTTTAGAGAAGTCCAGGGTAGCTAGTATTGGGATTGAAGTGAGAGCTTCTTTTAGTTGTTGGAAGGCCTGAGTGGCTAGCTCTAACAATTAAAATAAATACTTCTTTAATTACATGTTAAGGTTGTTTTGATATGAGCATAATTATAAATAAATATTCTATAGTATCATGTTAGACCTAATAATCCTCTCAACCCTTTGATATTTTTATGTTTTAGGCATATTTTATTACAAAAATCTTCTTGGGGTTACCTTACCTTTATGTGATACCATATGTCCTATGTGCCCTATTTATTTTACCCCAAAGTCACATTTGGATTGCTTGGAATAGAGTTTATTATCTTGCAATACTTGCAATAACTTGTCTACAAGTTGTAAATTTCCTTCCCATGATTTACTATAGATAAGGATATCATCAAAGAAATCCACCACAAATTTATGAAGAAATGTGCAAAGTACTCAGTTCATGAGGCTTTGAAAAGTTAATGGGGCATTAGTTAAACCAAATGTCATTACTAAGAATTAGTAATTCCCCTCATATGTTATAAAGGAAAATTTATGCATATCCTCTTCCTTTATATGCATTTGATGAAAACCAAATGTAGAGGAGGGGGGCCAACTACTTTAGGACTCTAGGTCATAGGAGAGTCTAGAACAATAGGTTACCCTGATATACCTCAAGCTACATGAATGGATTGGAAAGGTTTAAGGTTTCAAGGGTTGAAAAGGAAGGACAAATGGTCTATCACTTTCCTTCTACTAACTTGAATGTTTCAAGGAATTAGGAGAGTGAGATTTCAACGTTTATATTATAACTCAAATAGCTCACTATCAGAGGACTACAACTCCAATATGGCACACTGGGGTCTCAGTGAAACATTGGTGTATATACGGACATAAAGCATAGGTACAATACAAAATGCCAAAAACCCTACTAACTACTTGATTAACAAAGTTTTATGCTATGATAGAGATAGAAAATGAAGAATAATGAAAATAACAAGAAGAATACTTTAACAATGCTAAGCTAGAATTTGACAAGAAAAGGTGGTATGGACCTTCAAAATTGCAAGTTAAGGCCTTCAAGATCTTCACTTGATGAACAAACTCCACACAAAAGAATGAGAAAATGTTGGGGCTGTGTTTAGAGGATTTCAGTTAGTTCCATGCCTTGGTCTTCCACCTTCACATACATCTAGATAGCAAGAATTGTAGAAAGATGATAAAGAAGCTATAGAAATGGAAATACCAAGAAATGTTGAAACAACAATAGGCTACTACATGAGTAGATGATGCAAAGGTAGATGAAAATGGATGGATATCATGTTCTCAACCAAGTGCACTAAAGGAAAATGGAGGAAGATGTGAGCTCACAAGCTATACAAAACCAATGCTACTACAACAAAAAAGAGGAGGGGCCAACAAAGTAGTAGGGTATGTGTAGGATTATCATTGAAAAAATAATCCCTTAAGTGGCAAAAAAATCAGAAAAATCAGAGTTAGGCAACTTCACGTAAAAATTTGAATAAGTTATCTATATTATTTCAAAAATATGTAAGAATAGAATTTGTATCAAATTGAATGTGGTTTCTAAACTACTAGGCTTTTTTAAATATTTGGTGAAAATTTGAAATTTCAATGCAATTGTACTTAAATTTCAGGGAAAAAATAAGTAGGTGTTTGTCTGACCACCCTAACTACAATAAAATGATAATATTTTTAAATTATAAGATTTTACATATAAGTAGAGGACTCTTGTCACCATGGGATGCATATTTTTTTGTAATTTTTTTCCAATTAAATAATTAATTATTAATTTTTTATTAATTTTTTATTAAAATATGAAAAACTCATATGTTTGACCACCTTAACTTGTCAAAACTTCATGAAATTCATTTTTTTTAATCCTATAGTATGTGAAGCATAGAATGTGCACAATTTTTGGATTCAAAAAATGTGATACCGTTTGAAAGCTATAGATGTTTTTCAATTAGCCTATCAATCAGCACTTTAGTCTCTTCAAATAGAAAATGAATAATAATTATTTATTAAATTCAAATTAGGGCATAATTTATATTGGTGGAAAGCTGAGAATCTCCTTTACAAAACCTTTTCGTTTCATCAATTTTGGGTAAAAAAAAGTAATCAACCACATACCCTACACATACCCATCATATCGCCACTTTTTGTCCCATCATGATCCTGCACATACCCAGTAACTTGCAGCTACAATGATGGTGGTGAAGCATGAAGGAGCTGACAGTGAGTGAGATTGATCAAGAAGCTATCCAAAACTTTTTCCATGATTGAAGAAGTGTGAAGAAGTTGGATTGAATGAAAGAATAGACAATTTGAATTAATGAAGGAGGTAAAAAACCATTTGAATTCAGTCCAAAGAGCAACGAACGTTAGGGTATGTGCAGGATCATCATGGAAAAAATAGGCCCTTATGTGGCAAAAAATTTAGAAAAATCAGAGTTAGGCAATTTGATGTAAAAATTTGAATAAGTTATCTATATTATTTAAAAAATATGTAAGAATAGAATATGTAGCAAATTGAATGTAGTTTCTAAATTACTAGGTTTTATTTTTTTTAAAAAAATTATTTGGTGTAAATTTAAAATTTCAATGGAGTAGTACTTAAATTTTAGGGAAAAAAAAAGAAGTAGTTGTCTGACTGACCACCCTAACCACAATAAAATAATATTAATTTTTTATAATATTTTAGTCATAAGTAGAGGACTCATGTCCGGATGTGATGCATATTTTTTTGTATTTTTTTTCCAAGTAAATAATTAATTATGATTTTTTATTACAACTTTTATAAAATATAAAACTTCCATGTCCGACAACCTTAACTTGGTCAAAACTTCATGAAATTATTTTTTCTTTTTTAATTCTATAGTATGCAAAGCATAGAATGGATGCATGTTTTGGATTCAAAATGTGATACCATTTGAAAGCTATAGATTTTTTCAATCACCTATCAATCAGACTTGACCATAATTCAAATAGAAAATGAATAATAATTATTTGTTAAATTCAAAGTAAAACATAATTTATATTGGTGGAAAGCTAAGAATCTCCTTTAAAAACCCTTTTCATTTCATCAATTTTGGGTAAACAAAAAGTCGTCAGCCCCATACCCTACAAATACCCATCATATAGTAACTTTTTGGCCCATCATGATCCTATACATACCCATTACACTTCATGTCTAATGGAGGAGTGTAATGCCTCTATGAATTCTAGAGGAAGAAGTCCTATCAGAATGGAAACGCACCACATAGATGTCTACACACTATGCTAGCGCCCCCAACAAAAAATTTCCCACTGACACACAAATGAGTTGCCAAGTGGATGAAGAATGGAAACAGATGTGGAAAATACATCATCGAGATCATATTTTCTAAGGTAAAGAGCGTATAAATGGGGAATTTGTGGGTGGTGCAAAATCATGCCATTACATTTTTCTCCCACTTTAGCAAGCATAAGTTTCAGTGAATGCACGTAAATTAGAGTGAAAGAAGTTGAAAAACATATACCTGAACCATCAAGGAAGTAGACCACAATTTGTAAAACTCGGGTGTAGGAGAGAGATGGCTCCACAGGTACTTGGTTTCATGGAGATTTAAACAAAAGAGTCGTAGGTGCTCGATCCTACAAGAAATTAACAAAAGGATCTGTAGGTGCTTGGCCCTATAGAATTGGCACCACAGGTGATTGATCTCACAGAGGATGATCAAAGGGTTCTATAGGTACTCCATCATATAGAATGAAAACACTTCATAGGCTCTTACTCCTATAAAGGAGGTGCCATAGGTGCTCGATCCTGAGGGATGCCAAATGTGAAAGGCTCTACAAAGTCTGATTGGCCCTTACATGTGCTCGGTCCTGTTAGGCAAGCTAAAAGTCACACAAACAGATAGATAGTCATATCTTAGTGTAGTAACTGAAAAAATTATCCTTTTTCCTTACTTGATTTGGGAATAATTTTCATTGATTTAACGTAATGTTGCCTAGGTTTAGAGTTGTAATGTGTTCTAAAATATTCACATTTATCTCGGGCCCCCTTTTTAATAAAATGTACTTAACTTGTACCTTATTTATGGTGTTGTAAATTGTAATAGGATTTCACACTTATCTAGGGTCTCCTTAATTAATTGTGGTTAATTACAGTTAATTATCCCATTTAATTCAAAGTTAAGCCTTATTTTTGACACCTTCTCAGGATCCATCCCGACACCCATAATTCAAATTATAAAAAATTTAATTGGGAAAATTGGTGGTCCTAGAAATTGGTGCTAGGACCCATTCTCCCTAGGTGGTGAATGGGTCCTCCCTCTCTAGGACCCCCCTTTCTTTGCATATTTGACATTAGTTTTTGATGTTCTTTCACCTCCAAAAGGCACGGTCCTAGAAACTTGTACTAGGACCCATTCACTCTAGGTGGAGAATGGGTCCTCCCTTAATAAGGACCTCCTTTTTTAATTTAATTTTGGTAGGATATTAATAACATTCATTTATAGATATGGTGTTGACTTGAATTGTTTGAATTTTGGCATTAATCTCTAGATTTAGTATAAATAAGGAGTTAATTCACATTTTTTCTCCTAGAAAGTTTACAAGAGGCCTAAGCATTCAATTTTTTCAACATTGGAGCATTCCAAGAGATTTCAAGGTAGATAATCAAGATTCTATTGCATCAATTGAAGATCATTTCATCATGTCAAGGGTTTAGCACATTCATACATGTTATTGAGCTAAGATAGTTGATGTGGCATTGAATAGCTACTTTCAAGCATTGTTTCACATCTAAGATCTACATTCTTCATGGCCAATACATGTTGGATTGTAGAAATACACTCCAAGACAACTTCCAAGGTATCATTAATTACATATTTCATGTTCATGTTTCAATTACATTATTTCATCATTTGATTTGATTACCTAAAAACCCAGGTTTGACTTAGGAAAACCCCTATTCACTAACAATCAACAATTTTTTCTCCTCTTGAGTGTGTGATTACATATTTATAGGTTGAAGATCAAGTGGAGAAGAAGTTTAGAGAAAAGTTACAAAAGTTTTCAAGTTGCAAAGTTGACCTTTATAGTGCAAGAATGAAGAAAGGAAGCCACAAAATTTATTGTAGGTTTTTGGAAGATTACAACCAAGGATCTGAGAGTGTAGACATCAAGGAAAATAACACAAATCTCAATTTTGAAAACCCTAATAGGGACCCATTCTCCACTAAAGGCGAATGAGTCCTTGGTACCCTAAAAACAGGTTTCTTGCAGCAAGATACAAATCATTTTAAACTCTAAAAACTTCCCTCATAGTTGTTATAATAGTTAGGGTTAGTTTCTAATTGTTATTAGAATCTTATCACACACATAATCCAATGTTTTATGGTGGAAAGTAGTGGTTCATCATCTTGTTGATTCATTTTGATGCAACCCTTTTTTTCACCATTTAAAATTTTGGTGAACCTGGCTCATTAAATATTGCAACTTTATGATTTTGAAGTCTTTCATTGCATCCTAGATTAGATCTTGCATTCATTTGCATCTCAATTGCACTGAAATAGATTTTATTTAGGGTTTCTTGTTTTGCATTGAAATCTTGCATCTCATATAGGGTTTAGATTTGCATTATTTTGCATCTCTCTAAATCTAAAAAATACAAAAACAAATTAGGCATTATGCATATCATTTAGATCTCATAAAAATTTCATTCAATTTTTTTTTTTAAATTACATTTCAACCTAGGTCTTTGCATACATTATTTCATTGCTTCGTCACATTGCATTTTTGGAAAATATGAAACTGAAACTTACTACCTTAGACCTGGAACTGAAAGATATTATTGAAAGCTTGAAAATAATTCAAAAATAGTTTAAGAAAAATTAACTAGGACCCATTCACCCTTACTGGTGAATGATTCCTTGATCAGGTCAAACGTAAACCTTTTTGCATCTAAAAAACATTAAAAATCACTCTAAAATCAGTACAAACATCTCAAAAATACCTAACTAGGACCTGTTCGCCCTTAGTCACAAATGAGTCCCTATTAGATCCTTATTTTCATTTTCTAGAAATTAAAATCTTAGTCTTTGGCTTCTGTTTGTTGTTATTACTTTCCTATTTCAGTTTCTTGATTTGTTCTTTCATCAAATTCATTGCATATAGCTTAAATTGCTTCATTTCAATGTATTGTTAAAATTCAAAATTGCATTTACAACTACACCTTAGAAAAATGAACCCTTGTCATTTTCATGGCCTTTTAGGCCTTACTTCATGATGTTTGGTCTATTTTTCTCTGATTTTATGTTGTAACGTGGCTTGCACATGCATATTTAGGTACTAAATTTAAAAAAATGACGTCTTTTGAAGGTGTTGTGAAGTGTTGTAAGACATTTCTACACTATTCTAGACTTTATTCATTACAATTTACCTAAACTCACCTTTTCATCACCAATCAAGTCCTATTTTGAAGTGTTGTAAAGTCTTGTAACAAGATTTCATGCTTTTCTAGGCATAATTTTACTATTTACACCTTTCTTATGCTTTGTTTGACCCTTTATGCCCTTAGAAGCCTTAATTAAGTGAGTTTTTGAATGTAAGCCTGAAAAACAATATTAAATACAAGATAATTCCCTACACCCATTTTCAGGTCCTAGGTGGGACCCATTCGCCATGGGTGGCAAATGAGTCCCCCTTGGCTCCAAATTAATTTTTTTTTAAATTTCCTTTTGGGTTTTTATTTAAAATCACTTGATGTTGGCCTGTGATGAGGTATTAATGGATTACTAAGGCACATGATTGTATAAATAAGTGTTTTTACATCCATTTCAAGCCCCATTCATTCAAGCATTCAATCTCATATCACATTCAAGCATTCAAGCATCTTACAACATCAAGTCAAGCACTATTCAAGCATTTTGGAGCATCCATTGATATAACTTCATATTTTCATGAACAAAGGTTTGGTAAGTTGATAGAATTTGCATGTTATTTGTTTATCATTCTCTTTCATTTCATTATTTTATTAAGGGTTTGATTACCAAAGTGGGGTTGGATCAAGGCAAACCCCTATTTGCTAACCCTCAACCATTTTTCCCCTCTTGCATTTGTGTTTCCATACCTATGTATTCATATTTAACAAGCATTTAGGTGATTGAATATTGGTCAACAAGTCAAATAGGTGATTCAAGCCAAATAAATCATATTTCAAGCTTGGAGAAGGTATTATGTCTGTTTCCTGCATAATTGACTTTGGCAACTTGACAAGTAGATATTTCTAGATCTAGTGTTGCAGAGTTGTCTCTAGATTTCTCAAAATTTTAGGAGAGTACTAATTCACCACTAGTGGTGAATGAGTCCCACCTTAAGTGTGAAAATCTAGGTTTTTTCAGATTCTAGATCCCGTCAGTTAGAAACTTGTTTCCAATAGTTTTTCACCAGTAGTAGGACTAATTCACCACCCTGGGTGAATGAGTCCCACTGTTGATTTTCAGTAATTTTAGATAGTAGTCAAACCATTCCATATTCCTCTAATCTTGCTCAAGTGCACTTTGATTCAGTCTTTCTCTTTCTATTTTGCATTTTATTCATTCTAAGTTCATTGTTTGCATATAACATTGTGTTTTCCAACATAACTTAAATATTTAGTTTTGCATTCATAATCAGTCATATAGATCACTTAATTGCATTTAGTTCACTTCATTTAGCTTAAATAACATCACACAGAACATAATTTGAATGAACTAGTTAGCATTTTTGGCCTACCTCTCTCCTTTTAGGTGAAAAACCCTAGAAGAGTTAGGGAGTCTTGTGGTGCCAAAAATCTATGGTTCATTTTGGTGAACTTGCATTTTAAACATTTTTCATTTCTGATTTTATTCACATATTGCATCCTAGATTACATTTGCATCAACATTCAATTAGGATATTGTTTTTTTTTTGCATTCTAGGACTTCTCATATTGCATTAGTGAAAGCTTTGTTTAGATTTCATTTTTGCATTGCATATCATTGAAAAAACTAAAAATCTGCATTCTACATCCTTAATTGCATTCTGAAAAGCATTATAATCATTTTAAATTTTTTGAAAAAAAATAAAAGAATATTATCCTGGGGCTCATTCACCACTCTGAGCGAATTAGTCCCTCTAAAAATTTTACACAACAGTTTCAGACATTTTCTGACATTTTTCTACATTACAATCTTTTGTAGTTACTTTATGTTTTCATTTCTAGAATCTTTGTTTTTAGTTATTTATTTCATCTTAGTTTACTTGCATCATGGCATTTTCTTTTAATAAGTTTTTGAATTCCTTAAAATCCTTGGTAGACATGTCCAATTATGCCTTTGGCTGTGAACCTAATGACCTTGAACTTCCACATCCTCCTTCAACTCCTCATGATTGTCCTCCTCATGAAGTAGACATCATTGGAGAAGATGATGATAGAATGAATAAGTTTTACAATTAATGCCTTGATAACCTAGAAGCCAATACAGCCTTCTATCCATCCATGAAGTCCCCAGACCTTCCTACTATTGCACCTCTTAATCACTTTGTATAGTTGCATCCTGAAATCAATGAAGGATCTAAGGTTCCTCCATTTAGTGGACCTAGTCCCTCTAAAGAAACACATCTTCACCCATTCTACAATCACAAAGTCACAAACACTCCCATAAACCTTGAAGAAACATATGGAAAAGGCTTTACTATCCTCGATAAACAAGGTTGTGACACAACACATGAACATGACATTCACCAACTTCTTGAACAAACACCAATCGAAGAAAACATAATAGGATTAGGATATCAAGATCCTTCTCATCTTGATAGACATCTTTTTCAACCTAGGAGACTTCGGGATGATGGTACAATGATCTTTGATGCTCCTCTTGAATTGAACATTCTCCTTCCATGTGAACAACCATTACCCCCTTCTAATGAAAAGGATGTTAGGATCCCCATGGGTGCTCTTCCTCCTATTTATGAACAAGGAGAATCTAGCAAATGAAACGACCTTACAAATTGAAGAAACTCGAGTTTCTTACACATCCTCCAACCGAATTTGAAAGGAGACTTCAACTACTTTTAAACAAAGGTCTTATACTTTTACCACCTATGAATAGGTTGGTTATTCATCCTAAAGATTCTAACATATGATTTTGCAAATATCATCACATTCATCAAATAGAAGAATGTCAAACATTGAAGGACATACTGGATAGGTATCACTTCACTGATACCGATTGTTTCCCCATCATACCTTAAAGCAACGAAATCACATCATCATGCCATAGTTGTAGAATTCTTTATTCTCACTATCACATGATCCTTTTCCATCACTCACCTCGGCTCATTCTTGCCTTTACACTTTGTGGGGGACAAGAAATTGTTAGCCTTGTCCTTGTAATGCATTTTCCTTTGTCTCTTACCTATGTTATTCCTTTTCTGCTTAACCATTTAAGATTGAGAAACCAATAAATTAGTTAATGGTTGACTTCCATTTGCATTACTTTCTCCTTTTTCATTTTTCTTTCATGTGTGTATCTTGTTCCCATGTAATGTGCGTGTGATGTTCCCCCTCTTCGTACACTTCTTCTATTTGTACCTCTCTTCTTCTATATGTTGTACCTTGTTTTTTTCAATTTTGCTTTTGTGTTTTCCTTTTGGGGATGATACAAAGCATTGAGATGCCCTATGTCTCTTCCATGTTGACCCAAAATTTCTGTGCTTTTTTTTCCTCTTTTACTTGTGTTTTCCTTTTGGGGATGATGCAAGGCATCGAGACCGCAATGTCTCCTTCATGTTGACCCAAAAGATTTTTCTTTTCTATTGACCTTTTTATTTTCTTTCTTTTTTCTTGTGTTTTCCTTTTGGGGATGATGCAAAGCATTGAGACCACAATGTCTCTTCCATGTTGACCCAAAATGGAATTTCTTTTCCTTTCGTTTTCACTCTCTTTGTGACATTCTTCCAGTTCTATGTGCTTTGGGGAATGATGACATTTATGAGCTCTTTTATAAAAACATTACAACAATGAACATACTAACCCAAAATCCATAGATCCCTTATGTGTTTGGTGTGTTCTTTTCTAGGGGAGAAACTCCCTTTTTGTTTTCCTTCTCGTTGATATGACACAACCTTACTCGAAAACATATGACTTGGCATAGGATCTTTCCAAGTTGGCTCTCATGTGTTGTTTTCTATTTGCATTTTCTTTTGCTACTTTCAAGTAATTGCTCATAGAACAGTGTGTCACAATTCCTTTAAAGTGGGGGTCATACATTACCATTAATTCATTTGAATTCTTGGTTCCTAATGTAGCCTTGTCGTTTATATGATGTGTTAGTCACTTTGTGGATGAAATTGGGTGTGATGTCCTTCATAAGTGTGATCTATCTTAGCATATTACATTTCTCTTGGTGGCTTGATGCAACGCACTGCATCCCCTAAGTTGTGAATATATTGTTCTTTCATTGGTCCTCTCTTGGAGACATTAGACACAATGTTCCCTAAGTGACTAACCTTGCATAAACTTAACAAGACTCCTTTGAACATCTTTTGAATTTTTACATTTTTGCATTTTTCTCCACCTTGCATAACACAACTTGCGTGCCTGTGGTACCTACCTTTTTGTTCATCAGTTCTAAGAATACGAAGCTTTGCTTGTCTCATGAAGTATGAACCAAAATTTTCCTTGTGGTTCCTTATTAAATTTATCAGGAGGTATAACTTTGATATGGTTGAGCGGGAAGCCCATCTAGCGACATGAATTTCCCCATAGCCACCTTTGTGTTTGTGAGTGCATACCAACTAGCGTATGTATCTCCCCTCTTGGGATTTCTCACCCTGCAGACAACCAAAAGTTTCATGGCCCCAGAGTGAGTATACTTGGGCCTTCTCACTTGGCGGACCACCATGAGTTTTGTCACCCCAAAGTGAGTATACATTCTCTTTTAGCCTAGATCTAATCCACAACTAATTGGACATATGATCACAGCTTCATCCGCTTCTCAACATTTGTCTGTTCCTTTGTTCTTATGATTAGTTTTCCATGGATCTTCATCATGGGGGCTTGATCATCCCTCTTGATCATTGTATTCCATCTTGCTAATGTAAGTACATTTGAACCCTCCGCTCAATATTCATGGATAGTTTAGTGTGAGTTTAAAGCAAGTTCATCCTCTCACTAAATTGGAGGCTAAATGCACCATAGAAAAATGGACCCTTGTCATTTTCATGGTCTTTTAGGCCCTGCTTTAAGATGTTTGGTCTACTTTTCTCTAATTTTATGTCGTAACATGGCTTGAACATTCATATTTAGGTACTAAAATTCAAATAATGGCGTCTTGTGAAGGTCTTGTGTGCCATAGAAAAATGGCCTCTTGTCATTTTCATGGCCTTTTAGGTCTTGTTTCATGGTGTTGAGACTATGTTGCTCTTATTTTATGTTGTGACATTACTTGAACATTCTTATTTAGGTACTAATACTCAAAGAATGACGTCTTGTGAAGGTGTTGTGAAGTGTTGTAAGATATTTCCACTTTATTTAATACAATTTACCTAAAATCATCTTTTTACACATCAAAAAGCCCTATTATGAGGTGGTGTAACAAGCTTTCACACTTTTCTAGGCACAATATATTTATTTACACCTTTCTCATGCCTTATCTTATCTTTTTATGCCCTCATATGCTTAATTAAGTGTATTTTTGCATATTATCCTGATAAATAACATTAAATACAACATTATTTCTGACACTTGTTTTTAGGTCCTAGGTGGGACCTAAGGTGGTGAATGAGTCCCCCTTGGCCCCAAATTCAAAACATTTCAAAATTCCTTTCAGGATTTTATTAAAAGTCATTTGATGTCAACCTGTGATGAGGTATGAATGGATAGTAAGGCATATGAATTGTATAAATAAGTGATTTTCACCTCATTTACAATCTCCTCACTCAAATATTCAATTTCCTAACTCAAATATTCAATCTCCTAATACATTCAAGCATTCAAACATTCTACAACATCAATTGAAACAACTATTGAAGCACTTTGAAGCAACCATTGACTTTACTTCAGACTTACAAGATCAAGGATTTGGTAAGTTAATAGAATTTTTATGTTGTTCATTTATCATTTCCTTTGCATTTCATTTATTTCTATTGGGTTTGACTGTAACCAAAGTGGGGTTTGACCAAGGCAAACCCCTATTTGCTAACCCTCTAATATTTTTCCCCTTTGCATCTATCTTTGCAACCTTTTTTTTGTAGATTTGACAGGTTTAAAGGTGTTGAAAAGTGGAAATCAAGTCAACTAGGCTCTCCAAGTCCACATATCATTATTTCAAGCATTTTGAGTGTTTTCTATTCATTTCCTGTAGAACTGACTCTAGCAACCCAACATTTAGACATTCCCAAATCTGGTGTTGTAGAGTTGCTGTCTGATTTTCTAGAAATCTAGGAGTGGACTGATTCACCACCCTTGGAAAATGAGTCCCACTTGAGGTCTAAAAATTAGTACTTTTTCAGATCTCAGATCTCGACTATCAGAAATTAGTTCCTAACACTTTTTCACCAATAGGCAGACTGATTTGCCACCCTTGGCGAATGAGTCCCACTGTGAAAAACTAGTAAAATGCACCATCATTCCAGACATTCCAGAAAGCTCACATTTCATCTAGGTGCACTCATATTTACCCCTGTGCCTTCTGTTCCACATAATTTCTTCATTTTCATAGTTCGTTGCATATCACAACGTGTTTTCAAACATAGCTTAAATAGCAGTTTTACATTCATTTTAGTTCGATTCAATCATTTAATTTTATTTAGTTAAGTTCATTTATATCATATCACATTGAATACATACTAATTTGAGTGTTACATAAGCATTTTGGACCTAGATCTCTCTCCTTTTAGGTGAAAAATCCTAGAAGTGCAAGAGAAGCATTTAGGGTCCCAAAATCTGTCACATGTTGTAAGACATTTCTACACTCTTCTAAACTCTATTCATTACAATTTACCTAAAAGTCACCTTTTCATCACTAATCAAATCCTATTGTGAAGTGTTGTAAAATCTTGTAACAAGATTTCACGCTTTTCTAGGCACAATTTCATTATTTACACCTTTCTTATTCTTTATTTGACCCCTTTATGCCATTATAAGCCTTAATTAAGTGCATTTTTTAATGGAATCTTGACAAACAACATTAAATACAAGATAATTCCCTACACCCATTTTTAGGTCTTAGGTGGAACCCATTCGCCATGGGCGGCGAATGATTCCCCCTTGGCTCCAAATTCAAAAATAAATAAATTTCCTTTTGTGTTTTTATTCAAAATCACTTGATGTTATCCTGTGATGAGGTATTAATGGGTTACTAAGGCACACAATTGTATAAATAGTTTTTTAACATCCATTTCAAGCCCCATTCATTCAAGAACTCAATCTCATATCACATTTAAGCATTCAAGCATCTTACAACATCAAATCAAGCACTATTCAAGCATTTTGGAGCATCCATTGATATAACTTCATATTTTCATCAACAAGGGTTTGGTAGGTTGATATCATTTGCATGTTATTTTATTGTCATTCTCTTCCATTTCAACCTACAAGATTCCTCAAATCTTGCCCGGGTGCACTCTGATTCAGCCTTTCTCTTTCTATTTTGCATTTTATTCATTCTTAGTTCATTATTTGCATATCACATTGTGTTTTCCAACATAGCTTAGATCTTTAGTTTTTCATTCATAATCAGTCATATATATCACTTAATTGCATTTATTTCACTTCATTTAGCTTAAATAACATCACACATAACATAATTTGAATGAACTAGTTAGCACTTTTGGCCTACCTCTCTCCTTTTAGGTGAAAAACCCTAGAAGAGTTAGGGAGTCTTTTGGTGCCAAAAATCTATGGTTCAACAACATTTCATTTTTAGCTTATCATATTGTGTAATCAACAGACTACTATGTTTAGATCTAAAATTCTAAAAATAGACAAGTGTTTGAGCAATGCATGGAAGTCCTCGTTCTCTTTGGTTGATGTTTCAAGTTATGTCTTTGCAAATGAATGTAATGAAATTTAACCCACTCATGCTCACACAACTCCTAATGCATGTGCTCCTTGTGATGTTGATATTATTGGAGAATATGATGACAACATGAATAACTTCATAAATGATTTCCTTAATAAACTTGAGTAATGCATCCTTTTACCCATCCATGAGACAACCAACACCCCCCATCATCCCACCACTTGAGGTGTTTGGTTATTTACATCTTGAAATTGAAACACATGTCAAGTCTAAGTTACCTATAATAGGTGAACCTAGCTCCTCTAAACAAGCAAACATTCAACCATCCTATGTTAACAAAGTAACCAACACATCAATCAACATTGAAGAGACATATGGCAAAGGATTCACAATCTTAAGTAAACAAGGATGTGACACAACAAGTGAACATGAAATTCATCAACTCCTAGAGAAAATACCAATTGAAGATACAAAAGGGTTAGGATATCAAAATCCTCCTCCTAAAATAAGTGTTCTCCTTCCTAAAGAACAACTAATGCTTCATAATGATGATAGGGTTGTCTTAAATCCTCCCCTTGACATAAGTGTTCTACTTCTTAAAGAGAAACCAATGCATTATAACAATGATAACTTAGAAAACAAGATCATTTTAGGCCCTCTTTCTCTATGTCCACCTAAAGAAATTGGTGAACCTAGCAAGAAAAGACAAGAAATTGGTGATTCTAACAAGCATAGAAATCCTTACAAACTAAATAAACTTCAATTCCCTTATCCACCAATTGCAATTGAAAGGAATTTATAGATACTTCTACATCATGGACTTATAACATTACCACCCATGTGAGAAATGCCAAAACTATATCCTAATTTAATTTAAAGTCTTCCACATTGTTGATACCATAGAACTCTTAGACATAGCACCGATGATTGTTGTGCTTTACAACAAATATTTAAAAAACTTGATATCATAGAAATAGTTCCTTAAAGCATCCATTACGCTCCTTGTAATGTAATAGTTGTAGGATCTTAAACATTCTAAGGGTGATCCCACAATATTGGTGTACAATTTTTGGTCAAACTAGACATTGAACCAAAAAAAATTAACTAAATATTCACTTTCAGACACCTATAGCAGCTAAACCATGAGGAATTTGAAGATAATGCAAACTAGTGATTTGTGAAATTTTGTCTGTAGATTCTAAATATATTTTTTTCAAAATTTTTGGAATCATATTGCACTTTTTTTCCATCTCCTTCAAAAACTAGTTTTTAATAGTAAACACCATTTTTAAAGAGTGACATTACTAGGTAACACATAATTTTTTTTCTATAAAGGATAAAATTCTATTTTTTTCAAATTTAGATTCGTAACTACAATAGCTAGTGCATGGAATTGGTTTCATATCATTTCATTGAATTTTTTTTCTTAATTAAGTTTCAAAGTCAAATGAGTTACAATTCAGACATGATTTACTAGCTAAAAAAAAAAAATGTATTTATTGAAATTCAATTTTCTTTTTTATTTTGGATCAAGGACATCAATATCTAGTGCACTGATATTTTTCAAAAAAAAATTTGATAATCTACTATTTTTCCACATGTACAAAACAAAGAGCTTGATTTTCAGTGAAAATCCTACATTCACAAGAAATAAGAAATAAATATAATAAAAAAATTAAATATATTTAAAATTATACTTTTTTGGAAGCTTATAATAAGGACTATATACTTAAAAAAACTAAATTTTAAATGAATTCATTTGATCCCCCAAAAGGTAATTCAGAACTAGTTTTTTATCAAGATTTTGATAGGTGTAAAGGAGACTCTGTTATGGGTATGGTTTAAAACTAGTTGGGTTCTATCCAAGGGGGTTTGATCTAAGGTGGTTTGATCAAACCCTATTCAATTGGAATTCTTTAAATGGAAATTTTCAAGGCTTATATCATTAGATTTTCTAAAATTATGTGATTTTAGAAAAAATCAGAATGTCCCAAAAAATGTAAACCACTATTGTGGGATTACCCCTCACTATTACATGTTTTTACACTTATTGGAAATCATTTTAGTTGATGCAAGAAGCTTACTTTCATCATCTACCATGGCTCATTTTTTCCTTACACTAATTGGGGGAAGGAATTTGATAGCCTTCCCCTAGTTTAACACTTGTCATTATCCCTTTAGTTAGTTGTTTTCCTTCCGTTTATATAGACAGATTGGGATGAAGACAACCTGCTTTAGGTTGACATGCATGTGCCTAACTAGTCTTTTGCATTTTCATGTTCTATTTATGTGATTTCATATGCGTATTGTGATCCACTGTAATCTTTCATTTGATGTATATGTTGGAAATATGCCTCAATCAATACAGGTTGAAACCTCTTTAGAAGCCAAGTCGGTGTGATATTCTAAATGTTTGGCCGACTAGTAGCTTTGATACATTCTATTTTGAACAGGTCGTTGTGACCTTTCAGAAGTCTTCTCGAATGCTTATTCTTTGGAGCCTTCACTATGACATAGTGTTTTCACTATGACCTCTTATCACATGGAGTTCTTTGGCTGACAGGCCATTCAATCATAAATTGGGGAGACTCATGACAACCACGGGCTTCTAGATAACCTATGTCGGTTTGGTGAGAAGTCTCAGTGAATAGCCAATGTCTCACTGACAGTATAACACTTGGGTTCATCGAAGTAACTCAAAGTGATCGGGGAAAGGTCTTGACGAGAGTGTTAAGTCTTGTTGATCGTTCGGTGTTTGGTGTAACACAAAGGATCTCGGGGAGATCTCTCAGCGACTAATGGATGTCTTGTCAATAGCCGATGGCTATCAGGGTAACCCAAATGGTTTGAGAAGAAGTCCCGGCAAACTATGTAAGTCTCACCAATGATGAGGGTTCTTCGGCATAGGCCTTGGAAAATGGTGGTCATCGGTGTAACAAATATGTGTTTGATAATAACTCTCGACGAAGATGTTAAGTTTTGCTAGCTATTCTTTGGAGCTCAATAGAATATGTGACTTATGTATAACCTTTGGTGACTCGCTATGATCTCTTGGCAAAAGTGATAGGTCTGGGCGACTGCTTGGTGTTTTGGCGTAACATTGAAAGCTCGATAGAACATCTTGGAAAAAATGATTACTCTTGGTGACATTGATATGAAGGTTATGTGGCATCAGTGAGAAACTGTTAGTGTCTCACCGAGATGCCATCACAGTGCAAATTTTGTTGACCGATTGACCGTCCTATGTGGAGTCTCATGGACCAATAGGAGAAGTTGAATCTGAATAGTTGGAAGATTGTTCATTGTGATAGTTCTATGAGGAAGTTCAACAGACAGAGATCGACATGAATATAGTTTACAGTTGCAGATGCTCAATGGTTGGTTGGTTCGAAGGTTGCATTGACAGATTGCTGTGTGGTTGTATGATCAGTAAATGAATTCTATTATGTAATGACTGTAACTTGAAGGTTCCTGTACAAGATTGTTCATGGTGAATGTTGTTATAAACAGACACCAGAAAGATAAGTCTGTCATTTGTATGTAATCTCCATTACTGTAATACAAAGTGATTTCTCTTGGTGTGGTGGGTTTTTCTCCTGTAAGGGTTTTCCCACGTATATCTGGTGTTCATGTGTGATTGGCAAATACTCTGTTTCTATTATATGTTTCATAGTGCATCTTAATTGGACTGTAATTGTAAATTTTAAAGTGTATCTGCATTCTTCCCTAAGGTATTGACGTTAGGAGAATTGTTTTTCGCATATGATTTTCCTTACAAGTGGTATCAGAGCCTGGCCAGTTGTGTTATCCTTGTGGGTACGTTGTGTTTTTTTATTCAATTTTGTTCAGTGGAAGTCTTGTAGAGTTTGTTATTTCTGATTATAGGTTGAGATGGCTAGCACGTCTGGAAAGATTGAAATAAAGAAATTCAATGGTAGTAACTTTGAGTTGTGGAAACTCAAGATGGAGGATCTCTTAGTGGATTGTGATCTATGGCTTGCAGTGTCTGGAACTAAACCTACAGGCATGAAGCAAGAAGATTGGGACCTTGCAGATAGGAAGTCTAAGGGGCTGATAAGGCTCTATTTGGCAGACTCGGTTCTTCTGAATGTACATGAGGAGAAGACAACATCTTCTTTGTGGAAGAGACTAGCATCTATTTATCAAGGGAAGTCCTTGGTGAATAAATTGTTCCTGAGGAAGAAGTTGTACTTGTTGAGAATGCAGGAAGGAGGGTTTGTTGCTGATCATTTGAATGCATTTAATATGTTGATTGCTCAATTGACATTTGTTGGTGTGAAGACTGAAGAAGAGGATCATTGTATGCTATTGTTGTGTTCTTTGCCAGACTCATGATCATCTGGTGATGGCTATTGGGAGTACAACATCTAGTTTCAAGATGGAAGATGTTGTTGGTTCTTTGCTATCAGAAGAGATGAGAAGGAAATCTTCTGAGATGGCAAAGGAAGCTCTTGCTATCAGAGGAAGACCTAAAGAGAAAGGCAAGAAGAAGGACAAGAAGTCCAAATCAAAATCAAAGGGGAGATCAAAGTCTCCTAGCAAGAAGTCCAAGGTGAAATGCTAGAACTGTGGGCAACTTGGTCATGTCTGAAAGGATTGTAAAGAGGAGGAGAAGAAGAAGTATTCTTCCAACAATGACTCTTCTCATACTGATGCAGACACCTTCATTATAGCCTTGGCTACTTAGACATCAGATGATGTCTAGTTGATTGATTCTGGAGCATCTTTCCACATGACATCTCATAGAGAATGGTTCACGAAGTATGAAGAACATGATGGTGGAAAAGTTTACTTGGTAAGTGATTCAACTTTGGATATTTTTGGCCATGGAAGAGTCAGAATCCAATTCCCTAATGGCAGAGTGAAGGGGATCAATGATGTTATGCACATACCAGGTCTGGCTCAAAATTTACGGTCTTTCAGTAAGTTGAATGATATCGGAGTAGAAGTCACATTCTCTGGAAACAACTGCAAGATGACTAGAAGTTCAATGGTGCTGGCTAGAGGTGCTTGAATTGGTACCCTATACAAGCTAGATGCAGATGTTGTTCAATGTAACAGTGTCTCTGGAAAGTCACTGAAAGCTGCTCATGGAGGTAAAGAGGGAACTATCCCTAATTATGTAAACTCTATGGAAGTAAAACTTCCTATAGAGAAGACTATGCTCTGGCATCATAGGTTAGGCCACATAGGAGAAAAAGGTTTAAAAACCTTGAAGAATAAAAACTTGGTTGAGGGGCTTGAAGATTGTAATCTTGAATTTAAATTTTGTGAACACTATATATATGGAAAACAACACCGTGTTTCATTTTATTCCAGTCCTCATAAATCTTCTGGTTTGCTAGATTATATTCATTCAAATGTGTTTGGTCTAGTGGATGTTCCTTCTTTGTCTAAATCAAGATACTATGTGGCGTTCATTGATGATTATTCGAGAATAGCATTTGTTTATTTTTTCAAAAGTAAATCAGAAGTGTTCAGTCGATTTAAGGAATTCAAGAACCTTGTTGAAAATCAGACTGGTAGAAAAATAAAATGCTTAAGGACTGATAATGGTGATGAATTATGTTCTAATGAATTTGAAAGATAATGTAAAGACCATGGGATTAAAAGACATAAGAATACACCTTATACTCCACAGCAGAATGGAGTTGCAGAAAGGTTCAATAGGACGGTGATGGAGAGAGCACGAAGTATGCTTAGTAGTGCTGGCTTGGAGGAGAAGTTTTGGGCTGAGGCTACTGCTACTGCATGTTACTTGATTAATCGGTCTCCCAATTCTGCTCTTTTTGAGAAAACACCTTTGGAAGCATGGTCTGGTAAGAAGCCCTCTCTTAGACATATTTGAGTCTTTGGCTGTGAGGCATATGCATATATGCCAGATGTGAAAAGATCTAGATATGGGAACAAGGCTATCAAGTGTATTTTTATTGGCTATAGTGCTGTCATAAAAGGATACAAGCTTTGGAATCCTGAAACAGAAAAGGTTGTATACAGCAGAAGTGTAATCTTTCATGAGCTGAAACCTTCCACCTTGGATCTACAGTCAGAGACAAAGTCAGAAAATGATAAGGATATAGCAATAATTCCTCCTACACTTGAGAAAGAGGAATTCAAAATTCAAAATGTACCTAAAACTAAGGAGAGCTCAAGCAGTTCTGAAAGTTCTAAAGAAGAAGAACCTCAGCCTCAACCAGTGAAGAGGTCAACCCAAGAAAGAAAACAACCAGATAGGTATGGGTTCTCGTTGATTGATTCTACTTGTGCCTATGCTTTGATTTCTAGCACTGATGAGCCAAGGAATGTAAAAGAGGCATTTAAAATGTCTGATTTAGACTCTTGGTTAGAATCCATGGAAGAAGAGATGGCATCATTAGAGAAAAATGAAACTTGGAGTTTGGTGCCCCTGCCTAAAGGCAGAAAACTTGTGGGCTACAAATGGGTATTTAAGAAAAAGATTGGTTTGGATGGCAGTGTAGAAAAGTACAAGGAAAGATTGGTTGCAAAGGGTTATTCCCAGGTAGAGGGAATTGACTATGGGCAAATATTTTCTCCTGTAGCAAAGCTGACATCTATTAGATTTCTCTTTTCACTTGCAACTGCATATGACTTAGAGGTCGAACAGATGGATGTGAAGACAACATTTCTTCATGGTGATCTTGAAGAAGAAATCTATATGTCCCAGCCTAAGCACTTTGTTGAAAAAGGTAAAGAAAAACTGGTATGCAAATTAAAGAAGTCTATGTATGGGTTAAAGTAGTCACCTAGAATGTGGTACCAGAAATTTGATACTTTTGTATTGTCTTTGGAATTTGTGAGATCAAAATCTGATCACTGTGTATATTATAAAGTTGAAAGTGATCGAGTACTTATTATTGCTCTCTATGTTGATGATATGTTGTTCATAGGCAATAGTAAGCTAATGATTTCTGATCTTAAGTCTTAGTTTTCTACTAAGTTCGAAATGAAGGATCTTGGTGCAGCAAGGTATATTCTGGGGATTGAGATAACCAGGGATAGGAAGAATAGAAATCTTTGGCTCAGTCAAAGTAAGTATGTCAGGATTGTTCTTGAGAGATTTTGTATGAATGATTGCAAACAGCTAGTGGTTCTAGTCATGCAGGGAATGAAGCTATATGTTGAGGACTATCCAAAATCTCCTATTGAGATGGAGGACATGACCAGTGTACCCTATGCTAGTGCGGTTGTAAGTCTCATGTATGCAATGGTCTGTACAAGGCTAGACATTTCCCAAGCAGTGGGAGTTCTTAGTCGGTTTAAGGCTAATCCAGGAAGAACACATTGGGATGTTGTAAAGAGAGTTTTCAAATATTTGAAGGGCACTTCAGATTTTTCTTTGTGTTACCATGGGAACTTGGTTGAATCACAAAGGACTCTTAGTATTCAAGGCTATGTGGATTCTGATTGGGCAAGGGACATTGACAGCAGGAGGTCCAACAGTGGATACATTTTCATGATGAATCATGGTGCAGTGAGTTGGATGAGCAAGCGACAGGCTGTAGTCACTTTGTCCACTATGGAGGGTGAATACATGGCAGCTACTCATGCTTGTAAAGAAGTTGTATGGTTGAAACATTTGTGTTCTAAAATTGGTTTTGATGCAGGGGAAATAACAATTTTCTGTGAAAGTCAGAGTGTAATTTGTCTAGCAAAGAATTCAACTTTCCATGCCAGGACGAAACATATTGATGTACAGTACCACTTTGTATGAGATATGGTGGAGGATGGAAAGGTCAGTTTGGAAAAATTTGATACTCTGGAGAATGTTGTAGATTCATTGACAAAGCCAGTGAGCACAGACAAGTTCAGGTGGTGTGCCTGTTCAATGGGCCTTAGTGCCCATGATTTTCAGTAAGTTTTATTGTGCTCTAGAGGTTCCTGTATGATCTTCGTCAAGTGGGAGATTGTTGGAAATATGCCTCAATCAATACAGACTAAAACCTCTTTAGAAGCCAAGTCGGTGTGATATTCTAAATGTCTAGCCGACTAGCAGGTTTGATACATTCTGTTTTGAACAAGTTGTTGTGACCTTGCAAAAGTCTTGTCGAACGCTTATTCTTTGGAGCCTTCGCAGTGACATAGTGTATTCGTTATGACCTCTTATTGCATGGAGTTCTTTGGCCGACATGTCATTCAATTGTAAATCGGGGAGACTCATGATGACCACGGGCTTTGGGATAACCTATATCGGTTCGGTGAGAAGTCTCAACAAATAGCCAATGTCTCACCAACAGTGTAACACTTGTGTTCATCGGAGTAACTCAAAGAGATCGGGGAAAGGTCTTGGCAAGAGTGTTAAGTCTTTCCAACCATTCAGTGTTCGGTGTAACACAAAGGATCTCAGGGAGATCTCTTAGCGAATGATGGATGTCTTTCCGATAGCCAATGGCTATTGGGGTAACCCAAATGGTTCGGGAAGAAGTCCCGACGAACTATGTAAGTCTTGCTGATGATGAGGGTTCTTCGGCATAGGTCTTGGCGAATGGTAGTCATCGGTGTAACAAATATGTGTTCAATAAGAACTCTCGACGAAGATGTTAAGTCTTGCTAACTATTCTTTGGAGCTCGGTATAATATGTGACTTTTGTATAACCTTTGGTGACTTGCTATGATCTCCTGGCGAAAGTGATAGGTCTGGGTGACTACTTGGTGTTTCAGCGTAACACTGAAAGCTCAATAGAACATCTTGGTGAAAATGATTACTCTTGGTGACGTCGATATGAAGGTTATCTGGCATCGGCGAGACACTGTTAGTGTCTCACCAAGATGCCATCACAGTGTGAATTTTTTTGACCGATTGACTGTCCTATGTGGAGTCTCATGGACCAATAGGAGAAGTCAAATATGAACAGTTGGAAGATTGTTCATTGCGACAGTTCTATGAGGAAGTTCAACAGACAAAGATCGACATGAATATAGTTTATAGGTGCAGATGCTCGATGGTTGGTTGGTTCAAAAGTTGCATCGATGAATTGTTGTGTGGTTGTATGATCAGTAAATGAATTATATTCTGTAATGACTATAACTTGAAGGTTCCTATATGAGATTTTTTATGGTGAATGCTGCTGTAAACAAACACCAGAAAGATAAGTCTGTCATTTGTATGTAATCTCCATTACTATAATACAAAGTGATTTCTCTTGGTGTGGTGGGTTTTTCTCCCGCAAGGGTTTTCCGATGTATATCTGGTGTTCATGTGTGATTGGAAAATACTTTGTTTTTGTTATCTATTTCATAGTGCATCTTAATTGGACTGTAATTGTAAATTTTAAAGTGTATCTGCATTCTTCCCTGAGGTATTGATGTTAGGAGAATTATTTTCTACATCTGATTTTCCTTGTACAGTATCTCTCTTTTTGTGCATTCCTCTATATTTACCTTCATTCAGGATTCTCTATATGTTGTAAGAATTTTTCATTTGTCTTGTGTTTTCCTTTTGGGGATGATGCAAGGCATTGAGATAGCCATGTATCTTCCATGTTGACCCAAAATATTTTCTATATCTTTTTCATTTATCTTGTGTTTTCCATTTGGGGATGATGTAAGGCATTGAGATAGTCATGTCTCATCCATGTTGACCCAAAATATTTTCTTTATCTTTTTCATTTTTCTTGTGTTTTCCTTTTAGGGATTTACACAAGGCATTGAAACATTCATGTCTCTTCCATGTTGACCCAAAAGGATTTTTCTTTTTTTTCATTCTCTTTGTGTCATTCTTCTAGTTCTATGATTATTTGGGGAATGATGAAAATTCCATTCTCTATGAAAACATTGTAGCAAAGACATACTAACCCTAAATCTATAGATCCCTTATGTATTCTTGGATGCAACCATTCCTTCCTATTTCATGATGCATCTTTCTTTTGGAAATATATTACTTGGCATAGGGTTTTCAGAGGAAAGCTCTCATGTCTTAGGACAAACATTGGCTACTTTAAAGCTACTTCTCACAACAATTGTGTAGTAACTGCTTTAAAGTGGGTGCAAACATCGATTACATCTTTTAGAATATTTCATGGTGTGATTTTCTTTTCTCTTGTGATGTGTCTTTTTCTTGGCGGTGTCATTGGGATTGATTTCCTCCAAGAGTGTGATATTTCTAAGCATACAATCTCTGTTCATTGCATGATGTGAATGAGGCATCCCATAAGTGGCAATCTGATATCCTTGACTTTTCCTCTCTTGAAGACATTAGGCACAATACTCCCTAAGAAGAAAACCTTATACAAACAAAGAACAATACCCTTTAACAAAAACTTACATACATAACATTACAAAATAATTTACAAAAAGCATTACATTGTGGTTCCTTATCAAAGTTCTCTAGAGGATAAATTTGGTATGGTATGGGAGGCTAATATGATTCTCTCATTTTCCACCTTGTTGGAATAACTCACCTAGTGGATAGATTGAGGTTCCACTACCCCAGAGTGAGCAACACATGTTATAGACAAACAACCCCATTCCACATCACGTTGAAACAATTGTGCTTGATCCTTTTGTTTTTCTTGGCCTTTGATAGGGTATGATCATGTATCTTTGTTACTGTTGCATACTTAAGTGTATTGAATGTCTACATTAGTGTGAGTTTGATATGGGGTCATCCTCTCACTAAAGTGGGGGGAAAATGTAGTAATGGAAAAAGTATCATTTTTCCTTACTTGATTTGGGAATAATTGTAATTGAGTTAACCTAATGTGAAGCCTAGGTTTAGTGTTGTAATGTGTTGTAACACATTCACATTGATCTTGAGCCCCATTTTTAATAAAATGTACTTAACTTGTACCTTATTTATGGTGTTGTGATGTTTTGTAACACACTTTCACACTTATCTAGGATCTCCTTAATTAATTATGGTTAATTAGAGTTAATTAGCCCCTTTAATTTGAATTTAATCCTTATTTGTGACAACTTTTGAGGATCCATCTCGACACCCATAATTCAAATTGTAAAACATTTAATTGGGAAAATTTGAGGTCCTAGAAATTGGTGCTAGGACCCATTCACACTAGGTGGTGAATGGTTCCACCCTCTATAGGACCCCCTTTTGCATATTTGACATGGGTTTTTGATGTTCTTTCACCTCACGAAGGCATGTACCTAGAAACTTGTGTTAGGACTCATTCACCCTAAGTGGAGAATGTGTTCCCCCTTAATAAGGACCTCCTTTTTGAATTTAATTCTAGTTGGATCTTAATAACATTCATTTCTAGATCTAGTGTTGGCTTGAATTGTTTGAATTTTGGGGTTAATCTCTAGATTTAGTATAAATAAGGGGTTAATTCACATTTTTTCTCCTAGAAATTTTACAAGATGCCTAAGAATTCAAGTTTTCAAGCATTAGAGCATTCCAAGAGCATTTCAAAGGCATTTCAAGGTAGATTATCAAGATTCTATTGCAGAAATTCAAGATCATTTCATCATGTCAAGGGTTTAGGGCATTCATGCATGTTGTTGAGCTAAGATATTTGATGTAGCATTGAAGATCTACTTGCAAGCATTGTTTCACATCTAAGATTTACATTCTTCATGGTCACTACATGTTGGATTGCAGATTTACACTCCAAGACAACTTCCAAGGTATCATCAATTACATATTTCATGTTTATACTTCAATTACATTATTTTATTATTTGGTTTGATTACTTACAAGGGGTTTGACTTAAAGGAAAACCAATATACACTAATAATCAACAAGTTTTTCTCCTCTTGAGTGTGTGTTTGTGGATTTATAGGTTGAAGATCAAGTGGAGAAGAATTTTAGAGCAATGTTACATATGTTTTCAAGTTCCAAAGTTTACCATTATAGTGCAAGAACGAAGAAATGAAGCCACATAATTTATTATAGGTTTTTAGAAGTTGACAACCGAGGATTTGAGAGTACATAAATCAAGGAAAATAACCCAAATCTTAGTTCCAGAAACCCTAATAGGGACCCATTCACCACTAGAGGAAATTGAGTCCTTTGTGCCCTAAAAATAGGTTTCTTGCAGTAAGGTACACATCATTTTAAGCTCTAAAAACTTCCATCATAGTTGTTTTAAAAGTTAGGTTTAGTTTCTAATTATTATTGGCATCTTATCACACATATAATCCAATGTTTTATGGTGGAAAGTAGTGGTTCATTATCTTGTTGATTCATTTTGATGCAACCCTCTTTTTCACCATTAAACACTTAGAACAAGCAATTGAAGAAGAATCTTTCAAAGGGGTCCTTTAGGAACCCTTCAAAAGAAAGAGTTGTCTACTCAAGGGACACTTTGTTTGAAAAGTGAAACATTTTAACAAATGATTCTCTCATCAAGGAATCATTTTGAAAGATTCTCTTTGCCAAGGAATCTAAAAAAAAGAAGAATGGCCTCCTTGGAGGTGAAATATCAATCTTTTTATTATAAATTCAATTTCAAAAGAGAATATTGCTAAGGGGATCCTTAGTGAATGATATTATTTTTGAAAAATATAAATATTCTTAGCAAGGAATTCATTGGAGATTGAATAAACCTTATTAAAAATTAGAGAGGTAGGAGCCCCCCTTAGGATGGTGTGTGCAAGCTAAAGGAGCACATGGCATGCTAAGGAAAGGAAGAACATGTAGAGATGTCATGGTCCATGATACATGGTGAGATGTCGACATGGAAATGTTGTCGCACATGTGAGCAACAACACATAGGCACTACAACATCAAGAAGTAAGTGAATAAGAGAGAAAGATAAAAAAGAAAAGTAAAGTAAAGGTGAAGAAATTAGGAGATAGGGGGATCTAATAATTCAGGGTTAGAACTACTCATAGATATAGGTAGATAGATATAATATAATATATGTATGAATTTTCATCAATCCCCAAATATATCAGAATGTGAAGAAGAGAACATGAAGACAAAATTAAAAAAAAAATTGGGTCAACATGGAAGGGAAGCCTAAATGCCTCCAACACTTTGCATCGTCCCCAATTATCAAAAATCAAGATACAACACATAGAAGAATGATGCAAAAAATAGAGGAAGTTTACAAAACAATTTCACTCCTATATCTAAGCACCTACGAGGGTGAAAAGGGTCCTCCAAGAACACACAAAAACAAGCATGGGGGAAACAAAAAACACACAAATCTAACCTACAGATAAAGAATAGGTGCTCTCCTAGTCGTCATCAATAAGTAGGTCATCATTCCCCCAATCTAGACCATTATAGGGAGAGGGAAGACAAGCCTATAAGGGTGGGATAGCAAGGGGAGAATCCTCTAACTCTTATGTGACAAGTGCTAAGGAAGAGGGCCCCTTGAGGTCTTCTCCACTCAACTCTTGTGAGGTAAATGTCATTGATATTGCAAAGATCATCGATAGAGCTGAGACATCATAAACCAAGTTGAACATACACTTGAAGGGAGTTCCATGTGTTAACTAAATTGGAGATAAATGAGGTGCTTGAGATCCACCATTGATCTCATCAAGGGAGACAGTGAAAAACTTAGGAGATTCCAAAAAATGCAATCTAAAGTGGAACCCTCTCCTAAAGAAGGTGATCCATTCTTCCAACCTCTATTTGAAGTGAGGTTGTCCTCCAATTTATGCTTCATAGGAAGATGTAGAATCCCAAAAGATGAAGCAAAAGGTGAGGAGGAAGAGGAAAAGGCCCCAACAGACACCATCGTGATGTTCTACATTTCCACAGGCTAGGAAAATGGAGGGATGTATAGAAGGGACATCAAAAGAGGGGGATCCATTAAGGGAGTGATGAACAGCTGCACCCTTTTAGGGTGAGGGTCATCAGAATTCACAAGAGGAGTCAGAAACAACATTGAGGCAATGAGAACTAAAGAAAAAGAAGTAGAAGAGGCAGGCACATTAGGAGATATTGAAATAGGAGCTTCTTGTTGGAAACAAGCTACACTGAGAGGGGGGGTGAATCAGTGTATTGAAAAAATTAACTTTATTATTCTGACCTTTAATCCACTTAGAAAATTTAATCAAAAGTAGTATATAGAAATAGAAAGCAAGAAACCACACAACCATAACACAAGGATTTTTACGTGGAAACCCTGTTAGGGGAAAAACCACAGTGGATGGCCAATCCAAAATAAGTTCAGAGTATACCCAAATGAAGTATTACAAAATGGGAATGCACTTGCATTTAGGCGCACTTCCTAGAGCTCACTGCTCAAAAGGATGGGCTCACTACCCCTACAATTATTTGGATTAGATCCAAAAGAAAATGAACTAAATAGATAGCATCTACTAATGCTGGATTACAGTTCTGGTTAAGCTCCAATGACAAACTTCTGTCCTTATGAATGATATTGAACTTCTGCTTTGCTCTACTCAAGTTCACACACAAAATCCTTATGCGTAAGTGAAACTGTGCATGATATCTCTCAAATACTCCTTGGATTTTTTCAACATACAACAATACACCTTTTTCCTTACACACAATGATGTGATCGATCATCTAAATACATCTGCAACTGGGGATTTAATCGTTACAAGTCGGCTCAACAAAACTTAAGAATATTTGTAACTTGTCGGCCCAAATCATGAATAAATTTGATGTGTATCCAAACAAGTTAGCTAGTCCATAGCTAGGACCAATAATTAAACATTTGAACATGAAAACATCTTGAATAATTCCACTTAACACATCCATAGTGCACCACATTCCCTGAGTTGGCTATGAAAAACAATTAAACAAAAAGTGTCCTACCAGACCTACAAACTTGTACTGCAACTAATGCAACACCACAAAACTCAAGAATAATATAATCCATATGATCAGCAAGAAATTCCAAAGATCCATAATAGAAAAAGATGATCCAATGAAGTTGTCTGACCAGATACCCTGTGCTTAACGTATTTTGCTGATAATACACAGTGTATCACTTTATCTGTCGGTATGACTGGATACTGAACTATAGATTATGGGGATGACTTCAATTGTCATCAATGACAACACTAGAAGCCATATGCCAACAATCCCCCCCTTTGGTATTGATGGAAACACTTAGTGAAAAATTACTAAGTGTCGAAACTGATAAGTACACTGCCAAAATGAAAAATACTACTCCCCCTAAGAATATCAAAGAATTTTTCACTTCACTCTCTCCCTCTTTGACATCAATGACAAAGTTGGGGAACCCAAAATTGTAAAACTAAAAAAACATAGCCAGAGACTTACAAAAATTTGAAGACATCTGCATAGAAATTGTTCAATCTACTTAGGTTTGAGTCCCATAGAATTTTTAGACTCTCCAAAATAGTAATGTTACCACAAAGAAGATATGCCAAGTTTTTACCAGCTTCAAGATTTACAATATCAAGAGCGGTCATAACACCTTCAGCTTCTTTCAGAGCATTCACCATCATCTCAATTTTTTGACTTATTAGCCCCTTGAGTTCACTTATTCTACCAATAATCCTTTCATTTTCAATCTTTTTATTCTTTGTTTGGTTGAGCAAAGACATTACTTGACTTTCTTGATGACAAACATTGCCGGATAATGGGTCAAAAGTGTTGGAGATAGTAACCAACTGCTGCTCAATATCTATCACTTGCTTCTCATTTGCTTCAGTAAATTTTGATAGAACCAAGTAGGATTTGTACATTTTCCCTCCTTCAAATATAGCACCTTGAATATTCTTTATGTAGGATCCTAACAAATTTTTGTCTTTGGCAATAAATTCCTTTAGGCTATTAATCCTCTTCTCCTTGAACTCCTTCAATTTAACTAGAGTTAATTTCTCAAAAATATTCGAAATGAGAATCTACAGAGTTTATTAACTTTTTCAACTCACCGGAGGAGGAACCTAATGGGCCCACAACATAAGAGGGCATTATTTTCTGTAGAACTCCAGATGCAAGTTTTAATAGTTCACTGTCCTCAATGTGATATTTCAATATATTTTCACTAGCTTTGGCTTGGGAAATTTTGGTGTCCTTCATCATTTGAATTGGAGATAGAGTGGAAAGGTTAATTGTGTTTTCATCCAACTCAGGATCTAGCTCTTCCTGTTGCTCCAATAAAGATTCCTTCACTTCCTCTATTCTGATTTTTTGCTCCTTTTTCTTTTCAACTTGGGATTCTGCTTCAGGATTGACTTTAGGCATTCTAGTTCCTTTAGTATGTGCCTCTTTTTCTTTAGCAACCACCTTAGTTTGGACCTTAGATACAACAAGTGTCTCTGAGTTTTCCACATTGGGAGAGGTCAAATTATCCTCAAACTTCGAAGGATCAGACACATTCATGTTTTCCTCATTCACATTCCCTTCTTCTGACTCATTTACCTTCACATTTACTTCATCATTTCCTTGAGCATGTTCAGTATTGATCTCCTCAATATTTAACTTTTCCTTTGACAAAAATTATTTCAAAATTACCTTTCACTGATAACTACATTAGTGTCACCAATCATGAGTTTATTTACTCTTGCCTTTCTTTTGAATTCCTTTTTGACCTTTAGAAGAAATAAATCCATTTCTTCAATTATCTTTTTTGGGCACAAATCAGCAAGAACTCTTTTCCTCAGATTTTCTTCCTCTATTATGGCACTCTCTCTCCTAGATTCTGAAGCATTATACAGACTTGTAGGCAAGCCAGACTTGATTTCAACAAGATTTTTATTGAAAACATTCAAGTGATTAACAATAGCTTCTTCAAGAATCTTCTTATCGGATTCATCAAAAGTCTCATACAGGACAGAGTGGCATGATATTTCCAGCTTTTACTATTGCATCTTCAACTTCCTCGATCGACATGCTAGGCTTTTCAACTTTGGTGTTTTTCTTTCCTTCTTCACCTTTGTTGGAAGGTTTTCTCTTGTTTAGTTTGACAACATGAGTCCCAGAAGCCTTTAAATCTCTTACTACTTCTTCAAATTTAGTTTCTTCCTCTTCATCTGCAGATACAACTTTGTAAGTTCTTGAGGTTTTATTCATCTTCCTTCTTCCAAAGGCTTCAGCTTGATTAGAATATGCTATAGGGAAACTTCTGGTAGATTTGGTGTTAACAGAATATGTTCCTGAACCTGGCGATTCACCCTTTTCCTTCTTCTTAGCAGCTTTAGCTTCATCTCTTTTCCTTCTTATTTCTTTCATCTTTTCCACAGGAAGACCCATACTCTTTGCAAAATCTTATGTTTCTTTTCTTACCTTTATGATTGACATGGGCCTTCTCAATTTAGAATGAACTTGTAAGTTTTTCTCTGCATATGAACCAAACCTTTCTTCATTCTGATCTAGTGGAAAATTTAGCAGATATTCAACATACATCCTTAAAATGTTTCTATCTACTTCATACCCCATAGGCATGATCCAAACAGTTCTGGGATCAACAACCTCCATGTGACAGTGGTCAATGTCTATCATGAAGCATATAGTGTCTTTGTACTATTCCATTCTTGTGGTAGGAATTCTCTCTCTGTCGTGCATCAAGTTTTGGAAATTTGTAAAATGACCCCACATGATTGTGTTACGGGTTTGTTGATCACCAAGTCCACACAACATATCCCAGATCTGAACAACTACCAGCATATCATTACGCCTTTAAACTTTACCAACTCCCAATAATTCACCAATGAAGTAGAAATACAGACAGATTAGCAGGTTTCCAAACTTAAATACATTCTTCTTGTCCTTCATTTTTCTTAGATTCTCCAGTAGTTGACCTCCGAGCAACTCACATAGATCATAATCTGTATTTTTTTTTATCATTTCATATGCTATATAGATGGTTGTGCCAGATATAGTGTTTTCCCTACTTGAATGATAGATCTTGTAGCCTATAACCATAGATGCAAATTTTACATCAATTTTGGCAATATGATCTTTTGTCATTTCCCTTCTATCCCAATGAGAGTCAGTCACTTTAGTAACCTCATCATTTTTCACTGACTTCAAAACTGGAAGTCTATTGGTGGAATTTAAGCCTGTAACTGCACAAATAGATTCTTTGGAGATTTTGAAAGGCACATCTAACCACATGAATTCATCATGGAAATGGCTTAGAATATATCAAACCCACTCATCTTCTTCAAATATGGGAAATTTCGCAAATTTTTTAACACAAATTTCTAATCTTCTAGGGTTTTGAATTCTTGTTTCATAGTATAATCTTCTTGAACTATGTAGTGAGAATAAAATTCCAATAACTATGAACTACCCAAATCTTCAATATTTGCATGCACATATGCCCTAATATCTTCAATGTGCAGAACACCGTACGACACCGATGAAAATGCACCTAATGGATTTGTGTCTACAGACTTATACAAATGCCATTTGAATTTTGGACGTGGCCTATCCTTAACTTCGACTAATATAGGAGTAGACATAATTGTGAGCACACAAATTTACAAGTTTTGCAATAAATACCTTTCAAAGATAGAATGAAATTTGATTGCAGATTCTCCTCTATGCTTGAATCTTTCTGAATTTGTAAATAATCACCTCAAAGCTCTCCAAACCTCTTTCCTCCAAATGTAGTATGACAAATGAGGGTGGAAGTCATTCTTTTATTGACCACAAACCTAACTCTTTACTTTTGCAATAATTTCCCTTGCCCTAACTCAACCGGTTTACTGTATTTTATGTTTCGAGAAAGATAATTCTTATTAGGATCTCCAATATTCCTCACCAATGCTTTAGGATTCATTTCAAAATGTCTGCGAAGTACCAAATTTCCTACTGAACTCACCCAAGTTTTACTACCAATCACTTGTAGGGAGTTTAGGATTTTTTCTTAATAGCTTCCCCTATGGCAGAGGCCTAAAATCAATTTCTTGAAGTATCACCAAAAGTGGCTTCTGGTGCGGATCCATTTCCTTCTATAGAGGGATTCTTCTTCACCCATTTCTTCTGAATTTTCTTCTTGATCTCATCAGTAGTGACTTTCCCTTTTCCTTTAGCATCTGGTTGTATGTTTTGTTTTACCGGACCTCTTTTGTTCCAACATAATCTAGAAGTGTGACCAAATTTTTTGTAGTTGTAGCACACAACACTTCTCTATCCAAGACAATTTTTTCACTGACTTTGTCTTGATCTAAATTGGTTAGCAATATTCCCAAATCTATTGCATGCATAACATCTAGCATCTCTATGAAAGTTGTTTAGCACAGTTCTACATTCACTTGACTTATGACCATACTTATAGCAACTAAAACATTGACCTGAGAATGATGGTCCACTTATATTCACCCTACTCCTACACTGAGAAGCCAAATGACCAAATTTTTTGTAGGCATAACAATAGCCATTAAATCTTTGAGCATTATGTTTCCTTACCAGATTTCTTATGGGTCAATTTATCTAATTTCCTTGTCTGAATTTTCCTTGACTGGAATTCCTTTTTCCAGATCTAGAGCTTTCTCCTTCTTTGTATCTAAGACCTCGATAATCACCATCAGTCCTCTGTCCCTTTATTAGTTAATCAAGTTTGGTTGTGCTTTCTTTGAATTTCTCCTTCTACTCATTTGTAGCAGCAAGTTCATTTATGAGATCATCGAGTTGCTTTTCAAGCTCCTCTTCACTATTCTTGGATTGCTCCAATTCATTATCTAGTCAGCGACATTTTTCTGACCTTTTTTTTCATAGATTGTGCAAGCTTTTCTTCATTCTTCTTCCTATCCTCAATCTCCTTGGTCATTCTCATCATGATAGATTCCATCTCATGCTTCAACGCAACATTTTCTTGGGAAAAAATTTCACATTCTTTTGTTTTCTGTTTCAAGGCCTGACTAAGTTGTTCATCTTCCATGGTTTTCTTCTTCTATTTCATCTAACTACATAATTTCTTTCTTTTCTCTCTCGATTCATTGATCTTGTCTTTCAATGACTGGATGAATTTTTCTGAATTCTTAAGACTTTCTTGTAGTTCCCAGATCTCAGATTTTGATTGGTCAAGATCATCAAAAGCCACCATAAGTTGATGTTGAAGACTTCTTGTATCCATTGAGAATAATTTTAAAGATCTCCCCAAGCTGTTAGACTTCTTTTGAGGAACTAGCTCTGATACCAATTTTTGGAAACAAGCTACACTTAGAGGGGGGAGTGAATCAGTGTATTGAAAAAAATAACTTTATTATTCTGACCTTTAATCCACTTAGAAAATTTAATCAAAAGTAGTATGAAGAAATAGAAAGAAAGAAACCACACAACCATAACACAAGGATTTTTATGTGGAAACCCTGTTAGGGGAAAAACCACGGTGGATGGCCAATCCACAATAAGTTCAAAGTATATCGAAAAGAAGTATTACAAAATGGGAATGCACTTGCATTCAGGCTCACTACCTAGAGCTCACTACTCAACAGGATGGGCTCATTGCCCTTACAATGATTTGGATTAGATCCAAAAGAAAATGAACTAAATAGATAGCATCTACTAATGATGTATTACAGTTTTGGTTAAGCTCTGATGGCGAACTTCTGTCCTTATGACTAATATTGAACTTTTGCTCTGCTCTACTCAAGTTCACACACAAAATCATTATGCGCAAGTGAAACTACATATGATATCACTCAAATACTCCTTGGATGTTCACAGCATACACCAATACACCTTTTTCCTTACACAAAATGATGTGATCGATCATCTAAATATATCTATGATTGGATATTTAATCACTACAAGTCAGCTCAACAAAACTTAAGAATATTTGTAACTTGTCAGCCCAAATCATGAATAAATTTGATGTGTATCCAAACAATTCAGCTAATCCATAGCTAGGACCAATAATTAAAAAATTGAACATGAAAAAATCTTGAATAATTCCACTTAACACATCAACAATGTGCCACATTCCTTGAGTCGGCTACGACAAAGAATTAGATAGAAAGTGTCCTATTGGACCTCCAAACTCATACAACTAATGCAACACCACAAAACACAAGAATAAGATAATCCATATACTCAGCAAGCAATTCAACATATCCACAACACAAAAAAATTATCTGGTGAAGTTGTTTGATTGGATACCATGTACTTGATGTATTCTGTCAGTAATACACAATGTATCACTTTATCTTTCGGTATGACTAGATACTGAACTATAGATCATGGGGATGACTTCAGTTGCCATCAATGACAACACTAGAAGCCATATGCCAACACTACTATCTCTTCTTTTTCCTTCCATGAGCCATCTTTCTCATTAGCCAAAGCCTTCCTCTAGTTCTTACACTCATGTACAAGTTGGTTTCTTCAGCTTCTGGAACTAGAACTCACTACTTGAGAAGGAGCAAGAGGATCCTATTCTGCCATATGTGTTTCCTCAACAACCATGATCAATGGAAGGGAAGCCTCCTAACTAGGACTAGGAACATGAAGCATAGGAGCGAAGACTAAAACAAGTAGAGAAGAAAATTCAGGCACCTCAATGGTGGGCCTCTTCCCATTCACCGCTTGAGGGGAAAGAGCAATAGGAGGTCATGGAGGCCAAAATGTAGGGGAATCTCCATGAGGGCCCTTACCCTTACCATAGACAATGGGCCTCGACACTATGGGTAAGATGGGAAGCTAAAATACCTGACGCTTGGATTTTTTCCAGCCAGGCTCCATTAGACTCACCATGCAAGGCATGGGAGCAAAAGATGACTGAACCACAAAAGGGTGAGAGGAAGAAGTAGATGAAATAGTAGAAGAAGAGGAAGGCTCATGAGCACAAGTAGACTTACCCTTCCCCTGTTGAGAGGAGGAGGAGGTATCCTATTGCTATATGATAATAGAAGCCTTAACCAAAATAGCTTAAGGGGAGACATGGTAGGTCACTTTTGGTGTTATTCCCACACTCCTATATTTAACATAGGTGTGATATAATAGGCTCATTCTTGAAGGAAGCAAACTGATAGGAGTAGGCCAAAAGTGATCTAACGAGTAGCCCCCATGTGACACCAGAGGCTTATATCCATTGTTGTGTACAATATGCATGGAGCCCTCATGAGAAAACTTCAAACACTTATGAACTACTGAAGTGACTGTGTTCATAGAAACTAGTCATATGATGCCTATCTTCACTCTGAATAGGTTCAACTCTAGGATAGTATCAAAACTTAAGCATTTATAGTCTTGAGTCCTAGTAGGATTGAAAGTGTGATGAAACCAATTGGAGGGATGGAAGGGCCATTATGTGTATGTATTGTGCTCTTGAATTCATCATACCCATCCTTATGAAAGAAATTTTTAGCATAGTCTCCTTTGTTATAACATTAACACGACACATAAGATCAACAAGAACACCAGTCATGATGTTCCCATTGATACGAGCTGGCATGTACAAAGGATAGGGTTCTCTATTCATTTTCATAGGAAAGTCCTACGATGTAAAGGTTATAGCAGGTGATCCATTCAAACGCTACACAGACGGGATGGGGAGATTCATAAAAAAGGCCATTTTTACATACTTTGAAAAGGACTTCCCCAGGATACCCCAAAGATTTAACAATCAAACACTGACCTATTCTATATTTTTCTTCATAATGTCTAGGGATCCTTCTAACTATGTCGCTAGGGGTTGTAGGTTGTGTTGCAAGACTATGTGTCCTACAAAACACACACCTACAACACATCTATAGTGTAGAAAAATGTATCCCTTTACATTTTCACACTTGTTTGGGCCCTCCCTGTTAAAATTTGGCTTCTTTATGCCTTAATTGGTCCTATTTTGGAACCACAAGCCTTATTAAATGCGTTTTTCTAAGGATAATTCCAACACTTAACAAATGATAAATCATAATCTAATGTTTGAGGTTATTTGTTCTAGATCTAGGGACCTGGGACTCCTACACCACCTTGGGCGTATGGGACCTCCCACCTAGGTCTCAGGACTTGATTTTAAATGTTGCATTGAACTTAACATTTCTTGGAGTTTGTTTCCCAAGTTTTAGCCACTAGGACTCATATGCCCAAAATGGTGTACAATTCCAACTTTAACCTAGAATTATTTGAAATCAAATTCTTGGTGGGATTTTATTATCCTATATTTGATGTTGGCTTGTAATGTTGTAATTTTGAGAAATTTGGCATAAAAAAGTATAAATACAAGGTTATTTCACATAATTTCTCCTTGAAATTTTATCCAAGCATTCCTAAGGAAAGTTTATAATATCAAGAGCATTCACAAGAAAATCATCAAGCATTTGGAGAAACATTTTAATATTCAAGCATCATGTAAAAAATTTCATGCATCATGTGTGTTTTTGAGCTAACATTTGTGATGTAGGTTTCATGATTCAAGCAAGCATTCAAGAAAAATATTTAAGTATTCAATCAAGAGTCAAGATCCACATTCATGCTAGCCATTTCACACAAGTTTGTAGCCTTCATTTCAAGGGTTTAGTGAATTGAAATATTGCATTTGTTCATTCATCATTCCTTCTTGCTATTTCATTTCATTTCAAGGTCTAATTACCAAAATGGGGTTTGACCAAGGTAAACCTCTATTACCTAACAAATCAAAAAAATTCTCTCTTGATGTGTGATTACAGATCTAGGTGAATTAGAGCTTGAAGATCCTTTGAAGAAAAAGTTGCAAAAGTTTTCAAAATTTTCAAGAAGTTGTCATCTTCACGGAAACTCACCTACAAATCATAATTTAGACTTTTTAGACTTGAATATTAGACAAGATGAAAGTTACAAAAGATCTCTAGAGGCTACAAAAATATTAGTCAAACCCTAATATTGCGACTAAATTTCCCCTCTAGGCATATGAGTCCTAGTACAACCATTTTTTTCTATTTTTTTGTAGATCCTTCTCATTCACCAGAAGATTCTAGATTCTGCACAGATTCCTGTAGTAGGACTAAATCTCCCAACTTGGCATATTAGTCCTAGTGCACTTCAAAAGGTAATTTTTTAGAGTCACAGACCATTGGGGATGGCCACCAAACCAAGGAGTACCATCTGCAAATAACACCTTCACAAATAGAGAGAAGTGCACAAGCTATTTCACCATAAAAATGAATAAAATGAGATATTTTACACAATGTACAAAGTGCCTTAAAAAGGAATAAAAGGTGGGTGTCAGGTGAGAAACCCAAGAGAACCATCTACAAATAAGACCTTCACAAATATGAGAGAAGCTCAAGGCTCTTTCACTGGGAGAATGGAAAATGTATTGAGATCTGATTATTTATATATTGTACAATGCGCCTTATATAGGCAAGAAAAACAAGTATCGAGTAAACAACCACCCAGTACAGGAAAAAACTAATCAAAGTAATTTACCCTAAGATAAAAATTAAATACACTACCACAGACCTTGTTTGGATTCCATCATTCTTCCAAGTACTTTTTTTGTTTCATTCCTATTTATCAATTTGACGTAATGCTTTCATGTCTTTAAATTTTCTATGGTTTTGTGCACGCGTGTTTTCATTTCTCCTTTGAAGCTTCATTTTAATGGTGAACCCACATTTAATCACACAAGGAAACCCCTAGCCCATTCCTCAATCAAGTCACTTGGTTGAGGAATCCAGGTTTTGTTGTGTGGTCTCACAACATGCACCAAAACTATAAGACTTGGGGACCCAAATGAAAATTAATGCTTATATGTTAGGTGTTGGTTAGCTAAAAGGGGATCACTAGAAGTTAAAGTTAAGAGGAAGTATTTTGGAGTAGTTCGTGATTCAAGTGTACCAAGTACTAGGTATTAGAGGGCCACAATGGTTGAAATATTAACACAAGGTTTGGTAAGTTGTTTCAGTCCAGAAGTGAAGGTCCGAGAAGTGTGAAGGTTCTAATAATAATCAAGGTACGAGAATTAAATTCTAGTAAAGGCTAAAATTGTTAGGTACCGGGTATCAATGCATGTTTAAAAGTTAATTTTTTAAGTTTTCTAGGGGGTTCAAAAGGTCTGATAACATCCCAAAAAGGATAATTACACGAGAATACATTTTTAAAGGCGTGATATTTATGATTTTTTTTAAAATGATGATTTATTAATGATAGTTTTATTTTCATGAGAGTTTTATGAATGTTTTAAAAAAGGGGGATTAATATATAGAATTTGCATTTCCAGGAGAAATAAATTGTGATGTAGCATTTGGGTATGACGATGAGGAAAATTTGGATCACGAGTAGTGGCATAGCTAGGTCAGGTGGTATGTTATGGGATTCCATGCGAAGGAGGAGCTTGAGATATCAGAATACCAAGATACCTAGTATTGTGCATGCGACAAAAGGGAGTACCTAAATCTAGGGAAATTCATCTCTGAGTGTATTTCGTCTGAGTCCAAAATTGAGCGTAGGAAAAAATGTCCACTTGATCATTCTGAATGTATGGGAAGTTCCTAGATATTGTTTGACAATCTACTCAGCTCCAAGTCACTATCTTGATCATTTTAAAGATGGAGATCCTGAAAGATATTAAAGTGTTGAAGAAGGTTGACATTTGTTGACTTATTCAACAAAATTTCTTGGGTATGTGCAAGATCATCATGGAAAAAGCAGGCCCTTAAGTGGCAAAAAATTCAGAAAAATCATAATTAGGCAACTTGACGTAAAAATTTGAATAAGTTATCTACATTATTTAAAAAATATGTAATAATAGAATTTGTAGAAAATTGAATGTAGTTTCTAAACTACTAGGTTTTTTTAAAAAAAAAAATCTATTTGGTGAAAATTTGAAATTTCAATGCAATAGTACTTAAATTTTAGGGAAAAAATAAGTAGGTGTCTGTCTGACCACCCTAACCACAATAAAATGATAATATTTTTTATAAAATTTTAGATATAAGTAGAGGACTCATGTCCCGATGTGATGCATATTTTTTTGTAATATTTTTCTAAGTAAATATTTAATTATGCTTTTTTTATTAAAACTTTTAAAAAATATAAAAAACCCATACGTCTAACCACCTTAGCTTGGTCAAAACTTCATGAAATTCAATTTTTTTTTTTTAATCCTATAATATATGAAGCATAAAATGTGAAACATGTTTTATATTCAAAAAATGTGATACCATGTGAAATCTATAGATGTTTTTCAATCATCCTATCAATCGAGACTTTAGTCGTAATTCAAATAGAAAATGAATAATAATTATTTATTAAATTCAAAGTAAAGTATAATTTATATTGGTTGAAAGCTGAGAATATCCTTTAAAAACCCTTTTCATTTCATTAATTTTGGGTATAAAAAAAGTTGTTAGCCACATACCCTACAAATAGCCATCATATTGCCACTTTTTGGCCCATCATGATCCTGCACATACCCTCCTGCCAATTGTCATATTCCACGTGCCTTGTTGTGATTCATCCCTTGGAATCTCTCTCATATTTTGGATGAATTTATTGTCTTGTTTCTATAAATGGTTGGGAGATGTTTCATTTTAAGTTAAGTTCAGAATTTGTGGATGTCAGAGAACCAAGTTTTGTTCTTTTTCCTATTTCATATTCCATTCCAGATTAAAAACTTGTATGTTTCATTAGAATTTAATAAATATCAAAGCTAATTTTAAAGTTATTGCTTCATATGAAATCTTACATAGCCGATTGTTTGTTCCTATCGGACAAGACTGTGTGTTGTGCCATTTAAAGGTGCATACTAACACTATCAGGTAGAAAATAATCCCCCCTCTTTAAAATTTTGCATCATCCTGTGCCTAGATGTGAATCAATATTGTGATGTATGGAATGGTTTGCTTTGGTTAGGTTATTTCTTGAGGCATGTGTGGATAATACCTGGGAGAAATTTTAACTTTTTCAATAATTTTTTATGCTTATTTTAGAATAGATGTTTAAATTTTAGAAAATATTTCAAAAAAGAGATGAATGCATGGAGTTTTATTGCAAATCTTTTGATTCCATGATATTAGTGGATGCTTAAAGCTAAATCTACTTGGATTAATGCAAGCTATTTGAAGTTCATGAAATGTTATTGCAAATTTGTCGATTTCATGAAGTTGTTGAATGATCGGAATGAGATCATCTTTTTCTTATCTTTATGATTCCTTTGAAAAACTAAGACCAAAAAAGCATTTACCCCTTATGATTAACAACACAATCACAAAAAACCTTGATGCGAACCTAATATGGTCAAGACCTGACATAAATGAGCCTTGGGGTTAAGCTGAGCTAGCCAAAGATTTAGGTTGTCTCGAGCAATCTTTCAAGTAAAGATAGGTTCTCACAGTGTGTTTGTGATGATTTATCTACACTATTGGTGTGCGACTAACATCATCATTAACATGAACAGGTGCTAGAAGGAGGGATTTCTCTAGTCTCCTCCAGTTTTTATCTGGAATCAGTATTGCTTCTCTTGGTTTAGGGTTGGAAAGTTACTTCTAAGGTGAAATTCTAAGCAAGCTAGTAATGGAAAGTAAAATGGATGCTGATAAACTCCAGAAAATTATTAACCACAGGCTTTATCCTTTGAGTTTGTCCTCCTTTGGTGGGGTTATCAAGTGTAGAATTCATGATACAACTAATCATTTTGAGATTGATTGTGAAATGTTTTTAATTAGGGTATGTTTGGCCACTTATAATGTGATTCCATTCATGGGAGTGTCTTTAACCGCTAGAAGAAAGGAACCATTACTGGAAAGAAGTTTGAATTTTGAGAAAGTGCCTAACCCTAGTGAAATTGGAAATATTGGAAAATTAACTATTACATGAAATGGATCCACTAACTATAATTGTCATGATGAACTTCCTAAAAAATTTCAAGAAAAGAGGAAAAGACATCAAGACTTAGAAACAACGCGTCAAAAGCGTGAACGTGAAAATGATGAGTCATCGATCTTCCCACATGTGGAAGGTAACAACAAAGAGAAAAAGTGGAGAAAATGAGTGGGAGACACGTGATTTTTTCCCCTAACCATGAATCCACAATCTAAAAGGGAAGAAATTCTTGATTTTATGCAAAACACAAAGTATCAAGTTTTTACTTTCTCTCTTTTTGATGATAGTGTAAATTGTGTTTTAAATGCTTGGTCTAATGAAATGAATAGTGATATTGAGATGATAGACTGGGCAAAGAATCAAAAGAGATTTGGAGAGAAAGCAAATGAAGAAATGAGTGCAGTCATTCATGGAGTAGAATAGAGTGAAATAGAAAACCGTGAACTAGGACTGGAAGATTAAGGTGGAGTATGGAGAAACCAGCAAAGGTGTGTGCAATCGATCTTTAATGAGGTCATTTTCATACATATGGGCCAATTTTTTGGTAAGTACACATTTGAATTTATATTTTTTAAATGTAGAAAAGTTAAGATAATTCATTGTTATAGTAGGATTCTTTAAATGCATTCAAGAAAGTTTAAAGACAATCCTACTGTAATTCATACAAAAAACACCATGAAGATGGAATTCCAATGGCTGAGTGAGCTATAGAAAGCACAAGGTCCAAATTCCCCAAAAATTCAATATGCACTATCATCTCCATAGATTCACAAAATTTAAAAATAGAAAGGCCAAGGTCCAGAAGTGAGGCTACAAATTGTGAAGCCAATTCCGAGTTTAGATAGTATTATTCCTTGGAATCCACAAAATTTTCTTCGAGGACTAGGCACAAGTTTGATTTGATAGTCGAAGTCCTAAGATATAAAACCTTATTCAACCTTTCAATCTTAATCCGACCAAGGAAGCTATTCTGGCAGTGAATGCAAGTCAGGAAGATTGGAGTATTCATCGCCTAGAAGCAAGAAAGTACAAGTAGAGTAGAAAACCAAAAATAATTGAAGAAAGCTAAAAAAGAAGTGAATAATTTGAAGGAGAAGAGAGAATTTATAGAAATCCATGAGAAATCTATGATACATGGTTTCCTAGATAGAAATTTTTGGAAATGCAAGTTGAAGTGGCAACAGGACACTTTTCTCCAGAGTTAAATGTTAAATCAAATAAATTTTTCACATAATTGGTGGCCATTGCTTTGAATTTTTATAGTATGAATATCACAATATCAAGAAAATTGAAGATTTCAAAATTTAATGGCAGTCATTTCAATGTATTTCATCAAGTTGTATTAATCATGAAGATGTCTATGTGTGCATTGCAGAAAGGAAAATTAAGTTGGCGAGGTGGCACACATCGGCAAGTGGAGAAATTAAAGGAAGTAATAAGTGTGTGTTAAAGTGTTTGAATCAAATGCAGAGTATTATGATCAGACTTAAAAGTATAATCATGAGAACTCTAATGCATTAATGTTAGTGTAGCACCATCGAATCAAAAGTGCTAACCAAGTTTATTCTAGCAATTTCCATAAAATTAAATTGGAAGGGTGGTAACTAGTGTTTCTAAATTTAGAATTATTTTGGTGATTGAATTACTTGCTACTAAATTTTAACTTATGCATATTTTTTGATAGATAGTGAATTGCAATTAGCTAGAATTTGGCATAAGAATGGTAAAATTTAGCTGGAATTGGTGAAACTATGAAGGGATTTGCATTGAATGAAAAATCAAAAGGTAACCTTTGCTACCACTATAATTCACAACCTAATAGTAGGCTTCATTGCCTACAAGTTGAAGCAAATGGGCTTACAAAGAAATATCAAAAGAAAAAAAAAGAAAAAAAATATCAAACAAATATCAAAAGAGAAAATTCAACTCTTTAGGCTATTCAAATATCTCTACCGGGGCTATGGATGTCTGGTTAGTAGTAGAGATATGTTTAGGGGAATTACAAAGATAACCTTGCCATGGCTATGGATGCCTGACCAGTAGCAAGGCTCTATCCAATGTTGGCTTTGGAGGATTACCAAATTATGTAGTTCAATGTAAATGAACTAGTTTTTCACTAAGTTCCAAAGATTGGAAATAATCAAAGCACACACTGATACTTTCTACAGAAATTTATAATCTTTATGCCATAATTCAGGTAAAGGTAAGGAGTTATTTTCTTTTATAAGGAAAAGAAAGTTTTGAAGGGACCTTGAAACCCTAAACAATGAAAGGAAGTTGCTAAAGAGAAATAAACATAAGCACCAACATCCCAAAAAATTCAAAAATTTTGACAAAAGATAACACTAGATAAACCATCAGCAAACCAACAACAAAATATTAGCTCAGAAGGCTGAAACACCAGAAAATAAAAGTTATCAAGAGGCTTAGTTGATTCCAAATTAGTAGAGATGACCTTGCCATGCATCTATATCATATCCTCAAGATCCTAGAATGAAATAGACACCCTTTTCTTAGTCTTGATCCTTGCATGTAGGCATGGACCAACATCCACATTCTTCTCCATGCACAGACCAATATCCACATCCTTCTCAACCACATTGATATAGTTAATCTCAACAATAGCCTCCTCATTATCACCTAGGTTCAAGCTCTTACTAGTCCAATTGATAGATTTCTCATTCAATAAAGACAATCCCTATGCACCAGACTTCAGGGAATAGTTGTTTATTCGAACCACAACTTGTAATTCATTACTAATCTTGTTCATTCTATCCTCCAAAGCCACAACCCACTCCTCATTCATCCTATGAATGATATTTTCCAAGGAAGTAAACCTCTCATATTTTTTTCCAAGTTTACCAGCATCCATAGCTAACTTATCAAGGATCGCATTCATGGTTTTGACCCTATCTCTCATCGACAATTCCCTTTGATTGCAATTCACCAAAGCCACACAGTGTATCCTACAAATCTTTTTGCCTAGTATTAAGGTTCTTAACATCTAAAATGAGCCATTTCACAAGAGAGAGAAGGTTTCTAGTGCCATCCTCCATCATTCTACAAAAAAGATTCATATTGATCTCATCCCAAATGATTAGTACTACAGTAGCAACATCAACATTCTCATGGAGTTCCTTCTGATCCACACCATTTCCCTCCAAATCCTCCTCCATAGGAGAGTAATCAACATCAATTACCTCAAATTTCACCCTATATTTCTTAGAGATATTGGCTGACTTCACCAACACCTCAAGTTTTCGAGCCTTGACTTCAACCTGCTTAACCTACTCATCACTCTTACAAATAGGGGTCTCCAAACCACCATGGATAGGAAGAGCCATCCTAGAATTCACAAAGCCCTCCCCTTCCATAACATTATCCACCATTTCCTTCAAATTACTCTCCTAAACATTCCCCTGAAACCCCTTGACACAAGGAAGAGGAGTCCCCTCTGCCATATCCTACTCATTTCCCTCCTAAACATTCCCCTGAAACCCCTTGACACAAGGAAGAGGGGTCTCCTCCAATCCTTTCATTCTAGCTTTCCCTAACTTAAGATCACACTTCTCCTTCTTAGGGACACCTTTCTTCCACTTCAAATTCTTTTTAACAGAAGGACCAACAACCTCCTTCATTTTAATATTAGTCTCGTAGCCCTTCAACCAGGATCTAGAGGACTCCAAATCATCCTCTGAGTTCCTCTCAAACTCCAACAACTCCTCATCATCAAAATTTTCCTCCTCATAGTCACTATCCCACTCCTCCACCAACCTAATAGTGTCATAACCATACTTAATGTCCTCCTTTTTACTAGCAGAAGAGAGCTTAGGAATCTTAGGTAACACCTTTAGTTTAATGTGGTCAATTATAAGTTTCATAAGGCCTTCATGAAGAATTTCCTTACTGGGGTTCTTTCTATGAGCATCAATATTGGTTTCCATAGAAACAAGAAAGTAATAGGGGAACAAAACTAGAATGTTATGATGGAAATGATTAAGCAACATAAAATCATAGGCATAAATCGCAGAGTACTATCCCTCTAATGTGAAGAATTTCATAATTGTGAGGGAAACATATCTCCAGAGAGGTTTGATTGATTTTTGATCATATCCTCCAGTACCAATGTACCTCAGCCTCTGTTATTCCTTTCCTTTGAATAAGCTAGCTAAGGAAGTCTTAGATGCAACGTGGTCCCTAAAAAACTTCTTTCCCTTAGTAGATAGACCAATAATGCCAGCAATGAACTCCTTGGTGATGTTGAACTCCACAGCTTGGCAACGAAGAAATCTATTATTCCAACCATTCACAAAGGCCTCTGTAACATCTAAATCAAAACCATGAAGACTAAGCATATGGGGGAAAACACCCCTCTTCTCCAAGTATTCCCAAATGGTCTCATTCTCACTGAATTCTTCACAAGAAAGTGGGTCAACTTTGTAGCAATTCCCTCCCATAACCACCTGAAACATCTTACTCATAGCCTTCATCTTGTTCCTATACATAGAAGGGATTAAATGAACAATCCAAAAGAAAACCAAAATAACACCCATAATCTATGTAAGCCTGACACCCCCAATACATCTAACCATAAAATCCCAAACCATGATCTCATAATCAAAAGATATGCAATAATTAAATGAGCAAGCTTTGAACTCAAATTTCAAAAACCATAGGAATAGGAAATAAATAACTTATTTCCCTATGTATCTGCATCCATGCCATGACATTTGGTCATTATTAGAAATACAATGAATATTAAATGGAATGGCATCATAAGAATACCAATATTTATGAGCCATTACACCCAATTTTGTGAACCCATCAGCAAGAGAGTTAGCCTCCTAAGAAACATGAGTAATTTTAATATGAACAAAAGAATCAATAATTAAAATGAAATCTTCAATCAAATGAGTAATGGACCAATATGGTGGACTTAAGGAGACAATTTATGATATTGAGGGATTCCCCTTCTAACCAAAGCCTAGTCACCGAAGCTTCTTTAGCAAGTGAAAGGCCATGTTAGGTTGTTGCCGCCTCTACATAGTGGTTTTTATGAGTTCCCAAAGGGAGTGCCACCACATATACAAACCTACCATTCTCATCACATAACACTCCCCCACAACTAGCAAGACGTAGATTCCCCTTAGTAGCACCATCAAAGTTAACTTTGAACCATTCCTAAGGGTTGCTTTCCACCAAACTCCCTCCCTAGAAGTCGTAATCTTCTTCACTAGGATAGAAAGATCACAAGAGAGATTCCATCGATTCCCCACCATCAAATCATACTTAGAAACCACTACTTTGGGGCCCAAAGAAAGAAGCACTAAACATTCAAAAAGAAAATTTTCCTTTATAACCTCACAAATTTTGAAAGCAAGCCTTGAGGGAGGAAGCTCAAATTGATGAAACACATCGTTATTTTGTTCCTTCCAAACTCCCCAAGCCACATATGGAAAAATAAGAGACCATAACATAGAGAGAGTCAAATTTGATAAGGTGCCACCCAGTAAAACCAAAGATCTGAGATAGAAGCACAGAAAACCCACGGTAAGTTCCACCTCTGAAAAATATGCACCCAAATATCCCAAGTGAAACTTCAACCAACCAGCAGATGGAAAACATCTTCAGTAGCTTATTTGTACAAAAAACATCTATTGGGAAACACATTACCCCTTCTCAAGAGATTTTTGAGGGTCAAGATTTTATCTTGACAAAGGAGCCAAGAAAAGATATTGATTTTAGGAAAAAGCATTGGGTTCCAAAAATGTGCCCAAAAGGAAGAAGGACCCCAAATTTGGTTCTAAAAAGAAAAGGCCGAAGACATCAAAAACTAGCCATTAGTATCAAACCTCCACACCACATAGTCAACTAGGGAAGAGGCTGGGATGTGAATCATGGATAAGAATTGATATAGAGGTTCAAGGTCCATGTTAACCAAATCAAGTCTAATCCAATTACATTCAAAGATATAATCAGAAACAAGCAAGCCCCATTCCCTTATACAAATATCTTTGAAAGGGGCTGCCTAAGGTTCATCCTTCAAGGGATGCCCAATCCACCAATCATCCCAAAACAAAATCCTCCTACCATTCCAAAAAACCAAATGCAAACCAGTAGCAACAATAGGATGGGATTTCAACATGAAATTCCAAAGGGATGAACCTGAAGGAGGAAAAAAATCCTCCCTCAAAATGTCTCTAAACTTATCCATACCTCTCAAATACTTTGAAGAAAAGATAGAAGTACATTCCTTACCACCAAAAGTAGAATCCATAACTATTTAGCAATAAGGGTAACATTGAATTCTTTTAATTTATGGAGGCCTAACCCCCCTTGAACTTGGACCTGCAGATTTCCTCCCAAGAAACAAAGTGCAACCACTTGTTCTCATCAACTCTATACCAAAGAAATATTTTTGGATGCTCTCAATCTTCTCCTATAACCTCCTAGGAATCTAGAAAAGGTTTAAACCATAGATCAAAATATTTTGCAGGGTATACTTGATTAACTAAATTTTCCCAACTTGGTTGAGAAGACAACCCTTCAACCAACAAGTTTCGAATTAAAATTTTCAATAATACCACTGCAAAAGGAATTTGAAACCACATTAGAATAAAGAGGGATCCCTAAATAGGTAGAAGGGAGATCCCCAATGCCACATTCTAGAATTCTAGCAAGCCTTATCTGGTGATGCTCTAGAGTATTAAGAAAGAAGATAATGCTCTTAGGAAGAATAACCTTTTGACCAAAATCCACCTCATACTACTGAAGAATAAGATAGATGAAATTGGCCGCAAGAACCGAAGCTTCAACAAGAATAATAGTATCATCCACAAATTGTTGATGCAAGCAACAATGTTGAAGAGAACAAGGATAAAGACCTCTGAAAGCACCATTAGAAACCACCTGAAGAAGAAATATTCCCAAAGAATCCACTATAATGAAAAAAAGGGAGAAATAGGATCTCCTTATCCCAATCCATGAGAGCTTCTAAAGAACACAGAAGGTGACCCATTCACCAAGACCGAAAAGGAAGGAGAAGAGATTAATTGATCAACTAGTTGTAGAACTCGATCCAAGAAACCAAATTCCTTCATGGTATTACATAAAAAATTCCAATTAACCCAATCATAGGCTTTCACCAAATATAACTTCAAAATGAGACCAAGCTTCTTGTTAACCTTGAGAGAATAGATGTTCTCATGCATTGTAAGCACCAAATCTAAAATCTGACTCCCAGGAACAAACCCATTCTATTGAGGAGAAATAATACGAGGAATATCCTAGGATTTTTATGAATAGGAACAATAAAAGTAGAGTTCAAGTCCTTGAGAAATTTCCTACTACCAAGAAATTATTTAGTGGAATTGATAACATCCTTAGCAATAATATCCTAATAGGTCTTAAAGAAGAGCATAGGAAATCCATCTGGCCCAGGGGACTTATTTCCTTCAAAGGAAAACACAACCTTCCTAACTTTCTCATTAGAAGGAATACTTGACAAACCCCTATTCTCCTCCTCCATCACCAAGTTAGGATTAACATTAAGAAAACTCTACTGGAGAATAGGATCAAGAGGGTGATCCATAAAAATCAAGTCCTCAAAGAAGAAGTGGGAAACAAATCTAATTTCATCACCCCCTCCAAAGAATGGTTATCAACAACAATCATGGAAATATTACTAGAGGATCTATGCTTCAAATTTGTGAGATGAAAAAGTAGGTGTTTTTATCCCCACTCCAAAGATATATAGCTCTAGACCTATTCTTCCAGAACTCCTCCTCCTTAGCCACAACATTGTGCAAGCTAGCTAAAAGGATACTTTCATCTTAGAGAGTAGATTGATCATTAACACTGGATTGAATTCTTTGTTGCAAGATATATAACTCAGCCTTAATTTCAGATTTATCCTTAAAAATATTACCAGAAGAGGATTTATTCCATTTGATTAAATTCTGATTAATAGAAGCAAGCTTCTTAGCAACTTTATAGATCGTATCTCTCCATCAACACTAATATTCCACTAGTCAGCAATTCTAAAACGTAAATTTGGGTGGTTGGTCCACATCTTTTCAAATCCAAATGGGAACAACTTCTTTTGACCCTAAAATTTAGCATGCTAGGAAATAGGAAAATGGTCTGAGCCAAGTCTAGTAAGGACAGAAAGTGAACAAATAAAGGAATCCAACCAATAGGAAAAATAAGAGCCCAATCCATCTTGACCTAAATGAGAGCTTCCCCCACATGTCTGTTGGACCAAGTATAGGATGCCCTACACAAATCCAAATCCAAAAAAGCATTATCATTGATGAAATTAATGAGATCATAATATCTATCCTCTACAACCTAGGAACCCCCAAACTTATTTGAATCATTGAGAAGGGTAATGAATTCCCCCAAAACTAGCGAGTTCTAAAAGGAGAATTGAGCTCTAAAAATGTGCAACCCATCCCAAAGTCACTTCCAAGCACATTTTGAGTTAGGAGAATATATATTAGAAATCACCCACGAGAACTTATCTTTGGGACTCAAAAAAGAGGTAGAAACATGATTATCAAAACCAAACAGAGTAGAACTAGAAACCACCTTAGGATTCCAAAAAGTAGCCATAGCACCTGAGGCCCCATTAGAATCAAATGCTTGAAAACCTCAATCCTTAAACAACCTATTCTTAATTTTTTCCACTTTCTCCACCCCCATATAGTCTCCTAAATCAAAATGATATCAGGAAAATGATCTCTTACAAGATTTGTAAGAAGATCCTATTTGTGAGGCTTATTTAATCCTCATATGTTATAGGAAATGATCTTTATAAAGAAGTATGCGAGGAGCCCTTAAGGCCCATCTCAAGTAGAGTTAATTGCAAACCATCATCTATACCAAGTTTTCTCTCCTTCTCCTAGAGTTACTGTAACGAGGGCCTCCCTCTACCTTTCGACTCAAAACCCTAGTCCATTTTCAAATGATTTTTCATAGCCATACCCATCAAAGGAGAAGAAGGTTTCTTCCTATTTTGAGTTTTAGAAGTTGAGTGAAGGGGATCCCTAGCTTCCACCACCATAGAACCAACTTTGATAGAAGAGGTGAGCATCATCTCTTTCTCCAACACTAAAGATACTACACCTTCATCCACCTCCAAATCCCTAGAGGCAACCACCCCCAAAACCATAGCTGGGTCCTCCATAAGAAAACCAATCAAATTAGTTACCTCTTTAAAGGGAGAATACATAACATTCACAACCATCTTTATAGGAGTCACCTTCTTAGGTTCGGCCACCATAAGAGCCAAAGATTTATCAACCACATCCTCATTCATACCCAACATAGGCTCCTCTTCCACCACAATAGAGGCATTGGGCTCCGCCTCCACAGGGAAACCATCAGTTTCCACAATAGGGATAACCGCAACCATCTCAAGTTCAGACACCACAAGAGCCAAATCTTTTTCAACCACATTCTCAGCTATACCCATCATAGCCTCCACTTCCACTACAAAATATGCCTTCAACTCAACCTCCGTAGAAAGAAAATCAATTGCCACACCATGTCTAACCTCATAAATAAGGAAGACAACATAAAAAAACCAGCAAAATCCTCACACTTATCACTAGGGTTTGACCTAGCTTCTAACACAACAATAGTTGAAGGCTCGACCACACTCAGCAAAGCCCTAGAATTAGAACATTTTCCAATCTCCTTCCAAACTTTTGTAAGTGGAACGACCTCTGGCTTAGGGGCTAAAACCTTTTGGGGAGGCTTCATGGGCTTCAGCGAACATTTTTTCACCCAATGACCAACCTTCTTATAGTGAAAATAGGCAAAAAGGATTTACTCAAACTCAATCGCCTATTCCTAGACTCCCAACTTTGAATTAATCTTGATAGCAGCCAATAAATTAGTAGATTAATCCATAATCAGATAGAGTCAATCATAAACCAACCGATGCACCCAAAAGTACTAGAAATACCTTTAAATACTTTCTCATCCCAAAATTCAAGATGGAGCTTGGACAAACACACCCACATGGGCATCGAATCAAAAGAGTAGAATTTTGGATTAAAGCCTACCTCCCATTTCTTCAGTACCAAAGTAGACTTTCCAATAAGCCATGGCCCCCTCACCAAGAAATTTAAAAGGTCTTCCTCACAAGAGAATGAAAAAGAGAAGAAGCTCTTCACAAGGGAAGCCACCTCAACCTACCCCTTCAAATGCCAATGATTCTTGGAAAGGTTATGGACCAGGTCGATATGAGGACAAGGCTCCAGAAACTTTCCCACTAGCATTTTCTCCATTGACAAGATACCTTTCTCAATAATGCAGTCCGGTATCAAGACAAAATACTCACTAGATGAAGGGTCAATGAAGAAATCCACTAGAGGAGAAGAGCTATTTTCCGTAATCTTTGACCCAAACAACTTTGAACAACTCCTCCCCTCCAAATAAATGTCAACAACTTTCTAAACAACTCCATAATCATCAAAAACAAGAGCGTTGGGAGCCACAGAGAGAGAACCCACTTTAGCAAGGGAAGTACCATCAAGAACCGTTGCCAAAAATAGGAGGCACTTTTAAATATCTGACAAAAAGGACCCACAAGTAGTCCCATTCATCATACAACTATCTAACACCCCCTTAACATTAGCCAAACCTCTACCATTAACACTAGCCTCAAGAATAGGACTTACCTCCTTCAAAAATTTAAAAAAAAACCTTACCCATAGCACCACCCATAGCTCCTCTCGATGAAAGCTCCATTATTGAATTTTATTTTTTGAGTTATTTTTGGAAAATATGTATAAGTTATAATTTATAGTAGGTGATTTGATCCTATATTTATTTTAAATTTAGTTTTATTCGTTGCATTTTGTTGTGTGGTCTCACAACATTCCCTAAGACTCTAAGACTTGGGGACCCATGTGAAAATTAATGCTTATGGCAGGTGTTGGTTAGTCGAAAGGGGATCACCTAAAGTTAAAGTTAAGAGGAAGTCTTATGGAGTAGTTCATGATTCAAGTGTACCAGGTACTAGGTACGAGGTATTGGAAGGGCTAGAGTGGTTGAAATATTAACACAAGGTTTGGTAAGTTGTTTGAGTCCGAAAATGAAGGTATGGGAAGTGTGAAGGTTCTAATAATAATCAAGGTTCGAGAATTAAACTCTAGTAAAGGCTTAAATTATTGAGTGTCACGTATCAGTACATGTTTAAAAGTTAATTGTTTAAGTTTTCTCAAGGGGTTCAAAAGGTCTAGTATTCCACCTAAAAGGATAATTATGAGAGAATACATTTTTAAAGGTGTGATATTTATGATTTGTTTTAAAATGAAGATTTATTAATGATGGTTTTATTTTAATGATAATTTTATGAATGTTTTAAAAATGGGGATTAATATATGGAATTTAACATTTGCAGGAGAAACAGATTGTGATGCAATATTCAGGTATGGAATGTCAAGAAAATTTGGATCACAAGTAGTGGCATAGCTAGTTTGAGCGGTACATTTTGGGAGTCCATGTGAAGGAGGAGCTTCAGATATTAGAATACTAAGAAACCTAGTATTACACATGCGACAAAAAAGGAGCACCTGAATCTGGGGAAATTCATCTCTAGGTGTATTTTGTTTGAGTCTAAGCCTGAGTGTAAGAAAAAATGTCAACTTGATCATTCTGAATGTATGGGAAGTTCCTACATACTCTTTGAAAAATGCACTTGCCTCCAAGTTACTGTCTTGATCATTTTAAAGATGGAGATCCCAAAAGATATTAAAGTGCTAAAGAAGGTTGACATCCATTGAGTTATTCAACAATTCTCCTACCAGTTATCATATTCCATGTCCCTTGTTGTGATTCGTCCCTTGGACTCTCTCATGTTTTGCTTGAATTTCTTCGAGTGTCTTGTTTCTATAAAATGCTAAGAGATGTTTCACTTTAAGTTAAGTTCAAAATTTGTGGATGTTGGAGAACCAAAACTTTTTCAAGTTTTTTTCTTTTTCTTTTTTTTTCTATTACATTCTAGATTAAAAACTTGTATGTTTCATTAGAAGTTAATCAATATCATAGCCAATTTGAAATCTATTTCCTAATATGAGATCTTACGTAGCTTATTGTTTGTTCCTATTGGACAAAATTGTGTGATTTTTCATTTAAGGGTGCATTTTGACCCTATCTTGTGGCAAATAATCCCCCCTCTCTTTAAAATATTGCATCATTTTGTGCCTAGCTATGAAGCAATTTGGTGACGTATGGAATGGTTTGCTCTAATTTGGTTATTTCTTGAGGCATGCGTGGATAATACCTGGGAGAAATTTTTACTTTTTCTTATAATTTTTTATGCTTTATTTTGGAATAGATGTTTAGATTTCAGAAAATGTTTCAAAAAAGAGATGAATGCATGGATTTTTATTGAAAATCTTATGATTCCATGATATTATTGGATGCTTAAAGCTAAATCTACTTAGATTAATGCAATTTATTTGAAGTTCATGAAATGTTATTACAAATTTGTCGATTTCATGAAGTTAAATGACCAAACTGACATCATCTTTTGCTTATCTTTATGATTCCTTTGAAAACCTGAGACCAAAAACTTGGTTACCCCTCATGATTAATAGAATTATAAAAAAACCCTGATTGAAACCTAGTATGGTCAAGACCTAACATAAACGAGCCTTGGGATTAAGCTCAGCTATCCTAAGATTTAGGTTGTCCTAATGCAATCTTTCAAGTAAAGATAGGTTCCTACAGTGTGTCTGTGAGGATTTATCTACACTATTGGTGTGTGGCTAACATTTTTTTCAATAGGTTCCTAATAACTTAAGTGTGAAATAGATTCCAAAGTTCAATCAAGTCACTTGGTTGAGAGATCTACGTTTCCCTATGATTAAAGTGTGAAATAGGTCCAATTCCATCTCCCAAAAGGTCAAACAATGATTTCCCTTTCTTCATTTTGGTGAACCCAACCTTTGGACCCTTGAATTTTTTATTTGGAGAATATTGTAGTCCTATATCTAGTTTTCATTAACTTTTCATTAGATTTGCATTAGTTAAATTCCATTTTCGGCTTCTAAATATTTCAAAAGTAAAAAGTGCATATAGGTTGCATTTTTGCATTTTGCATCATTCAATTTCACTAAAAAATCTATAATTGCAAACAGTCAAGTCAACATACAACCTAGAAAAATTCAAATCAACATAGAATTTGTTGATTCATATTTAGAAACCCTAATATGGGACTCATTCGAACAACTAGGTGATTTAGTCTTGGTATAGGCCCTTTTCCAGATTTTTGGGTATTTTGTGTTGCCTATTTTTCACTATCTAAAAATGTCAAAAACCCTAAGTGGGACTTATACACCTTGTTGGGTGAATGATTCCTTGGAGGCCTATAAAAACCAAATTTCTAAGATTTTTGGTGATTTTCTATACTTCCTACGCTTGCTAGTAACCTATAGTATTAGTCCAAAAAGTTTCAAGAACTTTTATTTTATGCATCTAGGTCAAAATCATCCATTTAGTGTAGTCATTTTTGAATCCTTCCTAAATCATTTCAATAGAAAAAAACATTAGATCTGAAAATGTTTACATTTTTGAAACTATGCATAATATGGATAAAAAAAAATTTCACTTTTGCATACACAATATTTACATTCATGAAGCTTTGCATAAGTTTGATAAAAGTGATTTTCATTTTTAGATACATGTTGTTTTCATTCTTAAATATTTTCATAAATTGGATAAAATTACTTTTCATCTTTGGATATACATTGTTTACATTCTTGAATCATTTCATAAGATGGTTAGAAGTACTTTTCATTTTTGGTCAAACAATGTTAGTATCATATCTTTCTATGCATGCCAAGAAAATTTCAATCTCTCCCACTTATGAGAATGTGTTAAAGAAAGAGAATATGATGAATAATCACAAAAATAAAATTTGGTCTTCTCCTAATATCTCTCATAAATGTGATGAAGATATTTTGGTGTTAGAATATCCAATCATTGAGTGCCATGAGAATCTTATTTGTCTCTCTTCCCCTAGAGAAAACATCATTGAACAAGAGGATACCATCATTAATAAGCAAGAAAATCCAACCATAGATGATGGAGCCCCTCCTTTTGATTAAGTTATTTTAGAGGAACCAACCTTTTAATATCACAAACATCTAGTTTTTTGTTCTTCTAAAAACTCTACTACTAGGGAAGATATCATGGTGCAAGAAAATGCCAACATTGACAATAGTGATACAGTTTCCATAGATAAAGATGATGAAGTGACATTAGACTCCCCTTCAATAAGAAATCATAAAAATAAGGATAAGTATTCTAAGGTTATGCACATTAGATATCCCTTGAATAACTCTCTTGAGCCTAAACTTATCCTTTATCCACCCACAAACCAACCACAAACTCAAACCAAACCTGTCCTCATCCTTGAACCACCTAAGAATAATGTTTCACAGAAGTCAATTTACAATACCATTGCTCATACATGTAACACTAGAAACAATCTGCAACCAATACAAACAACTCCAACATCTCTCCCATTACCTCATCCTATCTTTCCTAGTGCTCTGGATTTTCCTTTACAAAGTGGAAATGAGTATGAACTTTTTGAACAACTTAAGAACCATCCTACTAAGATATCATTATGAGACCTTATTCAAGCCTCCCCTCACTATCATAATAGGATTCGAATTTCCTTAGAACAAGTTCCTACCCCTCCTAATGTGTAGTCAAATGATGTGGTAGCCCAAATTCAAGCTATAACTCTAGTCAACTTAGGCATTGCTTTCCATCAAGATGAGTTACCTTTGCTAGAAGTGTGAAATAAAAATGAAGCCTTCATGATAATGGCTATCTACAATAGGGAAATGGCTCATCTCTTAATGTGTGTAGTGTAACCCTTTTGGATAAAACTTGTCATGGATAAATCAAGAATTGAACCTAATTCCTTATCAATTTGAGGATTTGACAATGTAGGAAAAAAACCACTTGGTGTGATAACATTACCTATTATAGTTGAAAAAGTTACATAATTACAAACCCCGATCCATGTTATGCCTCATGATATTTCATACAATCTTCTTTTAGGAAGACCATGGATTTATGAGATGCATGTGGTGCCTTCAATTCTTCATCGTATAATGAAGTATGTTTATAACAACAAAGTGTATACAATCGAAGCTAATGCTAAACTAGAAAGTTGTTTGAACATTGATAAAAACAAGTAAAATCCTTTCAAAACATTGAAACCAACTATATAAATGGAACCTATGCAAGAGAAAGAACACAAGAATATTGATGAAGCCACTAAGTTTTTAGATGATGATTGGGGTTCCTTAGATTTCACACTGACATTCATGGGAGCATACAAGATCATAAACAAATAGTCTAAAAAGGGAAAAGAAAAAGAGGTAATGTCAACAAAAAATTCCAAAGCATCCACCTCAACCACTTTAGAAGAAGAAGAAAACTATGTAAAAAACTTTGATGAAGTAGATTATGAGCAACCACCAAATCCAAAAGAAATGAAAAATCTTTATGAAGAACATATGAAACAACTTGGATATATTGGAAAAGGATGTGTGGTGCTAGAAACAAGAAACAACTAATGGTCTTGGTTATTATCCCTCAAAAGAAACAAACAATCCTTTAATAAATATCAACACTCTTACAAAGGATTATTCTAAACAAAATTTAACATTAGTGCATCTTGAATTGATAGAAACTAGCGGTCTTGGTTATTTTCCTTTGAAAGAAGAAAAAGAATCAAATAAATCCTCAATTAATATCAATTTTATCACACAAAAAACTAATGATTCAAATTTGTTATATTTTACACTGTCCTGTAAAGTAGGGCACAAAATCCACAGTCTAAAGAGTCATGTGTAAGTATGACACCTTGTCCTAAGTAAAATATATCTTTGTCACAAAATAAAGCAACATATTCAACTATTGATCAAGAGAGTATCTTGTCAAGAATCCTCCAATATTGTTTGATATCTCTCCCTCCAAGAACACGAAAGAAATGGTATAACAAGAGTTCATTTTGTGCATATCATAGAGTTCATGATTCTAGTAACAAAAGTAAGGCTTTGGGTACTAAAATTCAACATCTTAAGGAATGTGGTGGTTTTCCTTCTATTGAAGCACCTGTTTCTTCTAATTGACAATTATATTCATTCTATTATGTTTCTCATCAATCATCTCAGCTCATCCTTGACCTACACTAAGTGGGGGCAATGGGTTAGGTAGCCTTATCATCATATGACACTTGTCATTGTCTCTTTTGGATAGTTGATCACCTTCCATGTATATATAAGAGAAATCTTGGGATGTGGACAACATGCCTTAAGTTGGCTTGCATGTGACGTACTTTTCTTCTATGTTTAACATTACATGTTGGGGGAAACCCTTTATTCATGATGTAGACTAATGTGGGAACATATGAATTGGTATAGGGCTTTCTGAATAAGCTCTCATATCTTCTTCATTGGCTACTTTAAAGTAGATTGCTCACATCAATGGTGTTAGCAATCACTTTAGAGTGGGGGCATACATTGACATTATCTTTCGACATTTCTCGTGTTTCATTGTGCGATTTTCTTTCTTTTGTGATGCATCATTTTCTTGGTGGTTTCATTGGGTTTGATTTCCTATGAGAGTATGCTATTTCCTTGATTTTTCCTCTCTTGGAGAAATTAGGCACGATGTTCCCAAAGAAGAGAGATTACATGAACTAAACAAAGTCCCTTTGAACAAATATTTACTTACATGTTGTTCATAAGCTTGAAGTTTCATTTTGTGGTACCTTATTGAAGTTATTAGAGGGATATATTTGCTATGGCTAGTACGTATCAAATCCAACCTTAGGCATGAAGTTCCCATAGCCACTTTCTTTTCTATGTGGGTGCATACTGGCCTTGTGCGTGCATGTCTCACCTCTTTGGGGGATCACCTAGTGGATACTAGATTCTACTAGCCCTTGTGAGCATGCATTTTGTTTGCATAGTGGACATCATGTTCCACTTGTAAATGTTTTTGGAAAAAAAATTTAGACCTGGTCCACATCATGTTGGATAGACTATTGAGGCTTGATCCACCCCCTTTTTTTTCTTTCTTCTTTATGTCTTTGACACTATACTTGTGTACCTTATTGTTGCTTCATACATCATTCACATGTGTGTTCTTTTGTGTCAATGAACATTGGTTTTCCATAGTGTCTTGATCCTAGGGGCTTGATAATCCCTCTTGATCATTTTCATCCTATCTCGCTAGCATTAGTACACTTGAACCCCTCTTGATGCAAATTTGTCTACTTTAGTGTGAGATTGAAGCAAGTTCCTCCTCTCACTAAACTAGAGCTAAATGTAGTGTAGAAAAATGTATTTGTTCACATTTTCACATTTTTTTGGGCCCTCCCTATTAAAATTTGGCTTCATTATGCCTTAACTGGTCCTATTTTGCATCCACAAGCCAAATTAATTGCATTTTTTTTAGGATAATCCTGAAACTTACCAAATGGAAAATCATAATCTAATGTTTGAGGTCATGTGTTCCAGATCTAGGGATCTAGGAATCATACACCACCTTGGGTGTATGGATCCCACCTAGGTCTTAGGACCTAATTTTAAATGTTGCATTAAACTTAATATTTCTTGGAGTTTGTGTCCTAGGTTTTAGCTACTGAGACTCATACGCCTAAACTGGTGTATGAGTCCCACTTTAACTTGGACCTATTTTAAATCAAATTCTTGGTGATTTTATTATCCTAGATCTGATATAGGATTGTAATGTTGTAATTTTGAGAAATATGGTATAAATAAGTATAAATACTGTGATATAAGAGGGATTTGTTGCACATGGGTCTCTTCATTCTCAAGAGATCACTAGGGAATGAACTACCCTTATACACCTTAGCGTAAGCAGGTTGAAGAAACAGTAAAGAAGTATACCCAAATTATGTTTCTAGGAAAACTACTTCGGATCCTGAGAGAGTGAAACTTTGAGATTTCTACCTCATATGAGTGATCTCTCAGCCAAAAGACAACAATGTGGTTTGAGGATGCCAACACGACACATTATCATCTAAAAGATGCGCTAGCATCCTAAGCAATAGAGGGCTCAGGAGCTCAAGTGAGTGGAACGAAGTTTCACTTTTGGGCTCAAATCTAGGATGAACTGAATGAAATAACAAAATAGGAAGCCAAAAGCTATAACAAACAAAAGGGGACATAGAGAAATCTTACATCTTACTAGATATTTGGGTCTTCACTCCAAGCTCCGCTTTACAAGCTACACAGAGAAGAACGAGGAGAAAAGATTGGGGCTGTACAGGGGTCTACCTTAGTTAGACCCCCATTTTGGTGTTCAAACTTCCACAAACAACCAAGTTGGAAATGAGTGTAAACGAAGTAAATAAAGTGTGTGGTGAAAGAAAAACCAACTTCAAGAGTAGAAACTAAACCATGAAATAGTAAATAAACAAGTAGGAAATGAAAGTGAGAGAGAGAGTGTTACCCATAGGCCTAGACCCTCTTCAGAGCACACGAATGCACTGTTGAGTGCTTGCTTGAGATTTATTGCTGCTAGAAGGACCTCAGTCTGACATGGCTTCGCTTTGTGAGAGTGCTACTATGAAGGATGAAGAGAACTCAAAGATGGAGAAAAATGTTAGGAGAGCTTGAATGAATGACTTCCAACCCAATTTGAGAGAAAGGAAGGGGTTTTTGATGCATGCAAGGGTGGAAAAGAGTCGTTACATCTGAAATCTGACTATTAGGACATGTTTTGAGAGATTCAAGATTCCATATTCCCTATTTCAAACTTGGAAAACCACTAGGATGCTAGCGCGTCGCGCAGATGTCTGCATGCCTCATAGGCATCCAAAGCCTATATTTTTGGGAAACATGTCATTAGGCTTTTGTTGCTCTGCCACAAGTCTTCATGGAGTCAAAATCGAGAAATTTTGACTCATGGTATTTTTTTCATTAATGCTCTAAGGTGTCATAAATGCTAGGAAAAAGTGAAAAAATGTGGAATTTCCCTTAGGTGCAATTTTGCAACATTACATTTTTCCCCCACTTTAGTAGGCTCATTTTTTGAAAAAATTAGCCTCACTAAAGTAAAGAAGAAATTTTTTGCCTAAACCTTGAATTTTACGGATTTATCTGCCAAGAAAAAGGGACCTCAAAGGCCACCAAAGTCAAGTTAACTGGTACCGAAGGTGCCCCTAACAACTGAGCTCAACAAACAATGATAGAATGGTCATGAATAATTGCTCTATATAACCTGCAAAACTCAAATTTTTGGGCAGCATAAAAAATTAGAAGAAGCTATAATGACGAGAAGAATGATCAAGAAATAGTTGTTGATTTGGAAGAAAAATATGATCAAGAGGTGACTATATGCCCCCTCCTGAGTTTTCCCCCAACTTGGTGGGGTAAATTCAAGAGAAATTGGTGAGCCACAAGCTCTAGGAAAAATGGGCCCTAGGGGGCCTATATATAACTAGGTGGGTCCCTATAAGGGTGATTTTCACTATTCACTATGACCAAATTGTTGACTTTTGTGAGAGAAAAGTCAGCAAAATTTTGAGCAAGATGGAGTACAAGCTGGCTAGATTGCAGCAGTTGTGCGATGACATTGTCGAGGACCGCAAGGTGGGCCAGGTAGGCCTCTAAGCCTTGTTTTTCATGATTTAAAGTCCTTTTTGAGCATTTTTTATTTGACAAAGTGCATAGGTGTCCATTTTGTGCACTCACATCCAAAATGTGCATTGAGGTCCCAATCCTGCATTGGCATCCTCGAGGTGTCCATGGTAGATAGGGATGCATGCATGGCACGCATAGGTCTTGAAGTAAAATTTTTTGTTTTCATAGTGAAATTTGACGTTCTGACTTAATTTTTTTCATTTTTGCAAGAGTATCTAGAGATTCACAAGCATCCAGGAGGGTGATCTTTCTGACTCATTCACAAGCAAAGGGATAGTCTCATAGAGGATGAGGTCACACACTTGGATCAGTTTGGTCACTGGCATGTGTTCACAATGCCAGAGATGCGCTATCATGAGCAGATGCTTACAACGTTGATGGAGTGATGGGATGCCACCACATCATCTTTCTAGTTACCCTCTAGGGAGATGAATATCACACTCAAGGATTTCTATTTGTGCCATAGAAAAATGGCCCTTTGTCATTTTCATGGCCTTTTAGGTCTAGTTTCATGGTGTTGGAACTATGTTACTCTAATTTTATGTTGTAACATGGCTTGAACATGCTTATTTAGGTACTAAATTTCAAAGAATGATGTCTTGTGAAGTTGTTGTGAAGTGTTGTAATACATTTCTACATTCTTCTAGACTCTATTTAATACAATTTACCTAAAAATCACTTTTTTTCTCATCAGCAAGTCCTATATTGAAGTGTTGTAAAGTCTTGTAACAAGCCATCATGCTTTTCTAGGCATATATTCACTATTTACACCTTTCTTATGACTTAATTGACCCCTTTATTCCCTCACATGACTTAATTAAGTGTATTTTTGAATGTTATCCTAAAAAATAACATTAAATACAACATTATTCCTGACACTTGTTTTTAGGTCCTAGGTGGGACCCATTCACCATGAGTGACGAATGAGTCCCCCTTGGCCCCATATTTTAAATTTCCTTTCAGGATTTTATTCAAAAATCACTTGATTTCGACCTATGATGAGGTATGAATGGATAGTAAGGCACATGGATTGTATAAATAAGTGATTTTCACCTCATTTTAACCCCCATTCATCAAGTTCACTTATCCACCTATTCACTTAAGCATTCAAGCATCTTACATCAACAACTCAAGCACTATTCAAGCACTTTGAAGTTGCCATTGACATTACTTCATATTTGAATTATCAAGGGTTAGGTGAGTTAATAACATTTGCATGTTGTTAGTCTATCTTTCCTTTACATTTCATTATCTTTTCAAGGGTTTAATTACCAAAAGTGGGGTTTGACCAAGGAAAACCCCTAATCATTTTTCCCCTTTTTCTTGTGTATTCGCAACCTTTTGTTTGCAAATTTGATAGATTATTAGGTGTTGAAGATTGATTTTTATGTCAACTAGGTGCTTCAAGTCAACATAAGTCAAATTCAAGCTTGGAGAGACTTATTTGTCCATTTTATGTAGATTTAGCTTTGGCAACCCGAAAAGCAGACATTCCCAGATTTGGTGTTGCAGAGTTGTCTCCTGGTTTTTCATAATTTTGGGAGAGGAATGATTAACCATCTCTAGCAAATGAGTCCCACCTTAGGACTGGAAACTTGAGTTTTTTCAGATTTTAGATCTCGATAGATAGAAATCAGCTCCCGATAGTTTTTCATCAGTAGGAGGATTGATTTGCCAGCTTGGGCGAATGAGTCCCACTATGAAAAATCAGTAAATTTCATCAACATTCCAGACACTCCAAAAATCTCACACTTCATCTAGGTGCACTCAGATTTATCCCTGTATCTTTTGTTCTACATAATTTCTTCATTTTCATAGTTGTTTGTATATCATAATGTGTTTTCAAACATAACTTAAATTGCACTTTTGCATTCATTTTAGTTCATCTTAATCAGTTAATTGCATTTAGTTAAGTTTATTTACATCATATCATATTGCACACATCCTAATTTGAGTGTTACATAAGTATTTTTGGATCTAAATCTCTCTCCTTTTAGGTGAAAAACCCTAGAAGTGCAAGAGCAAGCATCTAGGTTCCCAAAAATTTATGTTTCACTATCAGATGCTTGGACTACCCATCTATGGACAACAGCTGGCCATAGATGATACCCGATTAGCACAGGATTGGATGGAGGGAGTCCTCTACTGCTCATGATATATGGAAGTTGGCGATGGCACGAGCCACATCTACATGCACTAGTATGACCAGGTGAGGACCACTACAACCCTATCACGTCAGGTGATGGTCGTGATTATTTCTTTTTGGATCATGATAGATGGACGAGGCTCACTCCTGCATGGGGGCCTCGTCCACATGATCAGAGAGATGGTGGAGTACAAGATAGTTTTTTTTTGGGGTCGCAGCATGCTAGCACACCTCTAATAGGAGCTAGGTCAGTACAACCATTAAAAGTATTGTAGCCTTACTACATGTACACTTTTGTAGGTGTGGGCCTTTTCCCACATCATGTGCACTAGGCTAGTCAATTTTCCCTAGCGACAACCATATCGCGTCCCCATGGCCCATTAGTATGATATGATGGGGCAGTGGAGGTATGGAGATTTATAGTTTTGGTGGCTATACTTGGATACTCTTACTACATATGAGTTCAGATGGAGACCCCATCATTTTTTTAGATGGGTGGATGATAGCAGGAACTTGAGGAACCTGCAACAAGACCATTTTTAGTAGGTCACCGTGATTACATTATAGTACCATACTACTGGAGTCGGTTCATGCAGCAGCATGGCCATGTATAGATGATTCCACCAGATGTTCCCACATATACTAGGGCTTACAAGAGCACAACAAGACTCAAAAATCACCCCCGCTCCACCATCACTGATTTTGTGCCTTCCGATGATGATGATCTCGACCACGATCTGCCACCCATAATGATGGCAGATAATGTCAAGATTGCTACAGATTTTACACAGTGGTGGGATCAGCACCATCCACCTCATGTGTTCGGCGAGGGTACCCCTAGAGGGAATCTTGGTCCACAAGGGGACTTACCACCCCTTCCTCCATAGGACTGATGGAGAGTGTGGTAGTAGGTCGGTGAGGAGGAGGAGAGGTCGTAGGAGGAGGAGGTAGAACCATAGAGGCCGAGGTGGCAAAGGAGGTTAGCCCCCTAGTAGCTACCCCTATCTCATCAATGCCACCCGCACCCACAGTCACAACAGCGGCAACCTTGGTACCTTTAGGAGTGGCTACCACTGTTGGAAATGCGGGTCCCAACACCACTCCTCACCCTAGTCCTACATGACAGCCAAGGGATGAAGGTATATAGAGCATTTTGTTTATGTTTTTGTACTTTTATTTTTTTCTATTTATGATTATACATATATGCCATGTGATATTGATTTCTCTCTTTCCTTTTGTGGTTGGAGAGGATGCATAGGGATGGACTGGATTGTTGGCTCAGTGCATAGCATAGATGTCCCCTATTGTGTCGATCTAGGGGATGGTTCTTGAGGATTTTTGGCTAGTGTCTACGGGGTGTCATACCCAATTTTTTGAGTCAATATTCTACTTGAGGACTGCCTACAAGGAGCGAGGCGCGAAGATCATCCAACTAACTATGGAGGTCACCACTATTTAGTGGTAGCATGATCAATTGTCGATGGAGCTATGGATGGAACTCATCAAGTGAGACATGGTAGTGAGGAGGGCTAACACCATTGAGAAGGTGTGTGACACCCTTTAGAGCTTCCTTGATGACCTTGCTAGGTAGCCAGTAGCCGTGATCCTGGTAGATGTTTCGTAGTTGCAGTAGGAGTTGACATAGGCACGAATGACAATATGCTTGTTGCAGGGAGAGTTCAGGGGGATGTGGATGGCTCTGTCCATATCAGATTCACATTGATCCCATTCTATGACCACCATGCAACCCCTCCCTAGACCACAGTAGTAGCAACCAGAGTCAGAGGGCTCAGGGAGCCATGTGCTGCAACCATAGGGGCTTGTGATTTTGTACATCATTTTTGTAGCGAGGAATACATACACACACACATACAGATATATATATATATATATATATATATATATATATATATATATATATATATATATATATATATATTTGTAGATATTTTGTATAGGAATATATCCAATAGCCATTCATTTTTAATAGTAGCATCCCGATACATGTACATGACATTAGATACATACATGGATATATATATATGGACATATAAGTTTTGACATCATGGCATTGTTTACTTTAATGTGTATACTTTTTATTTCATGTATGTTGATGCTATGGATGTTATATGCTCATATAGATGTATGTTTACATTAGATGCTAACATGATTTAATAAACACACATGGTTGTATATTAATTAAATGCAATGATGATCTAATCGCCTTAAAATATTTAATGTGATACATGGATACATAGCATAGTGAGACACATGTGTGTATATTGCACACACACACGTGGTCACATCATAACACAAAACTTTTCATAATTTTTTAATGAACAATGCCAACATACGTAGTGCTACTACCCTTTCAAGGAGAGAACACCGCATACATGACACATGGGATACTACACATAGTATCGATGAAGATGCATCGCATTAACAAGCTCTTTTAGAGGTGTTTCATCCATAGATGATAATCCATAGGCATATGAACCATACACAAAGATCACAATGTAAGGGTCCAACCGGTTAGGACTAAGTTTCCCTCTTTGATTAGGCGGCACACTTACATTTATTTGGCTTTCATAGAGAACCAAGTCTTCAAGTTTAAAGGTCCTAGGAAGCACACTTTGATTATATTGTCTTGATAGCGATCATTTATAAGCTTTAAAATGATCAAGGGCCTGTAATCGGCACTTGTCTAGCATCTCTAGTTAATGAAAATAATTAACCTAGTAGGTTTCATCATTAATTAACCATTTAAGGGAAACCCGTAAAGACAAAATTTCCAACTCTAAGTGCATGATAGCTTTGGCACCATACACAAGATTGTAAGGCATTGTTCCCATTTTTTTCCAGACACTCATGCGGTAGGCCCACAAAGTGTACGTTAATTGAATATTCCAATCCTTAATGTGCTTATCAACTATTTTACAAAGAATGAGCTCAAGAGTTATGTTAGACAGTTCTATTGGTCGTTAGGTTGCAGATAGTACGACGTAGAAAATCTATGTTGGATATGAAATTTCTCTAAGAACTACTTTACTTCCTTGTTCTTGAATGGTGTGAAATTGTCAGAAACAAGTGTAGCAAGCAATCCAAAATGAGAAATAATGTTGTTCATAAGAAAGCTACAGATAGCTTTAGCATTTGTGGACCAGAGTGGAATAGCTTCAACCAGTTTCATGAAGTAATCCATAGCGGTAATAATAAAGGTATGTCCCTTGGAATAAGGAGGTGATATTTTTCCAATAATATCTAGCCCCCACTTTGCGAACGACCAAGGATAGGTTTGATTTTGTAACTCTTGGGAAGGTGTGTGAATAAGACAACTGTGTTGTTGACATTGAAGGCACTTTTTAACAAAATTGAAGGAATCTTATTCCATCATTTTCCAATAGTACCCCATGTTTACCAATCTTCTTGCCAGGGATCTACCACCTAAATTTCCACCCCCGAAGTCTAAATGGGATTCCTTAAGGGTGAGGGGTATTTCCACTTTAGTGAGACATCTAAGAAGTAAGCCATTATAGTATTTTTGATAAAGAACATAAGATAAAATGACATAACATGCTAAAATCCTTCATATACGAGTGCAATCATTTTTGGTCACATCATCAGGAAAGTTTCCAATATTTACGTAATTATAGATACTAGAGAAGCATTCTCCCAAGTCTATGTGCGAACACACAAAATATTTCAGATTCAGGTTGATTAAAAACCACATGGGTTTGTAGGACCTAAACCACGAAGTGGTATTCTTTCGTATCCTCTTCCAAAGGTACCAAGGAAGAAACGCTTTCCATGGCATCGACATGTCTATTTTCTCTCCTAGGGACACTATCTATTATGAAAGAGGAGAACCAATTAAGAAAGGACAAAGCAAGGTCTCGATACTGGGACAACTTACTTTGTTTAGCTTGACAGGTCCCTATAATCTAATTCACAACAAGCTCAGAATCACCTAATATACATAGATATTTGATTCTTAGTGCAATCGCGACACGTGAGCCAGAAATAAGAGCTTCGTACTCATCGATGTTATTGGTGCAAGGAAAATCTAATCAAAAGGATAGAGGTACTAGTTTACCTTCAGGGATATTAAGACCACACCTACTCTAGAACTAGTCTAACACCTCAATCCTTTGAAATAAATTTTCCATTCAAGGTCATAATTAACCATGAAAATATTCTCACTAGGGAACAAACACAACCTTGGGAAGGAACAGGATGAGGGAGTGTCTACCAATTGATTGAAAACCACTTGACCCTTTATTGACTTCTGAGTAATGAACTTTATATCAAACTCAAAGAGCAACATAACCCATTTCACTAATCTCCTAGCAAGGTCAGCACTAGAGAACAAATGCTTTAAGAGATCCATTTTTACTATGACATTTGTTTCGACATGGAGAAGATGGTGTCTCAACTTCTACGTAGTGAAGAAAAGAGCTAGGAATTGTTTCTCCATGGAGTAATAATGAGTTTCGTAATCGACTAGAACATTACTGATGCAGTAGACCACTCTCTCTTTCACCATGTCATCATATTGAGCCAACAAAGCTAACAAGGTATATGGTGACGCAACAAGGTAAATCAAAAAGGGTCTATCTTGCATAGCCAACATCAATACATGAGGGTTGGCTAAATAGGCTTTGATTGACTCAAAATATTTCTATAATCCTCATCCCACATGAACTGAACATTTGTTTTCAATAAATAGATGAGAGGAAGGGTACAATCAGCCAATTGAGATATAAATCTATGAATCACCTAAATCTTCCCTTGTAAACTTTGTAACTTAGTGATACTCCTCAATGGAGGTATGTTAATAATGGCATCAATTTTATTTGTGTTAGCATCAATTCCATGGTGAGAAACTATGAACCCCAAAAGCTTGTCAGCATCCACACTGAAGACACACTTATGGGGTTTGAGTCTCATCTTATAGAGTCGAAGCCTTTCGAAGATAATACAAAGGTTCTTCACATGATCTTTACGAGTTATCAATTTTTCCAAAATGTCGTCAACATAGTCTTCTAAGATCTTATGGATAAAATCATGAAATATCAGGGTCATCGCTTGTTGGTAAGTCGCTCCTGCATTCTTCAACCCAAAGGGCATGACTACATAACAGAAAGTACCCCAAGGGGTAGTGAATGTTGTCTTGTACTAATCCTCTGAGTTAATGTAGATCTAATTGTAACTCAAGAAGTCATCCATAAAAGATAAAAATGCATGGCCTGCAATCGAATCCACAACTATATCTATATTAGGCAATGGAAAATCATCCTTAAGAGAGCCCTTATTAAGATCTCAAAATTCAATGCATATATGAATACGATCATCAGGCTTACTAACAGTGACTATATTCAAGATCCAAGGGGAGTAGTCAATCAAATGGATAAAGCCTGCTTTCAACAAATTTTCTATCTTAGTTTTTACCATCAATGCCACCCTACGATTGATCTTTCATATTTTTTGCTTAGTTGGCTCGGTGTCGAGACATAGGACTATATTGTGAATCACTGTAGACTCATTAATACTAGGCATATGCTCATATGTCCAAGCAAAAGTATCAAGATGAGAGTGCAAGAGATTAGAATGTTAATCCGCTTCCTCTAAAGAAAGACACATCCTAATCTTAATTACTTTTTTCTAAGGACTTAGGATCCATAGAGACTTCAATAGTATCTCTTTTAAGGAAGGAACTACAATTTTCAGGATGAGATATTGGAACATCATTAATAATTTTAGATAGAGGGTCTTCCTCATCAATACTCAAGACGAATTCTCCAAAGCATGCTTGTTTATGCAGGAAATATGGGAATCATCTCTTGTGATGAAAAGAATGTAATGGGGAATAGGAACCTAGGAATTCCTCCAATGCTTCATCTGAAGAGAAGACATCTAAAGGGATTCTTGGAAGAATGGATAGCTATACAGTTTTGTGTTGTCATTTATGTCACCATGTTATTCGGGTTGTGATTGCAAGTCTAAGTCAATGCTTGATCCAGTATTTTGGTTTGGTATATGAACCGACATACAAGCTACACCCTTTGATATTTTGGTCTGCAATCCTCCGTGGTTGATAGTTCCTACTTGCAACTTTGGGAAATAGTTTATGAGTGTTGAAAGAATATATGTTCAAAATCTCTCATGCTTCGGTGCTCGTATGGCGTTTCGACATTATTCTGTTCATTACCTTTTTGCAATTAAGTCTATTTCTGGCCGACTTCATGAATACGTTGTGATATGGTGAATCAATTTTTGTTATTTGGATATATGTACAATCTATCTTAGGTCTATGCTAACATGATAAAGTCTGCTACACATTTTGATTTATTGGTTGGAAAGACTTTGTAAATACTTGAGGTCGACAGTTGGTATTTTTTGTAAACAAGGAATAAATCCAATTAGGCTGACCTAATTAATGCTTACAGATGGATTGATTATATACATTGGACAGGTTTGAAGATTGATGAATGAAGAAGTTGTAGTGATTGTAAATTTGTGACTATGAAAATTGTGAAGATGATGAAGTGTATTAAGTCTATTTATTGAGCATCACTGGAACTGTATCAACACTTGTTAGGTGCAGTCTCAGTTAATTCTAGCTATGGAGCCAATTTTGTTTTTTAATCTTTTTGTAGGCAATGAGCCTCCTTGTGTAAGTAGTGAGCTTTTGTATCTAGACAGTGAGTCCTATTCAGGGTAGTCAGACCTTCGAAATGAGCCTTATATATTTGGTTTTGAAACTACTTTATATTGTGAGTTTATCCTCAATGTGGTTTTTCCCTTATTGGGTTTTCCATGTAAAATTTGGTGTTCGTTGTGTTTATTTTTCTTTCTATTATCTACATTTCATGTTCATACTTACTAAAATAACAATGTGGTTGCAAATTAATAAGTGTTTGAATTTTGAGTTTAAATTTGGTGACTACTGATTCACCCCCCCTCTCAGTTGTCCTATACTCTTTAACAATTGGTATTAGAGCCTTGGTTCCTTAGTGTAGAGCTTAAATGCTTGAGGAAGATATTGATGGTTGATCAAATGGATGATAAAGAAGAACTCTGGATTACACTTGAAGATCTTGATAAGGTAGAAAATGAAAACAAAGACTTGAAAGAAAATCTAGATGAGGCTAATGAATGTATTTGGAAGCTGAAAGAACAATTGAAGAAATTCAAGGAAAGACAGAGAAGTAAGTGAGTAGCAGAAACAAGAGATCATTAGAGTGAAAGTTCCTATAGAAGAAAAGAAGGGAATTAAAGAATGTTTGAATACAATGGTGCAAAACAAGTCTGATGAATGCACTAGACTTGAATAAGAGGTAGTAAACTTGAGATTAGAACTAGAGAAGGAAAAACTCTGTGAGAACAATTTCAAATCTACCTTCAACAAGCTTGAAGAACTCCTTACAAGATAGGAACCAAGTAAATACAAAGGTGTCTTGGGAAATGAAACATGTGAAAGATCAAAAGACCATCAAAAGACTTAGGACAAAGGGGAGCAGAAAAGAAATTCAAGAAATTTTTCAAAGAGACCACTTGTGAGATAGCCTAATGCACAAAGGTGTCCATCTTTCAATGGTATTTTTTTTTTGTAATAAATATTGTCACAAGGCAACAAAATGTAAGAGTGGGATGAATAAGTTTCCTGGTTCTTTCTCTGGACAATGTTTCTCATACAAGAAACTTGGATTGGACATAAAGCCACTAAATGCAAATCTCAGGTAAGAATGTTCAGTCAAGTGATGATGAATAGGTTTAATGGAGGTAGAATGAATCAATCCTTTAATGGCTACTGCTATACCTATAACAAATTTGGACACAAAGCAAATCAATGTAGATCAAGAAGTAGTGGAGGTCAGAATAATAAAAAGAGTGTTGTTTGCTATAATTGTAACAAATCTGGACATATCTCAAAGGTTTGTAGAAGTGAGAAGGAAAAGCAGTCTGCTTTGGTAGAGAAGAATGAACCGGTAAAGAAAATCAAAAAGAAGAGATGAAATAAGAGATGAATAAGATATGGAGAAAGAAAGAAGAACCTGAAATTGATGATGTGTCTATGTCGGCATCCGGTACAGATAATTCCTCTAGGAATTAGACCAAGCATGGTCTTAGGTGGAGCGTATTAGAAAACTGTAAAAACCCCTTAGATGAATGATGTGTCATATGTTGGCATGAGGATCTATTGTGAAGAATGAATAAACAAAGGTTTTGGAAAAGAAACCGGAAGAAAACATGTCAGCATGCTAATTTATGGATTGAATTAGGGTTTTTTGTGCTGTGAAGAATGTTTTTAGCATCTTTTTGTATCTTACCACATTTAATGTGAATTAGGGAAAACCGATGGTGTATAAGGTAAAATTTTTAAGTCTTTTTTATCACTTCAGAACTTGAAGAGTTTGAAAGGTGTCTTGAAGTGATGTCAAAGTGATTTGAAGAAATTTTGAAGAAATTTGAAGGAATTATTTTGGATACTCAGGAATTATTTCTTAGTTTACAAAGGGGAAGAAGGGAAAAGGAAGAATTTTTGACTAAACAATAACAAAAGCACAACAATGGACAGAGGATTGTGTGGCAACATTCCACTAAAGTTGAAAGGAGTTGAATTGGAAGAATTTGATCATAAAAAGATGAAGAAAATGGAACTAGTGTTGAAGGAAAATGAGTTACAGAACATAAAAACCCTAGGTATGGATTTATGGGGAGAATTTCCCTGGTTTCCAGATAAAGAATTCATCTTGTTCTTGTTAATTTGATTCAAGAATGATAATATTATGTTGGATAAACCCTACCTAATCATGAAGGATGCGATCAAAGTGATTACTAGTTTATAGAGTATTGGGGATCTCCCTAGGAAGAAAACCGCGAAATACAAAGATGTGGAGGAACTTACTGGCATTGATAAAGACCCTTTAGCTCTATTGATAAACACTCTTGTGGATTCCACTGTAAGGTATGTTGTGTACGACATTTCTTATAAAATCTATTTCAAAAATCATGAAGGTTCAACTTCGACTATTGTTGTATATCTTGCACACATGGTGGTTAAGGAAAACAAGCAGTTTGATTTGTGTAGCCTATTACTTGAAAACCTAACTAAGAATGCCTGAATGTCATTGGTTGAGGGTTATCCTTTTTAGTTTGGATCTTTGTTCATGTGTTTGAATTTTTACTTTTTGAACTCGCTACCAAGAATAGAAAATGTTGAGTGGGAATCTGGTATTCCTGTTGCAAAACAAGTTTACAAATACTTTGAATTGTTGGTGGACAATGTAAGTGTTTGCAGAACATATTTCACATCCCTAAGGATAAATATGTTCTCTAGTATGGCAACATGTAGTTAGTTTGAAGTGGGTTCTTCCTTTGGTAAGAAAGAATTGGAAGTTATCATTGGTGAATCCCCTTCGGAACCTAAAAGGAGGAAATATTTTGTAACATATGTCTTAGAAGAAAAGAAGAATGAAGAAGAGTTTTTGTTTGGATCTGACTCCTTTGATCTAGAGGATATATGGATGATGCTAGAAAAGGGTGAAACGAAGAAGATTGGTGAAATGTGGAATGCATGCTCTCCAATTGAGAAACTTAAAATTGATGATGTACTAGTTGATTATTTTATCAATAAGGGTATTTTAGTTTCAAATGTATCAGACTCTTTGCCAAATGATCTAGTAGAGATTATTAAAGAGAGAACATTGTTGGAAGGATTTGAAGGTCATAAGTTCAAAGCTATGGTTGAAAGAAGATGTAAAAAATCCAAACAAGTGTTATCTAAACACATGAATGAGACAAAAGAATGCATAAAAGAAATATTTAACATCTACAGGTATTGGCTCTAGTGGTTGGCAGCTATTGACAATTTCAAAAGCAGAATTGAAGCCATTGAATCTAAGATGAATAGTATTTGAAAGAATTTTAATTTCTTCAAAGACAAAGATGGAAAATAGAGAATAAGAGTTGGTGAATTGCAAGTGGAATTTCTCACTACTCAAATGCAAAGAGAAGATATGGTTAAAACCTTCTAGTTGGTTAAGGAAGTTGTTGAGGTCTAATTGGATCATCTCTCAGGAATTCTCTCAAATGCAAAAAATTGTGAACAATTGTGTCTGTCTTCTAATCAGACATCCTCTTTTACACAGTTATCTTTATTGGATGGTATGAATGCAAGAATGAATTTGGTTGTGCTTTCTTGGAAAGGGATTCTTTCGATCATAAGATAGAGGTACAAGAAAATATTTCATGTAAAAAGTGTCATTCTCATTTGAATGTTTGAAATAGGAAGTTAGAATCTATGTGTAGATACAAGGTTATCATATACATACATTCACATCCCACCTTTTGGTCACCCTTTACCATTAATGTCAATGGGGGAGAGAGTCATGTGAAGAACAATTACAATGATAAGAAAAGAGAATGTTGTGTTTTGTAAATTTTAGCACATGTTACCATCAATGACAAAGGGGGAGATTGTTGGGAGAATGAAGAAGAATGGATAACTATACAATTTTGTGTTCTCATTGATGTCATCATGTTATTTAGGTTGTGACTGCAAGTCTATGTTAGTGCTTGATCTGGTATTTTGGTCTGGTATCTGAACCGGTATACAAGCTACACCCTCTAGTATTTTGGTCCACAATCCTCTGCGGCTGATAGTTGCTACTTGAAGCTTTGGAAAACAGTTTATCAGTGTTGAAAGCATGTATGTATAGAATCTCTTGTGCTCTGGTGCTCGTATGGTGTATCTGCATTATTCTATTGATTACCTTTTTTGCAATTAAGTCAATTTCTAGCCAACTTCATGAATAAGTTGTGATATGGTGAATCAATTTTTATTATGCGGATATATGTGCGACCTATCTTAGGTCTATGCTGACATGATAAAGTATGCTAAACATTTTGATTTATTGGTTGGAATGATTTTATAAATACTTGAGGTCAAAAATTGGTATTTTTGGTAAACAAGGAATGCATCTAATTATGTCGACCTAATTAATGCTTACAGATGGATCGAGTATATATATTGGACAAGTTTAAAGATTGATGAATGAAGAAGTAGTAGTGATTGAGAAGCTATGAATGTGAAAAGTGTGAAGATGATGAAGTGCATTAAGTTTGTTTATTGAGCATCACTGGAACTGTATCAACACTTGATAGGTGCACTCTCCTCAGTTCATTCTAGCTGTGAAGTCAATTTTGTTCTATAATTGTTTTGTAGGCAGTGAGCCTCCTTGTGTAAGCAGTGAGCTTTTGTATCCAGATAGTGAGTCCTATTCAGAGAAGTGAGCCCTTGGCAATGAGTGTTATATATTCAGTTTTGAAACTACTTTATATTATGAGTTAATCCTCACAGTGGTTTTTCCCTTATTGGGATTTCCATGTAAAAACTAGTGTTCATTGTGTTGATTTTGCTTTCTGTTATCTACATTTCATGTTCATACTTAATAATAGAATAGTGTGGTTGAAAATTGATAAGTGTTTGAAGTTTGAGTTTAAATTTTGTGACAATTGATTCATACCCCCCTCAGTTGTCCTGCACTCTTTAATAGGGATTTTATCGGCCCGCTCCCTCTCCATCAATTCAGGATGGACCAAGCTCAATGGCTTGACAGAAATCATGTTAACACTCCACCAAGGTTTTTGCTTAGACTATTCAATAGAGCATCCCAAACCTAGAATGTGCTTCTATGGCTTAAACTAGATAGGGACTTGGATTCCTTGTTTGATACACCCTAGGCCTTTCTATCCATAGCCATATTGAGAGGCGAGTTCATATCCAAACCCATAATGAGTTTCTAACACTTTAGGAGGTGGCGGCTCTACGTAGAGTGTTTCATTCCACTAATGGATGTTAAATGTCTCTATGGTAGCACTCCCACCTTCTTTACTAGGTTCGAAAACAATAACCTCCTTTACAAGAGTGGGAATTACTCTCCTCAATAGAGGAAGGAGTGGTCTTCTGAATAGGGCCACACTTCTCTTCCCCAATGGGAGTATCGTCCATCTTTGAGTCAAAAGTAAATAGAAATTCTATGAAAGATGGGCTCACCTTGTATTCCACAATAAAGAATTCAGAGAATTCCAAGGAGCCCCAATCATCACCAAGGAAAGCATTTGATTGAGAGGAAGAAGGGGAAGATGGGGGGGACATAGGGTCCTCTACTTTAGGTGGTTCATCTCTAATGACACTTACTATGGTAATGGATTTCATAGAGGGTATCGATGAAAAATGTGCCATAGCATAAGTGGTTAAGGATAGTATACAATTCTTGAGTGGATCGATTGAAGCACGATCGACAATTGATAGCTCACAAAGGTGAACAACTTCTAGATCCACTTTAACCATAACCATAACCACCTAATTATTTGTGACAAACATTAAAGAATGGTGTAAAGTAGAGGTCACAACACCCATAGCATGAATCTAGGGTCTCCCCAAGGGAAGATTGTATGGTAATGGGCCATGAATCACATAAACCAATGTAGGTAATGTAATGGGGCCTAGTTGCAAAGGTGGTATTATTGTACCTAGAGCTTGTCATCCAACATTATCAAACCCATGAATATGCAAAGAATCTGCTAAAGAAGATGAATCAACTTTAATTTTAGGTAATAGGTTGATACCGCAAATGCTAAGAATAGAACCGATGTCAATGAGAGTATTCATAATATCAATATTATTAGCATTAATTATAATCAAGGGATCTACTTGCTTATGCACATTCAGAGGCAGGAGTTCTAGTTGATGGAATGTGATATTTGGTGAATCCACTCAAATATGAGCCAACAACATGTTAACGTCCATCACCCTAGCAGATGAAAGCAAGAGAATCTTTTGTAAAGCTTCTTGAAGCATCCCTTGGTAAACTAGGGTGGTTTGAAGCAAATCTCAAAGTGAGATCTTAGTTAGAGTAACACAAAGTTGCTCAACAAGATCATAATCATCTAGTTCTTTGATCATAGGTTTAGGTGCTGGAGGAAGGTTTAGTTGAGAAGGTGGTAAAGAAGTGGGAGGTTGAGTGGGTTGTGATGCAAGAATAGAAGGTTTTTGATACAAGCTATGTTTATTTCTCCTCATATTATCTGTGTGCCCAACTTGACATTATAGGAAGTGGAGTTTGTAGCTTTCACGAACCTCGAATATAAGTTTGATGAATCACTATGACACAAAATCCCATAGATAGAATAGTTCTCCCTAGAGGATGGGTTGGTTGGGGTCATGTAAATAACAGGTTTCTTAGGGCTCAGAGGATCCACAAAGACCACAACCACATTCACCGACTCCTCGACTTGTAGAGGGGGATTTTTTTTAGAAGATTTGCAGACAGGGGAGAGCGCTTCCAAGAAGTCATCTAGAGCATCTTCCAACATATCAAAATCCTCCTCAAAAAAGGAATTATAATAACCATGCAACATCATGAAAATAGATCTGACATTTTCACATCAGGTTCACCAAAATGTGATATAAGAGGGATTTGTTGCACACGGGTCTCTTTGTTCTCAAGAGATCACCAAGGAATGAACTGCCCTTATACACCTCAGCATAAGCGGGTTGACAAAATGATAAAGAAGTATAACCAAGTTATGTTTCTATGAAAACTACTTCAGATCCTAAGAGAGTGAAACTTTGAGATATTTTCCTCATATGAGTGAGCTCTCGGCCAAAAGATAGTAGCATGGTTCAAGATGCCAACGCGATGCACTTTCATCTCAAAGATGTGTCGGCGTCCTAAGTAGCAGAGGGCTTAGGAGCTCAAGTGGGCGGAACCAAGTTTCACGTCTAGGCTCAAATACAGGATGTACTGAACGAAATAACCAAATAGGAACATATAAGCTATAACAAACAGAAGGGGACTTGGAGAAAGCTTACCTCTTACTGGATGTTCAAGTCTTCACTCCAAGCTCCACTTTGCAACATACACACAAAAGAACAAGTGGAAAAGGTTGGGATTGTATAGGGGTCTACGTAAATTAGACCCCCATTTTGGTGTTCCCGCCTCCATAGACAACCAAGTTGGAAAGGAGTGCAAATGAAGTAAACAAAGCATGTGGTGAAAGAAAAACCTAGTTCAAGAGTAGAACCTGCACCAAAAACTAGTAAATAAAAAAAGTAGGAAAGGAAAGTGAGAGAGAGAGATATTTACCCACGAGCCTAGACCCTCTCCATAGCACATGAACGCACCATTGAGTGATTGCTTGAGAGGTTTTTCTACTGGAAGGACCTCATTCTAACATGGCTCTGCTTGTGAGAGTGTTGCTATCAAGGATGAAAAGAACTCAAAGATGGTGCAAAATGTTAGGAGAGCTTGAATGAATGACTTCCAACCTAAAATGAGAGAAAAGAAGGGGTTTTTGATGCATGAAAGGGTGGAAAAGAGCCATTACATCCAAAATATGATTGCTGGGACACATGTCAAGAGAGTCAAGATTCTAGATTCCCTGTTTCAAACTTGGAAAACCACTAGGACACTAGTGCATTGTGTAGGCATCCAAAACCTAGATTTTTTGGAAACATGTCATCAGGATTCTATTGCTCCACCACAAGTCTGCACGGAGTTAGAATTAGGAAATTCTGACTCATGGTATTTTTGTCATTAATGCTCTAAAGTGTCATAAATGCTAAGAAAAAGTGCAAAAATGTGGAATTACCCCTAGGTGCAATTCTCTGACATTACAAATACAAGGTTATTTCACATAATTTCTCCTAGCAATTTTATCAAAGCATTCTTAAGGAAAGTTTATGAGATCAAGAGCATTCAAGAGAAAATCATGAAGCATTTGGAGAAGCATTCAAGACTCAAGCATCATGTCAAACTCTTCATGCACCATGTATGTTTTTGAGCTAACATTTGTGATGTAGGTTTCATGATTCAAGCAAGCATTCAAGACAAATATTTAAGGATTTTATCAAGAGTCAAGATCCAAATTCATGCTAGCAATTTCACACAAGTTTGCAACATTCATTTCAAGCCTCATTTGGTGCATTTCAAGGGTTTGGTGAGTTGCAACATTTCATTTTTCCATTCATCATTCCATCATGCTATTTTATTTCATTTCAAGGTTTAATTACCAAAATGGGGTTTGACCAAGGTAAACCCCTATTCCCTAACAAAACAACATTTTTCTCTCTTGATGTGTGATTATAGATCTAAGTGAATTAGAGCTTGAAGATCCTTTGAAGATAAAGTTGCAAAAATTTTCAAAGTTGTCAAGAAGTTGTCATCACGAAACTCACCTGTAGATTGGAATTCAAACTTTTTAGACTCGAAGATCAGATAAGAAAAAAGCTATAGAAGACCTTTATAGGCTACAATAATATCAATCAAACCCTAATACTTGGACTAAATCGCCCCTCTAGGTGTATGAGTCCTAGTACAACCCTTTTTTCCTAGTTTTTATAGATCTTGCTTAGTCACCAAAAGATTTCAGATTTTGCCCAAATTCTTGTAGTAGGACTAAATCACCCAGCTTGGTGTATTAGTCCCAGTGCACTTCAAAAGGCAGGTTTTCAAAGTTTCAGACCTTGTTTGGATTCCATCATTCTTCTAGGTACTTTTCTATTTTAGGGTATGTGCAGGATCACCATGGAAAAAATAGGCCCTTAAGTTGCAAAAAATTCAAAAAAATCAGAGTTAGGCAACTTGACGTAAAAATTTGAATAAGCTATCTATATTATTTCAAAATTATGTAAGAATATAATTTGCATCAAATTGAATGTAGTTTCTAAACTACTAGGTTTATTTAAAAAAAATAACTATTTGGTGAAAATTTGGAATTTCAATACAGTAGTACTTAAATTTCAAGGAAAAAATAAGTATGTGTCTGTTTGACCACCCTAACCACAATAAAATGATAAAAAAATTTATAAGATTTTAGATGTAAGTAGAGGACTCATGTCCCAATGTGATTCATATTTTTTTGTATTTTTTTTCCAAGTAAATAATTAATTATGAATTTTTTATTACAATTTTTTAAAAAATATAAAAACTCATATGTCTGACCACCTTAACTTGGTCAAAACTTCATGAAATTCAATTTTTTTTTTAATCTTATAGTATGCAAAGCATAGAATGTGACACATGTTTCAAATTCAAAAAAAGTGATACTGTTTGAAAGCTATAGATGTTTTTCAATCAGCCTATCAATTAGAACTTTAGTCGTAATTCAAATAGAAAATGAATAATAATTATTTATTAAATTCAAAGCAAAGCATAATTTATATTGGTGGAAATTTGAGACTCTCCTTTAAAAACCCTTTTCATTTCATCAATTTTGGGTAAAAAAAAATTGTCAGCCACATACCCTACACATACCTATCATATCACCACTTTTTGGCACATCCTGATCCTGCACATACCCTTCATTCTTATTTATCAATTTGATTTAATGCTTTCATGTCTTTAAATTTTCTAGGGTTTTGTGCATGAGCATTTACATTTCTCCTTTGAAGCTTCATTTTAATTGTGAACCCCTATTTAAGCACATAAAGAAACCCCTACCCCGTTCCTCAATCAAATCACATTGAGGAATCTAGGTTCCTAATGAGCTAAAGTGTGAAATAGGTCCCAAAGTTCCATCTCCAAAAATTTGGACACCTATTTTCCATTGGTTCCACACCTAGAACATGAGATAAGATTCAAAACCAAAATAGTTCATTTCAGGTTCACCAAAATGTAGAGGATGTGGACTAACTGCTCAGGGACTCTAGGTTATGGGAGAGTCTAGAACAATAGGTTTCCTTGATCTACCTCAAGCTTGATGAATCGATTGGAAAGCTTTAAGGTTTCAAGGGCTGAAAAGGGAGGACAATTAGTCTATCACTTTCCTTCTACTAACTCAAATGTTTTGAGGAATCAAGAGAGTGGGTTTTCAAGGTTTATTTTGTGACTCAAACAACTCACTACCAGAGGACTACAACGTGGATCACAAACTCCAGCACAACATGTAGGGGTCTCAGGGATGCACTGGCATCTATATAGATAGAAAGTGAATGGTACAATACAAAATGATAAAAACCTACTAACTACCTGATTGATAGAGTTTTATGCTATGACAAAGAGAAAAAATGTAGAATAATGAAAATAAAAAGAAGAATACTTTAACAATGCTAAGCTAGAATTTGACAAGGGAAAGGTGGTAGAAACAGACCTTCAAACTCATGAGTTGAGGCCTTAAAGATCTTCACTTGACGAACAACCTGCACACACAAGAACAAGAAAATGTTGGGGTTGTGTTTAGAGGACTGCCTCAGTTAGTCCCCTACTTTGGTGTTTCAACCTCCATGGACTACCAAATAGCAAAGATTATAGAAAGATGATAGAGAAGCTATAGAAATGGAAATACCAAGCAATGCTAAAAAACAATATACTAATATGCAAGTAGATGATGCAAAGGTAGAAGGAAATGGATAGATATCACCTTCTCAACCAAGTGTGATCAAAGTAAATGGAGGAAGATGTGAGATCACAAGCTCTCCAAAGAAAATTCTACCACAACAACGAATAAGAGGGGCAAACAAAGTAGCAACTTGCAGCTACAATGGTGGTGGTGAAGCATGAAGGAGATGAAAGTGAGTGAGATTGACCAAGAAGTTGTTCAAAAGTGTGTCCAAGATTGAATAAGTGTGAAGAAGTTGGAATGAATGAAGGAATAGCTAATTTGAATCAATGAAGGAGACAAAAACACATTTGATGTTGGTCCAACGAGTAGTGAATGTTACACTTCCCATCTAATGGAGGATTTTAACGCCTTTGTGGATTCTAGAGGTAGGAATCATGTCAGGACAGAAGCATGCCACACTAGCGTCCCCAATAGAAATTTCCCCACCGACACACAAATGAGCTACCAAGTGGATGAAGCATGGAAGTGGATGTGGAAAATACATCATCGAGATCACGTTTTCTATGGTAAGGGGTGTATAAATAGGGAATTTATGGGGGGTGCAAATTCATGCCATTACACCAAAACATAAATCTAACTTAGTAGAGAAAATTCCTTCATTTAGTTCATCTAATAATTCATCAATGGTAGGAATAGGAAACTTATCTTTAAGAGTGGGCTTATTTAGTTCCTTATAATTAGAGCACATTCTCCATGATTCATAATTCCTTTTAACCATAGCCACTGGAGATGAATAGGGAATTTTACTAGGATGAATAATTCCTAAATCCAATGTTTCCTTGACTATTTTTCCAATGTCCAACTTTTTTTCATAAGGATAACGATAAGGTCTAATATTAGGAAGAATGATTATAGGTATTAATTCAATGGCATGATCATGGTATCTAATTGGAGGTTGACCTTTAGGCTTTATAAAAAAAATTGGTGTTTTTTTAATGATCTCTTGAAGTTCTTGTGGATGTTGAGTTTTCATATCTTGTGCCTTTATAAAATTTAGTTGCGCCACTAGACCATATGAACCTTTCTTAAGTAATCTTTCTATCATATGGGAGCTAATAATTTGAGTTGGTGGTGACGTTACTCTTATAATTTTACAATTATATTTATTAGAATTGAAATTCATAAATAATTCTTAAAAAATGAACACTATTCCCAAATTTTTACTTCATTTTACTCCTAAAACTACATGTACTCCTATTGGAATAATAAATATTTATGAATCTAGATGAAAATTTCCCATTGAAAGTTTAATATGATGGTACTTACCACCATAAGAGAGTTTTTTCCATTATCTATCATGACTTGGAAGTTAGAGACTAGATATACAAAATAATTAATCTCATGAGCTAATATTCTATTAATAAAGTTATGTGTATTACCTATATCAATCAAAACTCTTACCTTTCTCATTTTTTATATGACCAAAAACTTTAAGTGTTTGTGGTTTTCTTGTTCCATTCAATGCATCATAATGAGATAGAAGCGCTTTCTTTGTCTAAATTTTCACTATTTAGTTCCATATTTGGTTCTGCAATAAATAATTCTTCCTCTTATTCAATGTCATTATCAATAATCATCAGTCTCTTCTTATATTATTACCAAATTTATGGCCCCTAGACCATTTTATATTACAATGCCAACATAGACCTTTTTATTTTTTCTCTTCCTCTTGTTGAGGAGATTTTAGTTTTTTTTTTTGGGCTAAAATGGTTCTAGCCCCACTTTTTTATTAGGATTAGTGACATTTTTATCTTTCCATCCTACTATTTGGCCTTGTGTTGATGTTTTTGTAGTGTGGTTTCTTTTCTCAATATATAATTATTGTTACATTTTTGTTTCTAATTATATAAGGTTCTAATAAATAAACACCATGTTTAATTTATTCATTTTAAGTCTATTGATGTGGAGTTTTATCATTTGATAAGGGGTCACATCTTGAGTTTGAATTGCTAATCTCATGTGTTTAGCATTATATTTTACTATAGACCCTATTCAATTTAAATTTGTAAGTTGGGTAAAATTATTTTCCATCAATGATTGTTCATAGTGGGCTACTAAGTCATTGGTACATTCTCTCCAACTATATAATTTACCTTTTTTTCACCCATCATCCATTAGTAGCATTGATAAGGTTCATATTCTAAATACATAGTTAGGCTATGTCAACTATTTCATCATTTGATATATTATGGAGTCTAAAATATTATCCCATGAGACTTATCCATGAAGTTACATTTGTACCATAAAATTTATGAATAACTATTTTGGGTTGGTTTAATTTTAAGCCTTGAAAAGATTGACCCATCCCTTGATTTTTTCTAGATTAGGGTCACACCCATTAATTTTGATAGTATTAATTTTTCAAACCTACAAAATCTCTCATTTAAGGATGTTGTAAATGTGTCAAATGGTTTATTCTTAATGAAATGTACCACTTTTTAACAAGTTGGTGAAATTATTCCCTCAATTTTTGGTGGTGGAAAATAAAGATGATCATTAGTTTCCTCATTCATAAAAGAGTCCCCTAGTCCTAAAGATGAAATGGATTTAAGTTTACTTGTATTTTTAACTATATTCCTCTTTCTTAATTAAGGGAGTATAGTATCTAGTGAGTTATAATCATAAAAATTTAGAACATATGGTAAGACATTTTTTAAAATTTATGATTTAACTAATACTTGTCTACTAAATTAAGGAGCTTATTTTATGTCTAACAGTAAATTTATGATTTGAATAATACTTGTCCACTAAATTAAGGATCTTATTTTAGAATCATTTTCCTTGACGTCATCTCTTTTAAATTCATTCATCCTTTTTCCTTCATGGTACATATCATTCCCAAAATCAAGCTTCATATTTAACCTGTTACCTTTGTGGTACATTTCCTTCCTCATATCAGTCTTCATCATCATCTCAATCTTTCATCATTCATAATATTTCTCAACATTTTGGCAAGAAGTTCAATGATTTATGTTTATTTATTTTTTCTCTTTAATATTTTATTTTTCCTTTCACCATCCATTTTCACATCTTCTCAAGGACACTATGATCCTTCATATCATTATGTCTTGGCTAGTGCCAATGGGGGCATGATATTATGTTTTTTTTTCTATGTTTATTCGTTGTGTCACATAGTAGCCACCAAGGTTTTCAATAATTATTGTTTTATAATTGGGAATCCTTGAGTTTACTACTATGTTTACAATTCATTCCTTTGTGCATTTAACACATCTCCACCCTAGTCTTCATACCTTGGTGCATAACATCAAGAGCTATATCAAAAACTAGGTTACTTTCATTATTTCACATAATGTTCTCCCATTCATTTTTCTTTTCAAGACCCTACTTGGGTTCTTTTGAATCCTTCTTAGTCTCCCAAAGGGGACTTATTATATCCTCATTTTTTATAAGATCCATCCTTTCCCATCCCACATGTATATTTTCATTCTTCTTTGAAATGAAATTTCTTCTTCTACTTGCAACATCATCTCAAATATGTCCAAAATGTAGACATTTAATTTTATCCCCATGTTATGATAGTTTCACTAAATTAGATAAATTTATTATCAATAATTTATACTAATTTTCCCCTAATTATTCCTAAATTTTCCTAAGTCCCAATCCATTTTCCTAGTCCTAGTCCCCTTTCCACATGATGCAATTAATTTAATTAATTAAATACCCCACATAACCACCCAAAAAAGAATAAAATAATTAAAATATTTATTTAATCCTCAGCACTCATCTCATAACTATTTCCAAACAATAATTTTTAATAAAATAATTCTCCATTATCCTCTACCCTCCATCTCTTAACCATGTTGAGAATGTGTGTCTCAAACTCACTGGTGAAACCCTGGTCTTATTGCTTAGACTTCTAAAAGTGTTGGATTCTACTTGTACCTTTGTACCACTGGATGTTTTTAAGAGAGGAGCGGTAGTGTGTATACCACCATATCGTGGGAGCTTTCTAGCTGAGGTGTGGTAGTGCGGTGTATACCACCATACTGTGGAAGCCTGCTATCACGCCCCGCCGTGCGAACCCCAAAGGAACTAAAACAACGGAACAATTTTTTTTTTCTTAAAAGAATATAATAACATACTTAAGTATTATAACATAACAATGTATTATGAGGCACAACTAGTTCCAATGGGGTACACGAAGTGACATGACTACACTAACCCATAACACGATAATAAGATAACAATAATTAAACAATTATGTAAATCTATTCATTCCCACTTTATCATTTAAAATATCCATCAACTATATCCATATTACTAACATAAGCACATATGAAAATACATGAAAATATAAAGATATAAAGTGTTACATATTTCAATAGATACAACATAACGTAACCAACTATTACAAGTGACAAATTCTTGAATACATACAAGGCCTGAATATACATCACATCCAAATGAGAGTAAAATACAACTGTCTGAACATACATCTCAATAACCACATATACAATTACAACATGGTCATCCCAACACATGTGGGGGACAATACATCAATGAATATATTACATCTGAAGTATAACATACATCTGGAACAAGGATCACTGGATCATCGACATCCTCCAAAACCCTGCAATAAAAGATATATCTGGAACATAAAGGGAAACCCAACGGGGTGCGAAGCACGTTCCACCCAACCACCCCCATGCTGAGAGTAGACAAGGAAGGGTCCCCGACCAAGTACGCCTAACAATAACAAATACTAACTCCAGACAGACAACTTAACATCAAAGACCACTTGGAACTTAACAACGACAAATCCAAAAGCACAACAGTAAACCACTTCAGAATGTAGCAACAAGTCACAATCACAACATCAATGAAACTCAAGGCATAGTGTCAAAGACCAATTCCAACAATGACCAAAGACAAATCAATAAATCACTTCCAGAGGACTTCAATAAATCAACACAAACAAAATGTTAGAGTAGAGTGTCATCGCATGGTTTCACATGGATTCTCCAGACAACCTATTACAAGGTGCCGCCTCCATCTCTACATGGATTCTCCAGACAACCCAGTTAAGGTGCCGCTTCCATCTATGGTTCTCCTGACAGCCTATCTCAAGGTGCCACTCCATAGGGTTACTCATGCGGAGTCATTAACCTTTCATGAAGACAAGGCAATGACCTTGCCAACCACAGCCTTCTCAGTCCCCTTTAGTCTATGATAGCACTAACACGTGGACGAGGCTTCACAATTATCTTGTTAATGTTTAATCCCCACCCGTGGTTTATTACTTAAGTTATCACTGATTAAACTAACTCTACGTGGGTTACCCTGACAGCCCCTTTGTGCGCCAGCCCCCACTAGAGCCACTCTCTCTAGACACTCTAGCACAAGAATATCCAACTGAACAGGATTGTACCACCAGAAATACTGAACCATACCAATAATTCATCTGCGAGGCTTAACCATCTCGCCCAAAATCACGTGCATATCATTCACAAAGTTGCACAAACCCAGTGTTCATTAACCAAAGCCAAAACATAAAATCAACCATCAAATTACAATTTCAAATACAACTCACAGTATCGCTGCCTCTGAAAGTTCCAAACACTATTTAGGTTCCTATAACTGGAAAGGTTAACTCTAGGATTTCCATATGACCTAAACCCAAATCAAATTAAATAAAATGAAAAATCTTGAGAGAAAGAAAGTGCATAAACAATACTACAAAAAGACAATTCCAATACACAATAAATTTCATCAAACAACTAAATCATCAATTTGAGAATATTCAACTCAAAACAAAACAGATCGTTTAATTTCTAATTTGCACGACTACATAAAACATTGCAAATTCTTTGAATCTTACCATTTTAAATTCACCATCACTAAAACAATAACTTCTCTCGTATTTATATAAATATACATATATATACACCTCTATACACACATATATATTAAAATGAAATTATTATTTTTTTTAAATATATTATAAAAAAAATGCCTATTATATACATTGTAATCTTTCCACAATCACCTATCTCTAAATAAAATATTCATTTAATAAAACATTTAATAAATCTCATATTTTTAAAATCATATATATATATATATATAAATCTTCATTATTTAATTTGACAATTAATTAAGTAATTTATATATATATATATATATATTAAATAATATATAATAAATATATATTAAATAATATATATATATATATTAATCCACAAAACGCATAATTTAAAAACAAACGAATTTAAATTAATATAAACATTAATAAATATATATATTTTAATATTAACATTAACAAATATAAACAAAACATACCAAAGAAATTTTTGAATTAAAAATTAAAACAACCAACAGCCTTTACTGCTCGTGCCTAGAAGGACGCACGACATCCTCACACTCAGAGGACCATGGTGGCCAGCCCTCAAACTCTGATCATGCCTTCAAGAATTTTGACTGCATGAAAATGCATGGCCTAAGATGAAGAGTTCCCAAGTATAAAATACCGGGCCGACCAATTATCCCCCCATAACAAATAAAATTTAATATTATTATTTTTTATTTTATTTTCTTTTACAAACTTTAGGATCAATTCACTTAGTTTTAAATTAAATTTTGTTTCTTATAACCAACAAATTTGGATTAAATGTAAATTGCTTTATAAAATAAACCAATATATATATATAATTTTTATCTCTTTATATTTTGATATATTTTAACTCATGTAATCAGAGCTTAAGTACCAAATTCCACACAAATTTTCACCAAGCTTCTATTCAAAAATTCATCAGGTTTTTTTTGAAAGATAAACATAGATATATATAATATATATATTTTGTTTTGTTTAATCTGTATCACTACATGAATTTATAACAGCAGGTACATATCTATCTAGTTACCTTTTAAAAGAAAACTTATAGAATAAATAATATGATGAATCAGATCTTCTTGACAGATATAAAATAAATAAGGTAAACTTATATAATTCCATAATAACAGATATATATATATATATATATATATATATATATATATATATATATATATATTTAATTTCAACAGTAATTTTCATTACTAAATCATATTAAAGAATTTTGAGAAGGGTCAATGAAATTTTTCTACAGAAGATTCATGAGTTTTGATACAAATAAGTTTTCAACCACAAAACCATTTCCAAAAGAAATAAAGAAATAGATTTTCAGATACGACATACCATATTTTATTTATAGAACAGTAAAATAACTAACTTAAAAAGAAGAAAACCTGGAGTCCTTCGCCTTGATGAAGAATCTCTCCTGTAGCCTCCCCTCGAATTCCTCCTGCAGTTCCTTCTCGATCACCTCCTGTAGCTCCCTTTCGAATCTATCTACCTTCCACTCATTTATTTTCCCTGAAGTTTTTAACAAAATTTCTTTTTTTTTTTCCTTTTCAGATCCCAAGGGCTGCATTAGAAGTTCGTAGTGTGAATAATCCTCTCAAAAAAAAAAAAATAATAAATCAAAATAAAACTCCATAAAGCTCTTCTACTTTCTTTTCACAAAAAGCCTCCTTCCTATTGGTCCTTTTCCCGCTTTTAAAAGCACAAATTTATCTACAGTTTGTAATTAAAATAATTTATTTAAACAAGATATTATCTATGCAAGATTTGCTAATTTAATATTAATAAAAAGATATTATTTAATTATCTTCAACAATATTTATTTAATTTAATTATAATCAACAATATTAATTTTAACATAATTATTTACTCTTTTAATAAATTAAATCACTTTTTAATTTATAATCTATTTAAATTTAACCATTTACCAACTCACAATTAAATCAAAACAACTAGACAACTGTAATCAATTATTTTATAAAATAAGGTTAATCAAATAAACATGAACCATAAATCAACTGAATACCTCAACAAAACAAACTACACAAACAACAAGAACGAAAACCTCAGTCATAACATGACTCACAACAGACGACAGACTTGGGACGGGGACACTTCCAAACCTACTCCCTTTTTCAACATTTTTACCCGTTGGGCTAGTTTATTGCTCGCCCTGTCCTGCCGAAGCAGGTGGAATCGAGACTTATTCCTGCATCCAAGCAAACGTCAAGTAGCACATGTATATATATATAATCAACATCCTACCGTGAGAAGGAATTGCAGTGTAGCAGGGCACTCATGCATGAGTGATGCTACATTGTCCTCTCACCTAATCTATTCTAACAATTACAATATCACTAACAAACTAATATTTCTAACCAAATTGATCATAAGGTAACATGCTAATTAACTACTGCATCATAACTAATTACTAGACCATTGCATTATAACATAATACTAAATTCAAATAACATGATCCCCATAAGATTATCACATCGACATATACACATTAGAGAGAAAGCATTGCATAATAAAATAATCCAAACCCTACATACAGAGTATCATAAATCATACTAATAATGTCATATCAAATGATTATGTCCACTAAAGGGATAACAACATCATCAAACTACAACCAACCAAATCAAACCCTGATAGTATCATCATAGTATCAGCGTATCAAGTTAACACATAGAAATTAATAAGTCTAAACAGTATGAGGGGTATTACACCTGCCAATTGTCTAATGGTAGTGCAGTATACTACCATACCGTGAGGGTCTCCTAATGGCTAGCGGTAGCCCAGTGGATACCACCATACCACTAGTGTCTTTACACTAGGTTGTGGTGGCACGGTTGCTACCATACCATAGGAGCTCGTTGGATGGTTAGTGGTGGCGTGGTTACCACCATATTGTAGAAGCTTGCTGGATGGTTAGCGGTGCTGCAGTTACCACCATACAACAAGAGTTTTTCGGATGGGTTGTGGTAGTGCGGTGTTGTTACCGCTGACCCACAGGGTCTATAGATGGTGCTTGTAATAGAGTAGTGGTCTAGAAAAATGGTAAATCACAATCCTACAAAGGCTTGTAATATGGCTTGTGGTATATCAGTTAAGCTTGGAAGCGACAAGCAGAGATGGAATATTGTGATGGTCAAACAGTGATGAACGAGTGGCGTGCTAAAACATGACATAGATTCATTTGTTGATTTCACATCATTGTTGTGAATCAATGATTCATTGGACCAAAGTTTGAAAACTGAGGTCGATAGCTATATTTACCTAATAACGATGTAACTGACTATTAGCCAATTATTTGGTAAATCAATACTCTAACATAGATTTATTTTAGCCAACTTGAAGGAATGCAGAATGAATGTTGTATTTATATGACGATTCTAGAAACATTCAGAAGGTGAGAGAGAGTGAAGAATGTGAAGGTTGAGCTGGCCACGTGGGCTGGCCATGAGTCTGGCTAGTGAGGCCGAGAGGCTGATTAGAGGAGACCGATCTACACTATATGTTGTGTGAGACTATTGTAATAGAGTGTGGATCCTGATCTATTATGCTATCAAATATTTCTCCAAGATGAACAAGATGTAACTTTATAAAGCCTTAGAGCCTGATATTGTATTTGTAACTATTTTTTGTTGCATGACGAATACAATGGCGATCTGGGCTTTTGGATTGTGGAGTTTTTAACCTGAAAGGGTTTTCCCCATGTAAATCTATGTGTTCATTTGTTTGTCTTTCATGTTGTTTGGTTTTGTAATTTGAATCAGTGCATAAGTGTTGAATCTAGTTAATTTTGCATGTGCTTTTCTTAGAAGAGTTAATGAGGGAAATCAATTGCGCCAGTTTCTGCTTTATGGCATAGTAGTATGTGTCTTTGAAGTAATTATAAGGAAGTAAAATTACTTAAGGCACTGCATTTCTTAGATGTTTCATTCTAAGATGACCTGATTTCCCCCTACAAGTGGTATCAGATCCTTCTTCTAGTTGCTAGTTCTGGGTATTTCTCCTGTGTAGATTTCTTAGCCTGATAAGGTTGAAGAAATCTAGAGGAATCGGTTGATCATTGCCCCTTTGGTGAGTAAAATTTCTTGCTCTTTTGAGACAACATGCAACATGAAAGACATTGAAGATGGAAAAATTAGAGTTGATCATATTGTAATGATGTGGTTTGAGGCTCCTGGTTGGCAGTGAATGATCTTGATGCAAGGGGTGTGAGTTTATGCTTATGGTTGTGTTGCAGTAGAGCATGGTTCATACTGGGTATTTGTGTGATGGAATCCCTAATGGTATGTAAATGCTTGGGTTGTTTTTTCAGCCATGGAGTATTGTGCTTATGTGGGGTGCTTTGACTTGGCATTGAAGGCATTGTTCTCTATTACACTAATTGCATAAAGGCTATGAAGTTGATCTCTGAGTTGTTTGAAAACTTCTAAATAGCCTAGCTCTCTTGTATGCATGTGCATGTTGATGTTTATGGAATTGGTCTAGGATGGGCTTGGATTTCATGTATTACTTGTTCCTTTTAAGAATGCCCTGTACTTGCATGGCTTAAATTCATGTTCTTTGGTTTTGAGGGTTTTATAGATTTCCATTTAAACAATCTATGGTTATGCATATTCATGTTATTCCATTGTTCTAGTTAACTATGATGGTTGTATACAAACTCTTGAGTCAGCCAGGTGTGCAGTGGATATGGGTGTGCATGGGTGTTTTATAAACACAGTGGTTTTGCAGGTTTTGCACGATCAAGAAAAACTTGGTTTTTTGTTGAGTTGTTGGTAAAAACTATTTTCTAGACCCTGGAAGTTTGGGGTGTGGTTGGATGAGATAGTTGTAATTCTACATGTAAGTGTTTATTGCTAGTTTCCTAGATTATGGTGCTTGAGTTTTGGACTTGATTGGAAAATCAGATTTGGTTTTGATCTGGTGTTTGAGTCAAATTGTCTACATTGTTGCTCTCTTTGAAATCTCAATTTTGCATTTTCCATTGCGATGATGGGATTACACTTTTGTTGTGATTGATATTTGAGTTACGTGGTTGGTGGATTAGCTACCCATTGGATACAGTGAGATAACTCAAAAATGGACTGTCTATATCCACGAGGTTGATTCAATGTTAGTGTAGATCTGTTAGCTAGCCTTTTTTGTGGTCACTTGTGCATTGGAATGGTTGCTTCTGGATGAGAGGAAGGATTGCATTAAGTACCTAAATAGTCAGCTATAGGGATCTGTAGCATGTGTATCATGATGTCATGGAGAGCTTGATACACATTTTAGTGTAAGCCTTTGACAATGATGGTGTGGTCTAGTTGGTTGGAGATCTTGGTGCTACTTGGTATTGTTGTCAGATAGACATGTTGTTGAGTGGACCTAAAGGATTTTTTAGATTAGCAGATGTTTGGTCATGATGCTTGGAGAGATCGAGTGTCATGGTTTAGTGGGAGCTTTAGCAATTACTATGGATTCATCACTAGGTGATGGATGGTCTTCTCTAGTGTTTCATATGTTACTAGGAGGAGCTCTTAGATCATGTTGTTGTAGAAGGGTTCTTTTGCATTTGCATGGACACTATTTGAAGATGTGTAACATCTCAAAACCATGGAGGATTCTTGGAGTCTTTGGGTTGAGGTGTTGTTGGTGCTTGATAGTTGATGTTGGTTTTGAGTTTGTTTACTTTATTTCATGGTATACTCTTACTTCTGCATTCGAGTTTTGACATTTTACATTACACTTGAGACCATGGTATGTTAAATTTGAGCATGGTATCTCCCAAGGGGGGTGGTAAGATCATGATGTCATGATAAGTTCATAATTTTGATGATTGGAGCTTTGACAGTGGTCCGGTAATTCTTTGTGTATTGGGTGCCTTGATCATTTTCCCGATACATCATGGTAGTGCATTGATGCATTTTGAGTTTAGCATGAGATGATTGGTTGCAAGTGTTCATGGATACATGGAGAATAAGGTGAGGCTGAAATTATTTTGAGAAAGGTGTTGATTACAATTGAAATTCCAAGTAGCCTTCATCTTAGTTAGACACATGAGTTCAACAAAGACCAATGAGGAGATTGCTCTTGGAGAAGTCATGATGACTTGGTTATCCTGGAGGAGCATTCTCTTTCCCACTCTTGGTTTGCTCGGTAGTGAAGTCTAATTTGAGAGGTATTTTCCCATTGTATCTTTCAGATGTTTCTTATGCTTCCTTTCATGATATGGATCTTGAATTGTTGTTTAAATGGTTCTGGAGGATTCATAGTGGAAGGTTGACAACATGGTTTATCTCCTTGAGCATTTTTGTGATATCATTTTATGATGAGAACTAGTAGGAGATAGTTATATGGGCTGATTTCCTAAGATCATGGGAAATGAAGTAGTTTGATCTTCTTTGTGAGGCTTACATCCATGTTTATTACATGTTACATTTGTTAAGTTTGATCTTGGTGATTAAATGATTGGGTTTTGTTATGGCTTTTCCTTTGGGGTGTAAGGGAGATCATACTTGTCACAACTGGCTTTTAGAGGTGTATGTAGGAGGATGGTCTATAGGTATATGTTGTGTAGAGTTTATCTCTTTGGTCTTGGTTGTCTTCTTAGAATTTTGACTTCATTTTTACATTTGTTTTAGGTTTGGTCAAAGCTATAGTGATCACTAGCTTGTGGTCATGTGTTTTCACTCATGTTCTTGGGTGATTACATGGAGGTTCTTAATATTTTTCCTTTGTTGGGTGTGGAGAACTTGGAAGAGCTCTAGAAGACTATTGAGAGAAATGATTCTTTTAGTACTTGGTTGAAGGTTGTGCATATCATTGTGGATATTTCCTTGTTACTACATGGTTAAATTTTCTATGTGTTGTTATTGGTAGACTTGGTATGTCTTATTTTTCCATATTCATTACCCATACAATGGGAGTTCCTGGATGTGTTTCTTCTTCTTTGATTGGTTGGCACATGGAGCTTGTATTTGCTGCTAATAGGTTGGTTATGGAGTGGCATGTTTTTGTTGATGTTGATACTTTGGAGGTATGTGTGATTGGATGAATTAGCACTTGTTGTGGGTATTATTTTCAGCTACGTGGGTTAATCAATTGGATGGGAGCATCCAGTTTTCTAGTTGCTATTCTAGCTGATGTTCTATCTTGCTTCTAGAGAATGACTTCACAATTGTGTTCTATTTGAGGCTTTGAAGTTGATATTGCTTCTATATAGCATGTGAGCACAATGAAGTGGTGGCAACATGTTATAGTATTTTCTATTAATAGTTGGATCTGGTTTTTTTGTTCTATAGACTGGTGCATATATGCCTTGGCTTGTTTCTTGTCCTATAGTGGATGGATGAAACTGTTGCCTGATTTGGTGGACATCTTGGATGTTGGTGCAGGTGTCTTGGTTGGATCATGAGAGCACTGATTCAAGACTCTTATTATTGCATGAATGGCTATAGTTTAGTGACTTAGAAGGTTGGAAGGGGGTTTAGTGAGTTCTTTGTCAAGTGGGAGATTATTGAGAATGTGTATCTCAAACTCACTGGTGAAACCCTAGTCTTCTTGAGCAGACTTCTAAAAGTGTTAGATTCTTCTTGTACCATTGTACCGCTAGATGTTTGTAAGAGAGGAGTGGTAGCGCAATATACTGCCATACTGCAGGAGCTTTCTAGCTGAGGGGTATGTGCAGGATCATCATGGAAAAAATAGGCCCTTAAGTGGCAAAAAATTTAGAAAAATCAGAGTTAGGCAGCTTGATGTAAAAATTTGAATAAGTTATCTATATTATTTCAAAAATATGTAAGAATAAATTTGTAGCAAATTGAATGTAGTTTCTCAACTACTTGGTTTATTTTTATTTTTTTAAATCTATTTGGTGAAAATTTGAAATTTCAATACAGAGTACTTAAATTTCAAAGGTAGGTGGCTATCTGACCACCCTAACCACAATAAAATGATAATATTTTTTATAATATTTTAGATATAAGTAGAAGACTCATGTCCCGATCTGATGCATATTTTTTTGTAATTTTTTCCCAAGTAAAAATTAATTATGATTTTTATTACAACCTTTAAAAAACTAAAAACTCGTATGTCTAACCACCTTAACTTGGTCAAAACTTCATGAAATTCAATTATTTTTTTTAATCCTATAGAATGTGAAGCATAAAATGTGATGCATATTTCAAATTCAAAAAATATGATACCATTTGAAAGCTATAGATTTTTTTCAATCAGCCTATCAATTAAGACTTTAGTTGTGATTCAAATAGAAAATAAATAATAATTATTTATTAAATTCAAAGTAAAGAATAATTTATATTGGTGGAAAGCTGAGAGTCTCCTTTAAAAACCCTTTTTGTTTCATCAATTTTGGGTAAGAAAAATTTGTCAGCCACATACCGTACAAAAACCCATCATATCGCCACTTTTTGGCCCATCATGATCCTACACATACCCTGAGGTGTAGTAGTGCAGTGTATACCACCATACCACGAAATCCTATCAAATGTCTGACAGTAGTGCAGTACACCACCATACCACAGGGGTCTCCTAGATGGCTAGCAGTAGCACAGTGGATACTGCCATACCGTGGGTGTCTTTACACTGGGTTGCGGTGGGATGATTACTACCATACTGCAGGAGCTTGCTAGATGGTTAGTGGTGGTGTGGTTACCACCATATCATAGGAGCTCGTTGGATGGTTATTAGTGGCACAGTTACTTCCATACCACAGGAGCTCACCGGATGGGTTGTGGTAGTGTAGTGTTGTTACCGTTGACCCATAGGGTCTGTAGATGGTCCCTGCGATAGAGCAATGGTTTGGCAGAATGGTAAACTATAGTCCTACGAAGGCTTGTAATATGGCTTGCGATATAGTGGTTAAGCTTGGAAATAATAGGTAGATATGGAATAATGTGATGGTCAAACAATGATGAATGAGTGACGTACTGACATGTGGCATGGAGTCATTTGTTGATTTCACATTGTTGTTGTGAATCAATGATTCATTGGACCAACATTTGAAAACTGAGGTTGATAGCTATATTTACCTGATAACAATGTAACTACCTATTAGTCAATTGGTTGGTAAATCGGTACTCTGACATAGAGTTTTTTTATTCAACCTAAAGGAATGAAAAATGAATTTTGTATTTATATGATGATTCTAGAAACATTCAGAAGGTGAGAGAGAGTGAAGAATGTGAAGGTTGGGCTGGCTGTGGGCTAGCCGTGAGGCCAAGAGGCTGATTAGAGGAGATGGATCTGCACTATATGTTTTTTTAGATTATTGTAACAAAGTGAGGATCTTGATCTATTATGTTGTCAGATATTTCTCCAAGATGAACAAGATGTAGCTTCATAAAGGCTTAGAGCATGATATTGTATTTGTAACTATTTCTTGTTGTATGAATAATACAATGGTGATTTGGGCTTTTGGAGTGTGGGGTTTGTTTACCCGAAAAGGGTTTTCCCCATGTAAATTTGTGTGTCTTTCATGTTGGTTGGTTCTATAATTTGAATCAGTGCATAAGTGTTGAATCAGGTTAAGTTTGCATGTGCTTTTCTTAGAAGAGTTAATGAGGGAAATCAACTGTGCTAGTTTTTGCTTTATGGCATAATAGTATGTGTCTTTGAAGTAATTAGAAGGAATTAAAATCACCAAGGCACTGCAATTCTTAGATGTTTCATTCTAAGATGACCTGATTTTCCCTACAAACCATCCAACTAACAAAATCTAGATTGAATCCTTCTCTCATCAAATCTCACTATTGATAACCCTTCTTGTAAACCTACAAATCCACCATCCATAACCATTTTCAAGGATCTTGAATTTACATATAACATTATGTTATTCATGCAAGTACCACATCTCTACCATTCAACAAAAATACACTTTCACAAAGTGCAACAAGAATTGAATTTCATAAAAAAATAGTTTATAAGTTTTATGATTTGGATTCTTACTCTAACTAAATTGTCCATTTTAAATATTTCATTTTGATCTATATCTAGTGTTGATAGAAATAAAAAAATAATCTCACTTAAAATATCCTTATCCTTGTTCAAAGTTTAGGTTCCATACCCCCTTATTGAGTATCTTTCTAGATGATGTCTAGTTATTTTATAACTTCTTTCTTTCTCATAAATATATTCCCAAATGATTTTTTTCATTTTTTGATGTTCCCCTTAACATTTTTGATTTTTTTTAATATATGTAATACATCACTAAACCATTGACATTTATATTCCACCATTCCTCAATCTGTATCCTAAGGTTAAGATGTTGATTCCACATCTCCTCAAAATTGAAAGGAAAGTATTTATTTCTTTTGAATTGTTCCACATGGAAAATAATTGAGAAATGGTCTCAAAAAAAGCTAGTTGAGACCAACAAGGAGAAATAGTAATTAGACAACCAATCAATAGATTTCAACGAGAAATCCAAACTTTAGGTAAATAATAGTTAAAACAATGCATGCATTAGATCAAGTAAAATCGGCTCCCCTAAAGTTTCAAATCTAAGTACAAAAATTAATAATAAAATAAAATAAGTCCTTTATTATTTTCATAAACATTTGGATCCACACTCTTTTAATTCTCCCTAAGAATGATATAATGATCTCTCATCATAGGCCATGTTTTACTAGAGTGAATCCTTCAAAAAAAATTAGGATTATTACATAGTTTCCTTCTCACTACCCTAACATTAGGAGCATAAAGTCATTGCATATTTTACTAAACATTGGAAGAAAGCAGAAATTATTCTCTCAGGAAGGAAGGTTAAGGTGGATGAGGAGCTCATTGGGAAAATCACTAGTCTCTCGACCTAGGGGGTGAAGTTCTATCATGATAGAAAGTTTTTGGATGAAGTTGTTCTCACATTCCCCAAAACCGATAACGAGAGGAAGGAACTGAAATTTTTTTCTACCAGTTACTTTGATGCTAGGACAGTCAAGAAGGTGTGGAGGTAGGTGCTCAGAATTCTCATGGAATACATTACTCTAGATGGCATATTTACCAGAGTTTACAAGTACCACTTTTCCCTCCTCAATCATTTTTGGCATAAGGTAAGGGTTTCCTTTCCCCACTATCTGCTATGTTCCTTGAATAATAGTATTGAGGAACATAGAAAGAGTTCTAGGAGGAATCTGATCCTACATACTATTCTTATTAGGCTTATTCATGAGCACATTAAAAACATGTCAGCTCTATCTAACCCCTTAACTGTTTCGGCCTCGGATGGAGATGATACTGAGACTAGCTTGTCAGAGGATAATGAAGATTCTGATATAGAGTGGAAAGGGGAAGAATCTCCCTCCCCTAGAAAGAAAAATAAGAAAACCCCTCAGAAAATCTCCTCAAACAAAAAATTTTGCACTACAAAAACCCCCTAGGGCACTTCTCAGGAAGCGAAAAGAAGAAAGAAGGACCCCCTATGAATAAGTTGGTTTCTTATTTGGAGGATCCTCAGGAGGATAACTATGATGAACATAATCCTATTGAGGACTCTTATACCTATTACCCAGCCACTGATAGAGAGAACATGCCCAAATTCCCCAGAGACCTCAATCATGATGACCACTACTTCAAGCTGGACCAAGAATTTCCTAATGATAATATGGCTATTGCTAGAAATGGGGCTGTTGACTACTTCAAAATCATAAAAAGGGTTTTTCATGAGATTAAGGATCTCAATTTTAAAAATAGGGCTCTCACTAGAAAGATGGATGAATTGGAAGCTAAAGGAATTTTCTAGAATACTGTTGGTGTTTTGTGGACTATGGAAGAGAAGAGGGATTTGGCTGAGCACCTTCAAAGAAATGTTGAGCTTATGGAAAAGATGAAGAAGGATAATGAGAACAAGGTCAAGCATCTTGAAAGGGAAATTGGAAAAATTAGGGATACTATGAAAACCATTATGGAGCACAACCACAAAGTTGTCAAATAAAATGCTACTACCTTGAGTGCAATGGTGGAGAAGATGGAAAATACTCATCATGGATCACTATTTTTGGACCTAGAAGCTAACAAAGATAAAGGTAAGAAGGAGGATTCTAGCCCCTCGAAAAGGACTAGAGCAAACCTGAAAAGAAAAATAGACTCTTCACCTCAGGAGATCCAGGACCTAAAGAAGGTAACTTAGGAGATGTGCAACCTTGAAGCTAAGGTTGTTGAAAATTTGAAGTCTTTAGGTTAGTTTAGCCTATGTTGTATGTTGGATTCTTGTTAGATTTTTTTTGGTTCTTGGTTCATGGATGCTATCCTTTCTACTTTTTTCTTTGTCACAACCTTCCTTTTGTTGGGTACTATGATGGTTTATTTTTCATTTTCTTGTAAACTCTATGGTTTCGAGTCCCTATTAAACCCATTTTTCCCTTTATCAAAAACATTAGGAGCATAAGTATTCATAGTTATTCAAGATATATTATTTCTTAGGTTATTAAAATCAATGTCAATGTGATGCTACTTCTCCATCAAAGCCAATCCAACCACAATATTTAGGTTCTGTAAAGTAGAAATTCCACCTAAAGCCTTAGTAGCACTAACACCATGAAAATCATAGTGTTTGAAAATATTTCTTTTAAATTTCAAGACTTTCTCCATGCTCATATTTGTATCCAAAATTAGTAACATATCAATTTTATACTCCCAAATAAGATTAGTCAAAAGATCCTATTTGCAAGGGTTATTTATCAATTTGAAGTTCCAAGGCAATATTTTTATTTCTTAGAATTATGGGTTCTCTTAGAGCACATGTCCACAAGAATCTATTGAACCCAATTGTCAATAACTTTATTAATCTTTCTATCTCTAGCATATTTTGTGTTCATTTTCTTGAGCTATTAGATTCATTAAATAATCTACTGCTATTTTATTCTTAGTCATCACTCTAGACTAAGAGACCTCTTAAATTTTATTTCTAGAAGAAGTGGCTAGAAACTTACTTTTTATTTGGCCAATAATAGCACACTATATTTCTAATAACCCAATTGGGAAAAGGTTTGGGTGATCTCATACAATTTATTAATAGTTTCTTTTCTAGGATATGTATCTTTTATGAGTGAAATACCAACTTCATCCCCAATATCACTTTTTGAAAGATGTTGGATACACTCTCCTAACACCTTTAGGTAAAACATGTTTTTGATTCCAAAAATTTCATATTGGCTTCCACCAAGCTACCATACACATGTTGAAATAATTTCTTAAGACCCTATATCAAACTAGTCACCTTAATCCTCACATCAATGCTTCCACCATCTCAGGATCAAATAGGAGCCTTATTATAAGGGTCATAGAATATAAGTTCATTTATTTTTGAAGAATCCTCATTTTTATTAGGATCAACTTTATAAACAATATCATCAAAGAGCCCCTTTTATTTTTAATCCCTTAAAACCCTATCTATTATTAAACCTTTTCAATATTTCTATTTGTAGAATAGGTCATTATTTTTCCAAACTCCCCATATTTTTACATTTGAAGCATGAAAAAGAAGAGGATTCAAATCCCAAAGATTTCTTACAAACCCCAACTTAGATTTAATAGATAATTGAGAGGGAAGTATTGTATCTTGCCTAATGTACACACAAAATCTTACAAAGACAAGTGTGCTTCTCAAAATATTCATGGATTCAATTGTTAATAACTAACCAAAGGCACTAGGAATCCCCTTGAAATTCTCCCCATCCTCAAAATCCATAAGAAGACTAGGAATTCTAACACAAACCAAGGTGATGTTAAAGGAGTTCATCTCCAAATTAAATCTAGCATTCCAATTTTTCAAAGCAAAAGGTGACTTATTGAGAAACCATGGCCCCATTGGATGTTGTGATTGTGTCATTTATATGTGGTTGTCATTGATGTCAACACTATTAGAATTTGATGTATTAAAGGTTGTATATGTCAAGGATATTGAGAAAATTGTTAAAAGAGAGAGTTTGAGGTTGTCAGTGGAACTATGAAGATCATGAAGGTGTCTTGTTTTGTACGTTGAAGATAAGTTGTTGTGGATTAAAGGGTTTTCTGTTGAGAGTATCTAGTTCATCTACCAAAATTTTTAGAGATCTATGTGAAGATCTGATCACATGTTATGAACAATTGTGTTATGATAGTATTTTTGTGGCCTCTGTCAGTGTTCCTGATTGAATTTTATGTCTTTTTGATAATTTATGTTGCTTCGGATATTTCTATGTTAGTTCTTGTTGCTCGTGGATGCTTCTAGATCACTCTCTATTCTTTTTGTACGTCTGATTTGATCAGTGTGCTCATGGTTGAAAATTTTTCTCTGCATGTTCATTTTTTTTGTTCTTGGCTGACATGGTGGTTGTAGCATGGGTATGTGCAGGGTCATGATGGGCCAAAAAGTGGCAATATGATGGGTATGTGGCTGATGAATTTTCTTTTACCCAAACTTGATGAAATCAAAAGGGTTTTTAAAGGAGATTCTTAGCTTTCCACCAATATAAATTATGTTTTACTTTTAATTTAATAAGTAATTATTATTCATTTTCTACTCGAATTACAACTAAAGTCCTGAATGATAGACTGTTGAAAAACATCTATAGCTTTCAAATGGTATCACATTTTTTGAATCCAAAACATGTGCCACATTCTATGATTCACCTACTATAGGATTAAAAAAAGAAATTTTTAATTTCATGAAGTTTTGACCAAGTTAAGGTGGTTAGACATACGATTTTTTATATTTTTTAAAAGTTCTAATAAAAAAATAATAATTAATTATTTACTTGGAAAAAATTATAAAAAAATATGCATCACATCGAGACATGAGTCCTCTACTTATATCTAAGATATTATAAAAAATATTATCATTTTATCATGGTTAGGGTGGTCAGAAGACACCTATTTCTTATTTTTTCCCGAAATTTAAGTACTACTCATTGAAATTTCAAATTTTCACCAAATAGATTTTTTTTTAAACAAACCTAGTAGTTTAGAAACTACATTCAATTTGCTAAAAATTATATTGTTACATATTTTTGAAATCATATAGATAACTTATTCAAATTTTTACATCAAGTTGCCTAACTCTAATTTTTCTAGTTCTTTTGCCACTTAAGGGCCTATTTTTTCCATGATGATCCTGCACATACCTACATGTTGTGGATCCTTGGAGATTTAAATTTGAATGTTTTGCATGCTTGAGGATATTGTTTTGGGTCATATCATGGTTTTGGCTGATGATGTTTGATCCACATTGAAAATTTATTTGTAAATTTGGGCCGACATTTAAAATATTTTTTATATTTCTAGCCAACTAAGTTGTTGATGTAATTTCATGTTTCAGATATATAAGAGCAATTGTTTGAGAAAATTTAGTGTGTACATAAGAGCGAATGTATGCCAGAGAAAGTGCAGATGTGTGAATAGTGTTCTAATCATTTGATTACATAGCAGAGTAAGAAGAAGGTTTTCCATGCTTAACTGGAACTATAATCAGGCTTGTGTAGGAGCTATTTTCTTAGTTCATACTTTGTGGATCTAATCCATATTGTTGTGTATTTTTGGGTAGTGATCCCTCTTGTAATTGAGCATGAGGTCTAGGAAGTGTGCCTAAATGCATGTGCATTCCCATTATTTCTCATTATACTTTTAACAGGGTATAAAATTGTGGACTAACATCCACTATGGTTTTTCCCCTAATAGGGTTTCTACATAAAAATATTGGTGTTCTCTATGCTTCTGATGTGTTGTTTGTTCATGGTTTATTGTTCATTCATCATATCTGAGATTAAGTTAAGTAAAGTTTGAAAAAATTTAAATATTCTGTGACAACTGATTCAACCCCCCTCTTAGTTGTCTATCCTTTTTTTCCAACAATTAGTATGAGAGTAGGTTCCTCTGAAGAAGTTTAAAGGCTTGAGGTGATTTGAGATGGCATCATACAAGAAGGATAGTCCTAGATTTGATGGAACAAACTACTCATTGTGGAAAGCTAGGATGGATTGTCATTTGAAGTGTATTGGTGAACCCTTCTGGAAAATTACAAAGAACAAATATGATATGCTTCAGAGTGGTCCTTCCATTGTTGATGAGATTAAAGAGGATGAGAATAATGTTCATGCTATGGAAGCTTTGCTGAGTGCTCTAATAGATTTAGAAATGACAAATGTGTTAGGTCTGAAGATAGCTCATGAGATGTGGACGAAGCTGGAAACTTTGTATGAAGGAGATGCACATGTGAAGATGGCTAAGCTACAAAGTTTGAAAGACAAGTATGAAAATTTGAAGATGGGTGAAGATGAAAATATTTCTTCTTTTATGCATAGAGTAAATGAACTAATGATGGGTATTAGATGTGTTGGTGGTATTCTGGATGAGGAAGACATTTTGGCTAAGGTGCTTAGATCACTGCATCCTTCCTACAAAGCAAAGGCTCATGTTATTGAAGAAAACAGAGCCTTGACTAATGTGATAAGGGATACACTAATTGGTAAACGTGTTGCCTTTGAGTTGAGCAGATTTGGTGATACTGTTCCTAAGACTGAAACTACATTCAAGGCTACTATATCTAGAAGAACCAAGCAAAGATATGATTTGGGAGAGAGTTCCAGAAAGACATTCAAGTATGAGGAAGAAATGAAACAACTTGAAGATGAAGAAAGAGAAGTAGAAGAGTTGGAAGCACTAATTGTGAAGAAAGAAGGTAGAGGACAAGGTAAGTATAAAGGAAAGTTGTCTATCAAATGTTTTTCTTGCAATAAAATAGGTTATTTTACATCAAGGTGTCCTAAAGCGTCCCTAGATCTAAGCCTTAAAAATCTATATTCCAAAAGAAATGTTATTTTGATGAAGAAGGAGTGACTAATGATGAGTCAGATAGAGATAATAGAAATGAAGATGATTGGGTTTTCATTGCTATCAAGGAAAATAGTCCTATGGCTACTGAATTTACTAAAGTTTAGAAAGCTCTTGCAGCCCAAATTGAAGAAAAGGATGAGTGGGTCATTGACAGCAGATGCTCACATCATATTACTGGTGACAAAAGAAAATTTGTAATTCTAGAGAAGTATGATGGTGGGGTTGTAAGATTTGGAGATAATAATGTTTGTGTGATTCATGTCAAAGGATCTATTTGTCTTGGTGGTAAGCATAACATTGATGATGTTCTTTATGTTGAAGGCTTGAAGCACAACCTGTTGAGTGTTGGATAGATGGTGGACAAGGGTTATGATCTTCAGTTCAAAGATGGAAGATGTAGGATATTTGGAAGCTCTTGAAATGTAATTACTTCCGGTAAACAGACAAAACATAATATTTTTCACCTGGATGTTGCTAGTGAAAGTTGTTTAATTTCTCAAGTAGATGAAAGCTAGTTGTGGCATAGAAGGTTGTGTCATGTGAGTTTTGATAACATTGTCAAAATAAGTTCCACTTAAGCAGTAAGAGATCTACCTAAGCTAGTGAAGCCTGCTAGCACAATTTGCAAGGAGTGTCAGATGGGAAAATAGACTAGAGTTTCTTTTCGTAGCAAACAAAATCATTCAAATGGATTACTAGAGCTTGTGCTTACTGATCTATGTTGTCCTTCTAGATTCAGAAGTATCCATGGTGGAAGGTACTTTATGTTGCTTATTGATGATTACTCTAGAATGATATGGGTTGCTTTCTTAAGAGAAAAATGTGAAGCATTAGAAAAGTTCAAAAGTTTCAAAGCCATGGCAAAGAATGAGAAAGGTATGAAAATCAAATGCTTAAGGTGAGACAAAGGTGGTGAGTTCACCTCCAAGGATTTTAATTCTTTCTTTGAAGAGCATGGAATCGGAAGATAGTTATCTGCTGCTTGAACACCTCAACAAAATGGTGTTGTAGAGAGGAAGAACATAACAATTTTGGATGTTGCTAGAACAATGATGATTGAAGGAAATGTGCCTCACATCTATTGGAGTGAAGTTTTAAGCACTGTTGTGTACACATTAAACCAGATAAATGTAAATGGTAGTTCTGGTAAGACTCCTTTTGAACTATGGTTTGGTTATAATCCTATTGTTAAATATTTCAAGATCTTTGGAAGCAATTGTTATATCAAGAGAGATGATGATATAGGCAAGTTTTATGCAAGAATTGAGGAAGGAATCTTTCTAGGGTACTCTACTAGAAGCAAGGCCTATCGGTGCTATAATAGAAGACTGAGAAAAATGGTTGAGAGTGCAAATGTCAGAGTTGATGAGGATTCTACTAAATCATCCAAATATTGTGGATATGATTTAGATGAAGACAATAAAAACAAAGGGATGAATGTTCAAACACAAAATCAACTTCAAATTGTACCATATGTTCCATTTGTTCTCGTAAATTAAGGTAGTTAGGAAGCAGAGACAAGTGCAAGTGCAGAAGAAATAACAAAAGAATCAAAAGTTTGAGAGAACCTAAAACTTTGAGGTATGTAAAGCTAAATCATTCTGAAAATAAAATTATAGGAGAAAAGAATAAAGGTGTGAAAACTAGAAGAAAGATTGCAGAAGAGTATTGCCTGATATCCAAGATTGAACCTAAAGATGCCAATGAAGCTTGCAATGATGAAAACTAGATGGAAGCTATGAAGGAAGAATTAATGCAGATTAAAAATAATAATACATGGGTACTTGTTTCTAGACCTAAAGATAAAAATGTGATTGGTACTAAATAGGTCTTTCAAAATAATTTGAATGAAGAAGGTGAAGTGGTCCGGAATAAAGAAAGATTGGTATGTAAAGGGTGCTCACAAATGGAAGGTATTGACTTTGAAGAAACATTTTCTCCTATTGCCAGAATTGAAGCTGTAAGGTTATTTCTTGCTTTTGCTACATATAAGAACTATAAAGTATATCAAATGGATGTGAAGTCAACTTTTTTGAATGGTGAGCTAGAAGAAGGAATATACATTGAATAGCCAGATGGATTTCAACTGATTGATAAGGAAAACATGGTTTTCCAATTGAAGAAAGCTCTATATGAACTCAAGCAAGCCCCCAGAGCCGCAAGCCCCGAGAGCCTAGTATGCTAGACTAGATAAATACCTTTTAAAGCTTGGATTCAATAAAGGTACTGCTAACAACAACTTGTATTTCAAATTGGATGATGACAAAGAGTTAATTATTCAGGTCTTTATTGATGACATTATTTTTGGAGGAGATGATAATCTATGTATGAAGTTTGCTGATGAAATGAAGAATGAATTTGAGATGAGTATGATTGGAGAGATGAAGTTCTTTTTGGGATCGCAAGTTACTCAGTTAGACAAGGGGATCTTCATATCTTAGTCCAAATATGTGAGAGAGCTACTGAAGAAGCTTGGTATGGAAGAATCAAAACCTGTTGGTACCCACATGGTAACCAAATGAAAATTAACACAGAATGATGATTCTCCTAAGGAAAATCAAACAAGATACAGGTCAATGGTTGGTGGATTGATCTACTTAACTTAGACAAGACCAGACATTATGAATGGTGTATGTACGGATGCTAGATTTTAGGCCGATCCAAAAGAGTCTCATGTGACTGATGTAAAGAGAATATTCAGATATCTGAAAGGAACAGTTGATTTTGGACTTTGGTATCCTAATGATGTTGATCTTACTTTGAATGCATGTACTAATGTGGGTTGGGAAGGAGATGTAGATGAGAGGAAGAACTTACTAGTGTTGGTGCCTTCTTCGTATGGAAGAAGCTAGTGTCTTGGTTGAGTAAAAAGTAGAATTCCATTTCTCTATCTACTGTTGAGGCAGTGTATATTGTTGTTGCAAACAACTGTACTCAAGTGATGTGGATGAAACAGATGTTGAAAAATATTAGAGTAGTATATGATGAACCTATTGCCATATATTGTGATAACCAAGTGCAATAAACATATCAAAGAAAATAGTGCTACACTCTAAGACCAAGCATATATCAATCAAGTTTCACTTCTTGAGGGAAAAAGTAAGTGAGAAAGAAGTCAAACTAGAGTATGTGCCTACCAAAACCAGATTGCAGACATTTTGACTAAGCTGTTGCTGAAGGATACTTTTGAGTATCTCAGAGGGATGCTAGGGGTGATTACCCCTTCTGATATAAACTAAAGATGCATTTTCTTGCATCAATTTGTGTGCTTCATAGATATTTCCTAATCCAGATTGATGTTTATGTGGTTGCTACTCAAGGGTAGTAGTCAAATGTGTAGATATGTGGTTCAGATCTTGTATGTGGAAAGAAAATGCTTATCTTTTCCATTGATGTCAAAGGGGGAGAAGAGTAATGTCAAAAATTGTTTCTTACCTGGAATGAAGAGTCATGTGGGGAGATGATCATGCAGAAGAGGTCAAGGAAGAAGAGTTAGAATCTCAAGAGGATTAAGTATTGATTGAGAATTCGGTTAATGGTGTTTTTCACATCATGTGTTGCCATGAATGCCAAAGGGGGGGATTGTTGGATGTTTTGATTGTGTTGCTGATATTTTTTTTTCATTGATGTCAACACTATTAGCATTTGATGTATTGAAGGTTGTATATGTTGAGGATATTGAGAAAATTGTTAAAAGAGAGAATTCTAGGTTGCCAATGGAACTATGAAGGTCATGAAGGTGTCTTGTTTTATACGTTGAAGATAAGTTGTTGTGGATTAAATGGTTTTCTGTTGAGAGTATCTAGTTCATCTACCGAAAGTTTTAGAGGTCCGTGTGAAGATCTGATTGTGCTATGAACAATTGTGTTCTTACATATTTTTGTGGTCTCTCTTAGTGTTCCTAATTGAATTTTATGTGTTTTTGATAATTTATGTTGTTGCGGATATTTCTCTATTAGTTCTTGTTGCTCGTGGATGCTTCTAGATCATTCTCTATGCTTTTTGTACGTTTGTGTTGATCAGTGTGTTCATGGTTGAAGATTTTTCTCGGTATGTTCAATTTTTGTGTTCTTGGCTGACATGGTGGTTGTAGCATGTTGTGGATCCTTGGAGATTTAATTTTGAATGTTCGGCATGCTCGAGGATATTTTTTTGGGTCGCATCATGGTTTTGGTTGACAGTGTTTGATCCACATTGAAAATTTATTTGTAAATTTGGGTCGACATTGAAAATATGTTTTATATTTCTGGCCGACTAAGTTGTTGATGTAATTTCATATTGTAGATATATAAGAGCAATTGTTTGAGTGAAGTTAGTGTGTACATAAGAGCAAATGTATGCTAGAGAAAGTGTAGAAGTGTGAATAGTGTTCTAATTCGATTGCAAAGTAGAGTAAGAAGAAGTTTGAGCGAAGTGTGAAGAAGGTTTTTTGTGCTTAACTGGAACTGTAATCAGGATTGTGTAGGAGCTATTTTCTTAGTTCATATTCTATGGATCTAATCCATATTGTTGTGTATTTTTTGGTAGTAATCCCTCTTGTAATTGAGCAGTGAGCTATAGGCAGTGTTCCTGAATACATGTGCATTCCCATTATTTCTCATTATCTTTTAACAAGGTATAATATTGTGGACTAACTGTTAGAATAGCCAAGATCTGAAATGCAAACCAAAATATCCTTCCACAGAAGAGAAAAACAAAAAAGAAGTGATTTGCATAAAAACATGCAATTTGATATATTCAAAAAGACCAATAATTATGAGCTCAGAAGTCCAAAAACAACATCTGACTTCCAATAGTAATAAATGTAGGAAAATAGAAAAATAATATAAAATAAATAACACCACTAGAAAATGCTCGGAACCAGCTCTCCGGAAATATCTCGTTTGCCCAATTTCGATACCGTATGCCCAAGTTATGGCCAAAAGAAAAAAACTGCTCTTTTAGAAAAAACTAGGGTTAGGAGGGGCAAAGAGGGCCATACGACTGCTGACGTCATGCTGACGTCACCCGTTCATGAGGTTAAAATTGATGGCCGTCTGGCCGTTGCCGTAAAAAATTAGCCCCCCTACAAAATGAAAATTTTTTTGGCCCCTGGTCCTATGGGTGACCAGGGCCTGGCGAGCGGTGGGTTGGTGCAGGGGTGGAGCCCTTAGTTCGCCATGTGACCGGGGGCTGAGCGCAGGGGCCCACGGGGGCTGAGATAGGCGGTGGCGGACCGGTGGAGGAGCTGGTGGCGGTCGGCGGATGGGTGGCTGCCGGTGGCGTGGGCGGGCAGCAAACCTTTTGTACTGGAGGTGCCGGTGTAGAAACTCAGTTTTCGATTTTCGTGCATCAAAAGGCATGTTGGGGAGGCCGTATGGCCCCTCAGACAAAATTTTTTTTCCTCCCAGGTGAACTACTTAGAAATTGACAAAATGAAGGGCGTTTTTAGGGTTTTTGGCCGCTACGAACACAATGGTGACCTCCGTTTCTGCTCAAACTGCTCCAAAAATTTGGCTACCCCCAGATCTTGCAAAAAATCTCTGAACTTCTAACCCTCGCAGATCTAGAAAATGGTGATAAAAATCAATGAAATAAAAGTCATTTCTGACTTTTTCTAGCGCTCTGAATCCAACGGAAACCCTAATCTAATCCAAGATGCTCTAGAAATATGCTCAAGGATTGAAACCCTCGAGGGACTCCGAACGAGCTCTTCAACGAAATTCTCCAAAAAAGCTGAGAAGGGGCTGCAAATCGAGGCTCTGATACCATGTTAGAATAGCCAAGATTTGAAATGCAAACCAAAATATCCTTCCACAGAAGAGAAAAATGAAAAAGCAAATATTTGCATAAAAACATGCAATTTATTATATTCAAAAAGACCAATAATTACAAGAGATTATTTGCTTTATAAAAGCAAAGATACCTAAACCTAATCTTATCTTGAGCAACAAGATAGCTCAATAAGATAAAGATGAAAGCCTAAAACTTAGGGATTAAATATTCCTAAGTAAACTTATGCAAAGTGTAATTAATAATTAATTACACCAACACTAACATCCACCATGGTTTTTCCCCTAACAGGGTTTCCACATAAAAATATTGGTGTTCTCTGTGCTTCTGATGTGTTGTTTGTTCATGGTTTATTATTGATTCATCAGATATGAGATTAAGTTAAGTAAAGTTTGAAATTTTTTAAATATTCTATGACAACTGATTCACCCCCCCTCTAGTTGTTTGTCCTTGTTTTGCCAATAGGCCCTTCACCTAAGAAATTTTAATATCCTTGTAACTAGAAAAAGAAAAGGAGAAAAAACATTTAGGAGTAATAGAAACGTCCAAATCAACCTTAGTCATCCATTTCTTATGATCCCAATACCCAACCAAGTCCATGATACGTCTAGGACCCATGAAGTAGATGACTAGATCCATATCATTTTTTGAAACATTATTATCCACAATAATAGAAATAATGTTAATATAGAAATCTCTAAAGAAAGGATAAAAACCCACTTAAATCAAAGGTGATGAAATTTTTTCTTTGGTTTTATAGCCTCCTAGACACACAACAAAAGAAAAAATGGACATGGGTATGTGCAGGATCATGATGGGCCAAAAAGTGGCAATATGATGGGTATGTGGCTGATGACTAATTTTTTACCCAAAATTTATGAAATGAAAAGGGTTTTTAAAGGAGATTCTTAGATTTACACCAATATAAATTATGCTTTAATTTGAATTTAATAAGTAATTATTATTCATTTTCTATTCAAATTATGACTAAAATCCTGATTGATAGGCTGATTGAAAAGCATCTATATATTTCAAACGGTATCAAATTTTTTGAATCCAAAACATGCATCACATTCTATGCTTCACATACTATAGGATTAAAAAAATAAAAAATAAATTTCATGAATTTTTGACCAAGTTAAGGTGGTTAGACATATAAGTTTTTATATTTTTTAAAATGTTGCAATAAAAAATTCATAATTAATTATTTACTTGGAAAAAAATTACAAAAAAATAAGCATCACATTGGAGAATGAGTCCTCCACTTATATCTAAAATATTATTAAAAAATATTATCATTTTATTGTGGTTAGGGTCGTCAGACATACACCTACTTCTTATTTTTTCCCTGAAATTTAAGTACCATTGCATTGAAACTTCAAATTTTCACTAAATAGATTTTTTTTTTTTTTAAACAAACTTAGTAGTTTAGAAACTACATTCAATTTTCTACAAATTATATTCTTAGATATTTTTTAAATAATATAGATAACATATTCAAATTTTTACATCAAGTTTTCTAACTCTGATTTTTTCTAAATTTTTTGCCACTTAAGGGCCTATTTTTTCCATGATGATCCTGCACATACCCACATCTTGAAAAGAGGTCCCACTTGAAGCATGGTCTTTTTAAAGATGTTTTTCATATCCCAAGTTAACATCACATAGTTATTTTAGACTAATGACCACCACCAATATATGAGAAACATTGTAACCCAAGATTCTTCCTCTATCCTTTTTCTCAAAAAGGACTGCCATGTGGGGATTAGTACCTTGTGAAATATTTTTCAAATATTCTTCCTAATTATCTAAATCTACACCATCCTTATCATCCATAGAATTTGTTAATCCAAGAGTCCCCTTTTTCAACTATTGTGTAAAAAACCCTAGAAACTAACCTCTAGATTATATTAGGTGACAATATTTGAGTTATGGCTAATGTAAAAATTCCTTATCAATCATCAACATATCTTTTTATTGAATATAATTTTTGCATAACCATATTAGATATATTTATCTACTTATATCTACTTATTCCTTTATAATATTTCTTATGTACATTCTTTATCTTTAGTTATTTCTTCCTCTTTTTCATCTTCAACAAATTATTATAGAATGGGTATGTGCAGGATCATGATGGGCCAAAAAGTGGTGATATGATGGGTATTTGTAGGGTATGTGGCTAATGACCTTTTTTTGCAAAATTAATGAAATGAAAAGGGTTTTAAAGGAGATTCTCAGCTTTCCACCAATATAAATTATGCTTTATTTTTGAATTTAATAAATAATTATTATTCATTTTCTATTTGAATTATGACTAAAGTCTGATTGATAGGGTGATTGAAAAACATCTATAGATTTCAAGCGGTATCATATTTTTTGAATCCGAAACATGTGTCACATTATATGCTTCATATACTATAGGATTAAAAAAAATTGAATTTCATGAAGTTTTGACCAAGTTAAGGTGGTTAGACGTACGAGTTTTTATATTTTTTAAAAGTTGTATTAAAAAATCATAATTAATTATTTACTTAGAAAAAATTACAAAAAAATATGCATCACATTCGGACATGAGTCCTCTACTTATATCTAAAATATTATAAAAAATTATTATCATTTTATTGTGGTTAGGGTGGTTAGAAAAACACCTACTTATTATTTTTCGTTGAAATTTAAGTACTACTTTATTGAAATTTCAAATTTTCACCAAATAGATTTTATTTATTTTTAAATAAACCTAGTATTTTAGAAACTACATTCAATTTTCTACAATTTCTATTCTTACATATTTTTTAAATTATATAGATAACTTATTCAAATTTTTACGTCAAGTTTCCTAACTCTGATTTTTCTAAATTTTTTGCCACTTAAGGGCTTGTTTTTTCCATGATGATCCTACACATACCCGAATAGGGCCTTTCACTTTCTATAAATAGGCTATTTATATCCCTATATAGATGTTAAGGTATATCTCTATTGTTTGCCATAGTGATTTATCTACCTGTTAATCTTTTCATTCTATATGGTAGTAATTTCTAACTCTTACTATTGAAATTTGGTTGTTATCATCCTCTCTTCCTTTGTCATAGCTTGTGTATATACCTTTTTTTTCTACCATAGCTAGTTTTGACTAAATTACCTTCAACTTTTCTTTAAGAGTGAGTTAGAAAATGTCTTCTTCCTTTTCTTGTTACTCTTGTTTTGATTATTTTTTTCCTTACTTCAACATCCTCTCCTATGTTAATGTGTCTCTAATCATTATATAATTTTAACAAAAAATTTAATCAATTCAAATTATATAGTGTCTAGGTATTATTGTGCTTGTTGTAAATTAATATAATATTGCACCACACTTGTGCTTGTAGAATTTAAAAATAAATCTAGAAATTATTATTTTTTGTTGGGGTAGGTTATAACAGAATGAGGTCCACCATAAATATAACATTTGCTATGAGAGGGAACCAAGAAAAGAGTGAATCACTTGCAAAAAATAATATTTGTAGGTTCATATTGAGGTTTATATAATTTATATTTTAGAGATTGGGATGGCTTCAAACCTTCAATATCAATGGTCATGTTGAGACACATTATATCTAAGCATGTGATCCTTATATTTTATAGAGTGTATTTTAGGTTTATTCCTATAGTTATATTTGGTGTCTAGCAATTACATTTTCCATCTTTTATGCAACATTAGTTTGAATATGATTTTGTTTTACAAAATCCTTTTAGATTACATTAACTATTATATTCATCCATATTATGTATAATTAAGTGAATTAAATATTATTTAAATTTATTTTGTGATAGGTGAAAGCTTTTATTTTATCCGATGTGCAATGTTTAATTATATTCCTTCATTTTTTATATATGACTATAACTATTCTTCTAATTTACATGACTAGTGGTGACATTAAGAAATGAATTTTCAAAATAAGATGATGTGAACCATCTTAATTGTATGCATACTTCTCAAACACAATGTACAATATTCATTAAATTTTTAAATTACACAATTTCATGGTGTAAAGAAAATATTTTTCTTCTCAAGATTTTCAATTTCTTTTCTAAGTGTAAAATTAATGAAAAATTTTAGGTGTAATTGAGTCAAAATGTTGGTATAAACCACCAAGCACAAGATCACCATCTATAACAAAAAAACCTTCACGAACAGAGAGAAGAAATATGATATTTCACCAAAAGTGAATGAAAATAGTAAAATACATAATGTACAACCTTTTAAAGGCATGACAAAAGCAACGAGTGTAAAACTACCCGATATGGGAAAAAACCACCCGAATTATTAACCCTGAGATAAACTTAATACTACAATAATACCCCCTTAAGTGGACACTTAGAGAGAATTATTATGAAAAATGAAATGAAAGATGGGTCTTGGATACACAACCATGTTAGGTACGCATTTACAACTATTATGCAATTCAATCTCTCACAAATAGAGAAAAAGAGAAAAACCTTGTGGGAGAAAACTCCTCTCCAAAAGAGAGAAAAAAAAAAGTGAAAGCTTGAAAAGTGGGAGGAGGACTTCACAAGACCTCTAAGGATAACTCTTGTCACTAATCTCAATGAGATACAAAAGGAGAGAGACTATGTACCTTCTCCCCCCATAGAAAATGTTGAAGATCCCCCCATGATGTAGAAACTCTTGTGTTGGTCTTGAAAGTCTGGAGAATATCCTATGTTTGCAAATAACATGCCTCCCTTTAGGGAGAAGCAACCACTAATACAAGAGAAAATACAACTCTGAAACAAGAGAAGGGAGAGGATGAATCAACATGGAGGATGCCTCTGAAAACTATCCAAGTGCCTCCACATAACCAAATGCCACATCATGATCAAGTGCAACCTCAACTAAAGAAGGTGAATCAACAAGACCATGTGGAAAATCTGAAGCAAAAATCTCCAAAGATATAGATGGTGTGACAACAGTGCAAATACTATCATAAAAAAGAAGGGTATACCCTAAAAAGCATCATCCACATTAGAAATGTGAGATTCACAAAATAACTTTTGCAAGACCTATCAAGTGGCTATCCCACAAAGCAAGATCTAAAGGATAAAAAACACCATGTTGTGTTGAAGAACCAACCTCTAAAGCAACAAGAGATGAATCAACATAGGCTTGAAGAACTCCAAAGTTCAAATGACCAATCTCTCCTAAGGAATTGCTATCAACACTAACAAGAGAGGTGCAAGGTTCATAATCATCATCATCAACAAAAAAAGAAAAGGCATGGAGATGAGACTCATGATTAGCTTCAATAGCAACAATGACTTTTCCAATATGAACCTCTCTGATGAAAATAGAATCTATAGTGAACTCTACAGTCTTAGGTACCTCACCATGACTAATCTGATAGACAAATAGTATATTTGTGTACAAACAAGGAATACACAGTACATCTCTGAAACAACCATCACCAATCTCAGCATTTCCTACCCTTGCAACATCCAAAAGTTTACTATCTTTCAACAAAATATTGGAAGTATCAGTAGGATGAAAACGAAAAAAGGATAGGGAGTAAAACCCATGTGGTGAGATGCTCCTCAATCTAAAAACCATATATCATGACCAAAATGAATTGTAGAAGTTACCAATGCATGTCCTTTACCCATGTAGAGTTTATCTTCTTTACCACTTGCAAATCCTGCATCCCTAACTGTGTAGATCTAGATGATGATGCAAAGGCTATAGAATGAGTCACAAATGGGGGCAATGGAATATTGTTCTTTTGAAGAAGATGTGAAAGCTCATCAATCTTATTTGTATAACATGGTGTTCATCATGCCCTTTCTTCTTGCAATATACACAACTAAACTTCTCCTTCTTAGGTTTTTCCTCTTTTGAAGAGGTGGAGGACTCATTAGACTTTGTCTTATACTTTTTCTTAGCATTAGGTTTCTTCTTCCCTTTTCTCTAAGATCCCTATGCAACTAATACATGATTCATAGAGATCCCCTCTAACTATGAAATTTTGGCTTGCTCCCTCATCAAAAAGTCACATAAAGTATCAAAAGAAGGCATTTGGAATGCATTTCCCAAAGCATCCATGGTGGAATAGAAGGTAGAAGAAAAAACTAAAAATGGACAAGTCTTAGCTTAGAAAATATTAAAAAAATGGACTCCTTATCAGTTTTACCCTTCCCAAATCTCACCAATTTTGACCTCACAAATTTGAACTTGACTAGGAAATCATCAATGGAAGGGAATGCATTAGGGGAAAGAGAAGTTAATTCTACCTCTAGTTGCAAGACAAAAAACTCACTAACCTAACCAAAAAAGTTTTGTAACTCATCCCATACCTCCTTAGGTGTATTACACTCTTCAATATGGAAAAGAAGACTATCAGAAACATGCAAGGATATCAGAACCATAGATTCATCACACTTGTTTCTATGGGAAAATGTTTCATACTACCTATAAAAGTGGGTTGGTTAGCACTCAGTGTGGACCACAAACCCTTAGATTGGAGCAACCTACACATTTTAATCTCTAGGTATGGTAGTTATGGGGGGTTAACAATTCAACAGAATTAGAAGTAGCCATGAAAACAAAAGGAAAAAATAAAACAAACTAAAATATCCAAAATTATCAACCAATGCAGCCTCTCGAGATTTATTTTTCCAACATCCAAAAATAATTTACTTAGGATTTAAAAAAAAGACTGAATCTAAAAAATTTGAGCAAAAGAATTGTACACCTTATTGTTTATTTGTAGCAGATTCTCGCACCACATGAAAGCCAAATGAATGCACAAGTCTCCACAACTTGAAAGCCTCTTCACAATTTGTGATACTTTCTCACACCAACAAAACATACTACAATGCTATTAAAATAGCAAAAATATACCCCACGTTGCCAATGTGGGATAAATGTTCCTAAAACAACTTCAAAAACTTGGGGCCCACACCACTTCAGCTACATAGAAGTGAAACCCTAAATAAATATTTCCCTTCAAACTTTATAAAGTATGAAGTTTGACTGCACTAAAGAAATGATTTGTGGCTGATCTCCAAATCAGGAAAAATCATGCTTCAATGCAAGAAAATTGCACCTGGTAGATGTTGAATTGACCTTCAGGAATGAAGAAAATGTTGCTCCAGTGAAACATAGGATTCGCGCCTTTCAATGAGGAAAATAACAAAGCCTCATGCTACAATATTTTGCCTCATTTAGAAAAATCACACCCTCCAAAAAATTGAATTTGAGCTTTAGAAAAACTTTAATCACAACCTCTTGCAATCATAACTACTTTCAATTGTGCCTCCAAATAGATTTTATGCAGCTTGGAAGAGATATGTACACAGTCACCAATTTTGAATTGTTTCCTCCAAATGCATGAACAACAGCCTCAAAATTTTCTTCAATGTAGTTCAAACAACCATCATTGGGAAAAAATGTGGAAATAATCTCAGAGTATATCATAGCCACCAAACAATAAATAAATTTTATCTCAAAAAAATTCTAATGAAAACTCTCAAAGGAAGGATGGTAGAATGGTTGGCTCTGATACCATGTTGGTGGAAACCACCAAGCCCAAGATCACCATCTGCAACAAAAAAGCCTTCATGAATAGATAGAAGCAATATTCCATTTCATCAAAATTGAATGAAAATTGAGATGAAGTAAAATACATAATGTACAACCTTTAAAAGATATGAAAAAAAAAAGTGTAAAACTACCCAATATGGGAAAAAACCACCTAGATAATTAACCCTAAGATAAACTTAATACTACACTTACACAAAACGGGTTTATGATTTATTCTCTATCGAGAGCATCAAGATTGATGTTTTAACTATATTTTTAGGTCCTCTTTCAATAATAACTTCCCATTAATCTCTATTTTTTAAAACCTAATATTAATTCATAGTATACAAGTTTTTCACTAGGCCAACCTACATGGTTATAAATAAAAGTATTTATGAAATCAAGCCATTTCATGATAACACCATAGTGGTCAAATAATATTTCAATATCTAAAATATATATTATCATTTCCTAATTTATCATATGGCCAAGTCCTAGTATTTATCTAGCTAGTTGCTCTATATTAACATAAGAATATTCTCCTAGTTAAATATTTGAAACCATCCCATTAAAATAAGTGATTACTAACTTTCTGGGACACTCAAATATTCTTAAAAATATTCATCTTTACATTCAAATGACTATTTTTTATTTGACACGAATTCTTTATCTATCATAGGTTCTTCAATATTTGCACATGTAGATTCATGAATATCTTCAAAAATTCAATTTTCTTTAACCAATATTCTTTTCATTATTTTATGCATTGGATTTAGAATTGTTCACATATATCCACATGGTTTTTTTTATGAGGTTGTCTATTAGATGTGCTACCATCATTTTTGTGTAGGGTAACTTCTTGTTTAGAGGAAGATGGAACAATTTATGATCCTTCATTTGAGCTATCATTTTTATTTTACTTGATACTGATCTTCCTAGCACATTCTTTAACATTTTCTAATTTCAAGGCCGTCTAGATACAATATATTTACAATAATTCATTTTTACAAAAAAAAATTAATCATTAGCTACTATTAATATCAAGTGTTTCATTGGATTATATATTTTGATTCATTAAATTATTTTTTGGCCCTCATAATTGTTTCCCTTGATGTCAAAGACACACAACTGGCACTTGATGGTTATTTGACAGGAATACAGACATTTCACTTGGTTGGCTTCTTCAGTCACTATTACAATGACATATGTGGTTAGAAAAGCATGGTGAACATATTTTATGGTGCAAATGGTTTTTAAATTTCTAAGGGAATATTATTTTTGAATACATTATTACAATTTAAAGTGTCTTTACAAAATACATACTTATGAACAACTAGGCATTATGAGGTTTAATGTGGTCATACAATAATGTCTCATACCAACACAATGATAATTGTTTTGTTTTGAGAAGGGGAAACATTGACATCATTATTTGGGTCAAAGTGAATCTATGTTTTTGACACCATCATTATGCCCTAAATATCATTGTTTAATAGTAAACACAAAGCATTGTGTAGCTGACTTATGTCTTGGCATGATTTAAGGAAATTTAATGGTTTTACAGCTAGTAAAATGCAGAGAATGGTTTCTAGGTTGCACAAACAGTTGGGTTTCAAGATGACAAATTGGTATTCAACTTTGTATGATAGTTTTTCAAGTCTTCATCATGGTAATTTTGTACTTTGGAACCCATGTTTAATTTATTTAGAGTTTGAAAATGATTAAATGGCTGAGTTCTTCTTTGAATGTCTTAATTGCAAGATAATGGCATTCGGGTTTCTTTGTTGAAAATGTTGTTGACTTTGTGGTTTTTGAATTCTTGGTATTAGCAATAATTTTCTTAATATTATGGGGTTATTTCTTTTGAGTTCTTCAAACCTTTTTGCTAGGGAAAACCATTGAAAAAGTTTTTGTATTAAGTAATTATATTGATGGGTTTTGCATGGTCTTATATGTCGGTTCCTTGTGTTTATTCTTTGAGTTTAGTGTGTCTACCATACATCGACATAGCAAGAAGTTAAGAGGAAATTTTTGAAAAGTAGTCTAAAACTCATACAAAGGCTACTCCATGATGAAAGAAAGCAGTTATGGAGACTTTCTTCAAATAGTTTGTAAAAGGTTACATTTGATAGTTATGACAAGAGATAGATGGCAGCATATGTGAACTTTTGTATACTATATATAAATAGTAATTTATCACTGTTTGATGTTTAGTGCTTTTCATAGAGATATCATGTTGAATGTAAACATAATTCTGTGATTGAAGTTTTGCAAACAAGATGCAAAATAGTTTGTATAACTGATATATTTAATATTTTAGAGATTCTAGAATGAATCTTTAAGATATTAAATGTATTAGAATGAAAGTGAAATATGATTTGAAGAGAAACAAAGAAACCCCCTATAGTTTACATTCTATACTGTTGGTGAGTAAATAGATATACCAGTGAGGCATTCTTGTAACAAGTGAGGTTCTTTGGTCAATGAGGCCATTTTTTCTAGTGAGGCATAATTTTATTGCCAGCGAGGCATTTGAAATATGGGTATGTGCAGGATCATGATGGGCCAAAAAGTGGCAATATTATGGGTATCTTTAGGGTATGTGGCTGACAACTTTTTTTTTACCCTAAATTGATGAAAAGAAAAGGGTTTTTAGAGGAGATTCTCAGCTTTCCACCAATATAAATTATGCTTTAATTTGACTTTAATAAACAATTATTATTTATTTTCTATTAGAATTACGACTAAAGTCCTGATCAATAGGTTGATTGCAAAACATCTATAACTTTCAAACAGTATCACATATTTTGAATCTGAAACATGCATCACATTCTATGCTTCACATACTATAGGATTAAAAAAAGGAAAATTAAATTTCATGAATTTTTGACCAAGTTAAGGTGGTTAGACATACGAGTTTTTATATTTTTAAAAGTTGTAATAAAAATTCATAATTAATTATTTACTTGGAAAAAATTAAAAAAAATGCATCACATCCAAACATGAGTCCTCTACTTATATATAAAATCTTATAAAAAAATATTATCATTTTATTATGCTTAGGGTGGTCAGACAACTACTTCTTATTTTTTCCCCGAAATTTAAGTACTACTACATTGAAATTTCAAATTTTCACCAAATAGATTTTATTTATTTTAAATAAACCAAATAGTTTAGAAACTACATTCAATTTTTTATAGATTCTATTCTTACATATTTTTGAAATAATATAGATAACTTATTCAAATTTTTACATCAAGTTGCCTAACGCTGATTTTTCTTAATTTTTTGCCACTTAAGGGCCTATTTTTTCCATGATGATCTTGCACATACCCATATATCAGTGAGACAATATTGTTAGTGAGGCATTTGAAATCCATTAGTGAGATAGTATTTCCAGTGAGGCATTGTAAACAAATTTTTTTTGTTGATTAAGCCAGTGAGGCATCATTTCTGGAGTGGTTTTTCTACCCCTAGAGGGTTTTCCACTCATCAAATTATTTGTCTTATGGTATCATTGCTTTGATGTGATAATATTTCAAGAATGTGATGATCTTTGGTTTGCTTTAATATTTCTTATATTAGTTCTTTAATGATTGCATTCAATTCATGAATGTATTTATCATTGAAATATTAAGAGCATAAATTATTCAATTCTTTTTCAAGGAAAAATTTAAATTTTATCTAAGACACTAATTCACCCCCCCTCTCAGTGTCTTCTTCACTCCAACATTATCTACTAGTGATTTACTAATTTTTAATCATGATATATTTGCAATATTTTAGAGTAAATATCAATTTATTGCTTAATCAGACATATAATTCCTTAGAATTTTCATATAACTTAGCCCTAGAATATTCTACCTTTTCTAAAGTAGAACTTACATCATAAGACATATCATCTATTTTTTTAGCCTGTATAATTCAATTTCCTGTAGAGCTAACTTATTTGTTTTTTAATGTTTCTTTAGATGGTGCATATTTCAAAGATAATTTTATATTTGTATGTGCGTCATATTTTTTAGTTTATATTTAATATTGTACAAGTATCTATAGTTAGCCCTCTACCTATTGCATAACTCATCTACTTCTACTAAACTGTGAGTTATTCAAAATATATATTAATATTTTTTAGCATTTTTTATGAGACAAGGAATGTTCTCTAATAAGTCATATGGCCTCTTTCATTGTCTTGATCTCTATGATTTTATTCTTTTCCTATATTGATCCCCTATTGTCTTGATCTCTACAATTTTATTCTTTTCCTATATTAATCCTTTAGGGGTTAAAACTAGCTTAAAGCTCACTTGTTAAGCTACCAAGTCAAATAGCTAAGGATTATTTCCTACATAAAAATAGTGGCAATGGTTAATGTGGATGGATGAGCATTAATAGATCTGAAGCTTCTTATATTATCATTAATATGGTTAGATTGAACATAATAAATATTTTTTTTTATTGGTACCAGATCTTAGAATGATTTAGAGAAAGCTGAAATCTTTTAAGGTCTCACAATGCATCGTTTGTAAGTATTTTTCTAGAGTATCATGGTCTTAGCCCATAATAGTTATAAAGTTTTATGAGGGAAATCTATGGTCCTAATGCACTAATAGTTTGATTGGAGGTAACAGCAATATTCATAGCTTGAGAACAATAGTCTTAAGACTACTAAGTACATGCAGGCATGTGATCTAGTGGTGGAATTTTAGCTATGTTATAAGATTATACTAGGTTTAAGCTATTACTTTTTCCTTTAAAAAAATATTACATTTTATTTTTGATAAATTAAATATAATGTTCATCACATGGAGCATTTAGTTAGGTTTTGATACATAAATTAGTTAAACATTACACAAATTTTACATATAGTGAGACCATTTTGAAAGTACATATAATGTATTTTTTTTGACAATGTACTTAACTTACATGTTCAATGAATGCTAGCTACATAATGAATCTTATTATGTTGAAAATAACTCATCTATCACATTTAGGGTTGATTGTAGCTTATTTAATGACCAAGAAGAAAGAGCCATTACAATTACTAAATGCTTTACAAAAAATCGTCAAGACTTTCCCTACATAATATTCAAGACATAGGGAGATAAATGCATGGACTATGTACTTTGGGGATAGTATGGATGATGTAGCCATGAGGTATGGGATGGAGTTGAGGTTAGTAGATGTAGCACCCATTTTGATCATTCAAAAGGTTATGAAGGGATCATTTCCACCAAACAATTTTGTGACAAGGGGTCATATAAGATACCATATAGTTGGGCATTGATCATGACATGAGATTGAGTCGCATGGAAAAATGTATGCATATGGATTTGATGTCTTATCTCATTGTGAGCACCAATAAATCTACACACAACCTATACCTCAATACTCATTAGCAATGGGTTAGTTCAATTTATGCAAACCTACAAATACTCCTATGAAATAATACATAATGCCTCTCAAACAAGATAACAAAACAAACTAATTGGAAGCATAAAAGAAGCACAATGTATACCTATTCCATAGTGGATTGGTGTCACTTTGATGTGAAAAGTGACCCTTTCCCAATCCTTGACAAGCCAATGATGAAGATGCAATGCTATGATAATGGACAAAATTAGCTCTCAATGTGAATAGAGTAACTTTGCATGAAGTTGTAGGTGATCAAATGAGGAAAGAAGCCTCTTATTTATAGAAGGATTTGATGAGAGAAGAGGCAAATGGGATGAATGTGGGATAAAAACCCAACCAATGGCAAGGTGCCACTTGTTAAGAGATGGATGGGTATGTGCAATTTTTGATGAATGTGCCCATAAATGACATTAGGTGGCCTTTTCAAATTTGAAATTTGGCTTGTTGGAGGGAGAAGAAGGGTTCTTAAATGCCAAGTGATGGACATGTAAGAGGGGAGTTAATGGTATGTTAGAAGGGACAAGTCATTTGAGAGGGAGATTTGAAATGAGGGAATATTCCATTTTTATGCCATGTTGATGGAAAATGAAGATTTAATAAATTAATTAAAATCATTTATTTGTGCAAGTGGAAAAAACTAGAGGATGGGACTTGCATTAGATTTAACCTTAATCATGATTTAATTAACTTAAGTGAACATTAGGTGATTGATTTTTTGACTTAGATTTATGGATTAAAATAAATCAAAAGGAGATGGAAAATGATTTAGACTTAGTTAAATAAATATTTTGATTTATTTAACTTAAGGGGATGATGTTAATGTTAAAGATGAATTTATTTAACTAAATGGAGGACTTTAGAGATAAATCAAATAAACTTGATTTACTTAATGAAATGATGAATATGACTTAATTAAATGCATAATGCCAATTTTGTAGGTCTACACTCATAGCTACCATAATCTTTGCATGATTGTGAGGTTAAAGGATCAACCATTAGTCAACCTTCACTAATCATTAATTATATGTTGGAGCACTTCATCTCCTATTAGAGGGGGGCATGTATTCATGATCTAGCAACAATTCAAGCAATGAGGTGGGATAGACTATTTCCATTTGTAGAAGAAATTTGTAGCATGACCTCAACTAACCTCATATTCATCCCATATATCAACATGAGAGGTATATGGATGGTCATGAATGCATATAATATGCATGTAGATCTATCACTTCTCTCACTAATAAGAGGGCACAATAGGGAGTGCACCTTTTGGGTAGGGCTCTTTAGTAGTTTGGAGAGATGATTGTGGGAGATGTGGTCATTATAGCTTCCATGTATAGAGGGACTCAAAAGGATAGAATGGGACCTATGGACAATGTAACATGGAATTCACATACACCTATAGTCCCAATTGCAATGGGAAAAGGTGTGGGAATATTGATAGTTGAGATAGGAGTTGGAGGCACAAGTGTAGTTATGAGAGGAAAAATACTTGTTGAGGTAGGGAACAAGAAGGAGGATCCTAATTATGGCCCTTATGATGTATTAATTAGGGAGGAGGATGTGGAGAATATGATTGTGGTATAGACAAAGGTTACTATAGAAGTGAGTGAGTGGAATCCCTAGACATTGACATGGCAAGAAAAGTGAGAGATCCGAATAGACATGCAATCTTGACTAGAAAAATTACAAAACATTCTTCATAGAAAGAGGGGAATCTATGTGAGTAAACTATTATATTGCTTATACATTTCTTCTATTTCAATTTATTCATGATGTGGTATAGATGGTACACAATATGATATGAATTTTAAATATTTTTTGTATGTGTATGTGTATATGTAGGCATTGTTGATGAGTGAAATAGGCTTACTTGTGATACGAGAGTGGATATTGCCTTCCCTATGATAGGGAGAAGGGTGGAATCATGATGGATCTCAAGGTGCCCCTCCCAAGGTGACATTGATTTTTTTTTTCCCACTTTACATAATTCATAGTAGATTTTATCCCAACAAATTAAAATTATTAGATTATCGAGGAATGTAGCAACTTTAAAGGACTTATTGAGATAGGGATATAGCTTGCACATAGATGTCTTAATAGAAATAGTCACACATAATCACATGAAGGTCCTCGTTAAATGATCCATATATAGTCATCTAATAGGTTTTAAAACCAAAAGCAAGGAGGAAAAGCCCTGATCACTCCAAGAGAAATGGATCGTATAGGCCCTAGTTAGTGTTCATTTACGTATGTAATCATATTTATATGTGTGCCCCACCCGCTCTTAATCAGCAAGCTCTCAGTTAACCATGCTCTCCTGCCGAGACAACCTCTTTCACAAGCTAATTTGCTACTGCCTTACTCTATGGTGCACGTACCTTCTTCTGGTCAACCTCTTCTCATTAACGTTGTCTCTTTCATCAATTGTTGGACACATGCAACTGACAAGGGCCGGCGACTTCTCGCAGCCGTATGCTCTTTAACGTTGGTCCTCCTTGTCTGGATATATCAAGGTACTGTCCGTTTGTTTCTTTCACCAACTTGTTATTTGTCGTCAAACGACGCCTCCCATCAATCTCTTTCTTCCTATGCCCACTACCATGCGAATTTTCAAGATCCTCCGCAGCTTTTGCCGCTCTGTGATGACAATTTAATCTTTCCGTTGTATAATGTGCACATTAATTTACCTGTAAAGTTAAAGTTGGGATATCTCGATAATATGTAACAATAATTTGGATACTGGACGTGCTACTGTGCTGATTATTATCAGTATTGACAAAGTATTATGAGTGAAATAGTAAGACGAGAAGCCTTCCAAAATTTACAGTATGATGCTTATTGAAATATCCAGATTTTCAATGACTAGGATAATTATTATTTACTTGATTACTAAATTTTGAACAGGGAGGGGGGCTAGATCCCGAATATTTAGAAACCAATTACGCAAAAATGGAAGAAACATTTTTCTTTAAGTGTACCTCAAAACATGCGTTTTCTACTGTGTTGAGCACATGGATTAGTACACACCTTTTCAAATGTGTTTTGAACGGATAACAATGAGCTGATTTTAACACTTTGCAGCACAGATTTTTACTGGGAGATTATTTGATTACATGGTTTAGCTCTATATAAAATAGACGTATCTTTTTTTCCATCCGTATAAATTTGGCTTTTATTGTTGCTTTGTTTATTTACTTGAAAATAGTTGCGTTGGAGGACTGGAATGAGGACGGCGCGGCTTAACCAGCACACTCTAAGCTGGTTTGACCGCTTAGGTGGCAGATGTGACCCCATCTATCATCCGTTCCTCTCGCCAGCGTCCGTTCCCGTATAAACAATATTCGCCGTTAACTTGGAATTCAAATTATTCCCGCGCGACGTACCGTGGAGCATAAAACATTCCGACTCCGTAGTAGTTTTATGCAAATTGTTGCTACAGCGGCGATAGTGAAAGATTCGAAACAGGTTATGGGCATCCATCAGATCAGAATAGAAGGGGGATTATTGTCACACATTACAGTTGGAAATGCTCGGGTAGACATTTATGCAAAATGTGGAAGCATAGCAAGGCACATGAACTGTTTGACCGAATGCCTCAAAGAAATGTGGACTCATGGTATGCTTTGATTGCAGGATATGCACAAAACACATCTGTCGAAAAGGATCTAGAAGCTTTCATCCAAATGCGTTTAGCAGATGTAAAGCCAGACTCAGCAACCTTTGCCAGCATCCTCCCAGCCTGTGCAAAAATGGGAGCTTTGGAGCAGGGTATGGACATCCATCATAGATAAAGGAATTTTGTCAGATGTTGCAGCTGCAACTGACATGTTAGAGGTGTATGCAGAAAGTGAAAGCATAGACAAGGCACACGAACTGTTTGACAGAATGCCGTGATTGCAGGATATGCAAAATGTGGAACTAGGCATGTGAACTGTTTGACATAATGTCTCAAAGAAACATGTTCTCATGGAATGCCCTAATGGCTGGATATTAACAAAATGAATTTGTTGAAAAGGTTTTAGAGACTTTGCAACCAAATGCAATTGGTAGGTGTACAGCTAGACTATACAACCTTTATCAGCCTATGCCAAATGGGAGTTTTGGAACAGGGTATGGACATCCATCAAAGCATAAAGGATAGAGGGATGTTTTCAAAAGTAGTTGCAACTGCTCTAAGTTTAAAGGAGTTGACGAAGGTTTAGATAAGGTATATGTTTAGGTTGAAACTAGTGAAATAACTATTTTTTAGATGTGTATTATATGTATGACTTGTAATGTTATTAAATTGTTATAATCTATGTTCAAGTTAGAGTTCTAAGTTTAAAGTTGCATAGTGTTTACTCTATCACTATTCCTTCTATCATTTCTCCTTATCATCCTATGAAAACTATGTATTTATAGTGTGATTTTTCCTTACGCTACGATTTCCCTCTTACCTCTCACTCTCTTTAGATATACTCCATTTTGCCCATACTTCTCATACCACTACTACCTGCACTTCTAAACGTTCAATACACTAGTGAAGTAGTTTGCTCAACTTAAGAAGAAAACAATAGCTCTAACTCTATTACATATAATCCTCGACATTGCACACCTTTTGCATTTGAAGTTGTTAAACACCCATTGCTTATTGGCTTTATTGTAGCTATATTTGAGTATATTATGGAAAAGGTTGTCACAATGTTTGCCTATGAGCTTTCAATGATACATGTCTAGATATTGCATATGAAGATAAAGTCTTACCTAAACTATTTCCATGAACGGGCTAAGTGTTATGCCCTTGAATACTTTTAATCCTTAGCTCCTATTTCTATCCATTATTTTGACAAGTTAGCTACGACTTTCTTACAATCCTTATATGTCAATATGGGATTAGAATCAACAAACAAATTTAACTAAATGTTCCCAAAGAGTCTACTAATGACAATGGAATTAGCTTTCAATATTTATGTGGTAAAATTTGTGTGTTCATGTAAAACTCTTGAACTTTAACTATTTGAATCTAATGGTTGGAATTATGGGGCCTCCCTCACTTCCTCCAACCCTTCAAGATGTCAAAAGAACAATACATTTCAAAAAGGAAATGACAAGAAAAAATCAAAATTTGGTTCCAATCAAATTTCTACCACATCTAATTTTGTATCATTCAAACATTAGGGGCCTAGAAATTTTACAAAGCTTAGCAAACCATTGGATAATGTTCTTCAAACTTTCATAATAATTTGATTAGCCTTAATTTCATCAATCTATTGGATTCCTCTAGAGGATTAATTAAGAGTTAAATAATGAATAATTCTTCTACAATTTTCATAGAGTTATTGAACACCATACATATACTTGTATGGTATTCAAGTATAAAATTATAAATCTCATTGATAGTAATGTGATTTGTGTTATGGTATGAATTATGGGGGAAATTGTTTGGATGCTCCACTAAAACAAAATTTGAAATTTATGCTAATATTTTTCCATTGCATACACATTCTAACAATATTGAGCACTAATAGGTATTTAGTCATCCTACTAATTCTATGACGTACACACATATGAATAAAAATCCTTTGGATAGAAAGCATGTTTGTTCCTCTTCCCACACTTCTACAAAAACATTTATAGCTATTACTCATAAAATTTCACCTTAGGCTATGTACCTTCATTATTTCATTTTATGAGGATATCCAAAACCACAATTATTGTGGCCCACTTTATGGTCATGGTTTTTTTCATGGTCATGGTTTTTTTCATTATTTCACCTTAGGCTATGTACCTTCATTATTTCATTTTATGAGGATATCCAAAACCACAATTATTGTGGCCCACTTTATGGTCATGGTTTTTTTCATGGTCAATAATGTGAAGCCATTCACATTGATCTAGGCAATTAGTATATCATATGCATACAAAATTTTCATATAATTCAAAATTTAGCATTAACTAGTTATACACATTTATGTGTTGCTCTAAAGATAACCAATGATATTCTTGTGGACACTTTGGCGAGTATTATCTTTTCTCTTAACATGGGGTTTAAGGAGGTAGATGAATTTGTCCATATCATTCCTTCATTGGCTATATTTTGTATTTTACTTAGGAGATCTTAGTTGCAATAATTAAATGGGATACTCTCTATGATGCATCAATGCCTAAAATATGTTTGTCAAGAGAAAATTATGAAAGTGGTGAGAGATAAATATGTACCTATTTTCAAATAAACTACTTCAAACTTGAAAATTCAAGAACATTTGTTATGACTGCAAAGGTAAGAAACATCAAATAGAAGCTCCTCATGAAACCAAAGATAGAATTCATTAATTATAACAAATGCATGTGCAACAAAAGAATCAAGAAAAAATTAACAAGGAAAATAAGGAGAAAATGAAGCCCTCTTCATTGCCAACTAATACCCCTCTAGCACAAAAACCAACTTATAAATCATGTCCTCCACCAATAAAGAAAGAATAGTATTATACCATTCCTTCATATGTACCAAACAAGGATTATTTCCTCCCTATGCTCCAAAGAAGAATACAAAAGAAACTTTCAACAATCTCATTGTCACCTCTTTTAAAGGTGTTACTTCCATATGAGTTCCAAAGAAAAAAATAACATATTAAAAAGGACCAAGTGAATTTGACTCCACAAGTACAATAACAATATATTACAAATGGTCTTTTCTCCTATTCTACATAAATCAAGCACATTCAATGACATCACATCACGCTAAAATTCAAAACATTGAAGGTGGTTGTGAACCACATAAACAAGATGAGAACAATTTATTAGATGATAATCCATCTAATATTATTGGTTGAGATTTAGAGCTTTTTTCTCTACATACATGTATGTATACTTTACATTATTTTTATGGTGTCCCCTAGTTTTTTTTTTTTAAAGTTGCAATGCGCCTATATTATTAGGGGTAAACGCTTTTGACTAGAGCTATGAACCGGATACAAGAAACCACAAGAAACTACCAAACCCGCAAGCTCATTGGCCCAGCAAAGGCATAAGGCTTGTGAGCACTTTGGCCTAGCGAGGGTTTGAACCCTGGTGGCTGTCACAACAACCAAGTGACTTGACCACCGAACCACACCCTTATCAGCATGGTGTCCCCTAGTTGGGAGGTATATATTTTTGGCATTTTCCACTACCCTATTATATTGATTAAAAAAAATGGACTTTTCTATATGAATGCAATTATAATGATTACATTTAAAATTATGTTCACATGTTATTAACATAACCATTCTCATTATGATTGCAATACTTCCAAGATATTCCATGTGATTCAAATGATTATGATTACATTTTATAGTCAAGTCAGTTCATAGGTGAAAATTATGTTGGACACTCTCAAGGACATCTGTTATGATTGTAAGAGTAAGGAACATTAAATAGTTATTTCTTATGAATACAAAGATAGAATTTATTAAGTATACCAAATTAATCTATGAAAAAAGAACAAATAAAAAGTTAATAAAAAGGAAAAATAAGGAGTAGATGAATCCCTTTACATTGCCCCCTAATGCTTCCAAGGACAAAAACCAACTTATAACCCTTACTCTCTACCAATAAAGCAAGAGAAATATAATTACATTCTTCCATATATATGAAAACAAGGAAAAATTCATATTTATGCTCTAAAGAAGAATAAGGAAGCAACTTCAACAATCCTAATGCCACCTTATTTGAAGATACTACTTCCTCATGGGTTCCAAAGAAAAATAAAAATATTCCAAAAGAATAAGTGGATCCCACTCCACAATAAAATACCAAGAAATTATAAAAGGTCTATTCGCTATTCTACATACATCAAGCACATTCAATGACATATTATATCATGATGAAATTGAAGACATATAAGTGGTTACAAACCATTGAAAATGTATGGGTAGAAACCTTAAGATAATGAAATAATTTAAGATCATGAAGAGATCTTAGATGAAATTCATATAATTTGATGAACCTCCATACTTGACAAATAAAATCGAAGGAATAAAGGATTGAGAAACTATATTATAAGTATTAATATAGGCTGGTCACCAAAAGCTACTAATTTAATGACATTTGTGTGTAAGAAGGGTGTTGATAACTCAAAAGACTTATAAAAGAAAGAGAAAAAAGGATATAGTGAAGCCTCTATTGAGGTATGTACTTGGGTAGAATCCCATAATCAAGAATTTATATGGTGAAATCCAATAGTTTTAATAATTAAGATCTTATAGTTTTAAGTCTAGTAGATCAATTCCCATGAGTTTTTGTACTTTGCTTGTTGTGCTAAAGCACATTAGCTAATAAAAGGATGTATTTGTGATTAGTACCCTAGGTCTTGCATGGTAGGAAGAGTAACTAATGAATAATTAATTTCATAAGGCCTCATTATGTTGTATAACCACTCGTTAAGGGAGACTAGATATACATGGTTACTCTTGCGGTCAATATTAATAATCTTAGTATATTTATAGATCTCAAATGATGGACATTATATGAGTGTAGAATGGTGGTAATGCTAGTTATAGAAAGGTGGTGTTGGCTTGTTTAGGTGTTTCAACTATTAACTTATTCTCAGCCCCATTAGACTTGTACTTCTTTATATATGTAAATGTTAGTCTAATTAATTTAATATATAAGATCTTGTGGAAGGCGTTCAACTAGCTAAAGTCTTGTGGATCCTATGTGTGATAACCAACTCTCTATAATGTATGAAACAGATAAGGCATATAACTAATTCAATACTTGATAAGAATTTGATGTAGAGAATAAAAGATGACCAAGTCTATATACCTTGTCATCACTCCATGAAACAATATGCTTTATTATGATGGTGTCCAAGTGGAATAATAGATTATATTATTAGATTATCCCCAAAATTTTAGCAAGCTTGATCTTATGGTGGCCAAAATTAAGTGAAATCTAATCCCTTACATATTGATTGAATTAAAGGTTGGTCACAACTTATACACTATATGCATTATTCATAGCAATCTCCTAGATTGAACCTATTCAATTTTATAGGCACATCGGGTACTAAGCATTGTAACTAACACTAATAGGTCCTAGAGATTGTCACATGGTCATTTGGTGGAAAATTAAAAAATCAATGATCTTTATTCTTGTATAAAATTTGGTACTACTATCTTGCAGGCTAACAATATTAAGTTTAGTAGCTAGATAATATGGACCTTAAGTTGAGTTTGGATCCTTAGTGTTTACATGTAATTAAGTTGTGTTTTACCTTCAAATAAATTCCAAGTATTTTAACATTGATTTATGAATGGATAATAAGCATCCCACTCTATGTACAATACTTGAAACTTGATTAGAGTTGGATCATCCCTTGGAGGATTAACAAGCCTTTTAAAATGATTTTATTAGGATTTTATAATTCTAGTTGTATATTGAAGGGAATCCTTATGATTAGAGTCCTAAAGACTCCAATGCCATGTCATTGTGTCTGTGTGTGTGTAGTGTGTAAAGTCACATAGTCAAAAAATTGACTTAGATCCTTCACATTGTTTTCTAATTTAGGACTAAGATTGAAGATATCAATCATTAACATGTAAATTATAAGTTGATGAAACCCATCAAAACCTCATTGTTAAGGGACAAAGCCTAAGCCATGTTTAGGTTTGAAAATCTTCTTCATGAGCTTATTTCTTGAGTTTTTATTTTAAGTGCTTAGTTCCTTCCTCATCTACTCACAATAATTCCTTTATTTTTTACTCTCTCCTCCTTTAACAATTTTCCCATAATAAAATGCACACCATACACAATAACCAACACACTCGAGGACATCCACACTACCTTCTAACCATCCTCAAATTTTTTGGAGGATAGAAATATCTTAGTTGCAAACTTTAGTCAATGCCATGTGATGCTTTCACCTATCCACAAACTAAACCTCAGGATCTAAGACCAAATTTGATACAATTATAATGTAAGGTCCCAAATGACAATATGCCCAGTCATATAAGAAATAGACTCACAATGAAAACCACACTCGCAACAAGAAATAAGGTAGTCATATACTAAATAATACATTCAAAACTTCAATCCAAAGTAATATAAAGCTAAAATAAATATCAATCTACAGTTATATACTCTAAACTTGAACACAAATGAAAACTACAAGATAAGGTTACATCTACAAAATTAATGTCAAATGAAATTAACATCTTTTTATTGTAAAGGTTAATGGTATCCTATTTTGACAAATAAATAAAAAAAACAACTGTATAATGAAATATCTCTAGAGTGATGATCTAAATTAATATTATTATTTTTTCCATTTAAATTTTTGGGACTACTTCTTTGCATACACGTTTAGCTGGCAGTTGCAGCTACATCTGCCAAAATTCCTCTATCTTTTAATGGATGTCCATACCCTGTTCCAAAGCTCTCATTTTCACACAAGCTGGGAGGATGCTGGCAAAGGCTACGGAGTCTGGCTTTACATCTACCAATCGCATTTGGATGAAAGCTTCTAAATCCTTTTTGACAGACGTATTTTGTGCATATCCTGCAATCAAAGCATTCGCTGAGTCCACATTTCTTCGAGGCATTCCGTCAAACAGTTCTTGTACCTTGCTATGCTTCAACATTTTGAATAAATGTCTACGCAACCATTTCCAACTGTAATATGTGTCAATAATCCCCCTTCTATTCTGATCTGATGAATGCCCATAATCTGTTTCGAAGCTTCCACTATCGTCTTTGCAGCAACCATTTGTGTAAAACAACTATGGAGTCAGAATGTTTTATACGATCAAACGCATCCACGGGACGTCGCGCAGGAATAATTTGAATTTGAATTAGTTAACAGTGACTATTGTTTGAACGAGAATGGACGTTGGCGATAGGAACGAATGATAAATGGGGTCACATCTGCCACGTAAGCGGTCAAACCAGCTTAGAGTGTGCTGGTTAAGTCGCGCCAATGAGGACATGTCAGTAGTTTCTTCTTCAACATAAACCATGCTACGGGTGCTCTTCCATTTCCTGTTGCTGTTGAAGGTACACTCCACGGCAACCAAGGCACCTACACCCCATTTCATTATCCAACACATGAACATTGTCAAAACTAATAAAGATGCACCACAACATGGTTAGGCTTCTGAATGCCTTCTCCATAGCTGTTACTGCTCCTTGCACCGGCAAAAGTAGTAGTACAGAAGCGTTGTTGCAACGTTAAGGATATTTGATACCATTTTTGTTTCTCACTGTTTCATGCTACTCTTGAAGTGTCGTAGAAATTGGTGCTGAATTGATTACTATGTATTTTTATGTTTTAGCCTAGTAAAATGAAAATTCCCTTGATATTCTTCAGTCACAAATAGCTCTACATCTTCTGATGCAGCATTTGGCAACAAATTAATACTTGATTTTAGATTTTCTGCTTTCGTATATGTGATCTATCATTAGCAGGTACAGCATGTGCTACCATTCTTACTTGAGAAATCAAAATCAAGAAATGGTTATATTTGATAATAAAGAAGCGTTTCACATATGCACAAGATGAATGTGTTTTGTAGCTTTATTTTTTTCTGCCCTGCAACGTTCTGTAGGGTTTGGAATTTGAAGCTGCTTTTCTACGTCATTAATAATTCACACAAAATATTAAATTTGCATTCAATGTAAATATCTCTTGGCGTAACATAGATATATTACTCAAAAAGATAATTAAGATAACTAAACTAGTTAACAACCTTTGAGGTGATAACTCTCTAATTTTGGGCTGTTCATGCTCTCAGGCTACAAGATTGCTTAGTGTAATGAAATATATTTAAATTTCTTTATCTAAGATTTTATATATTAGAAATAGTTCTTATGATGCGGAATTAGTAGTTGTAGGGTGTTAAATTTTTTTTAATTGTTTATTTTAAATGAAGAAAAAATAATTTTAAAAATATTTATATTTTAGAATATAGTAATGAAAGGGTATTTGAATAAGATCAATTTGGGTGGAAAATAAATAGATGGTATTGCGCAAGTTTTACAATGTTCTACAAAATTATAGATGATTAATTTTGATTATACATATAAAAATGATCACAAATATTTATTGGAGAATTATTTTATCTTAAAATATCAATTGTAGAACATGTTTAGGTCAATTTTAGGTTGAAGTGTGAAAGGGTCTTTGGTTTTCTAGTGAATTTGAATGGTTGATGAGTGCATTGAGGATCAAGTTTTGTTGAGTGCAATGCTCTTTGAAACCATGAAGATTGAGGTTGACATCATTCCCTAAGTGACTTTGGTGTAATGAATATCCTTTAGTCTTTGGCTCCTAGTCGGGAGATATCTACTTAGACTTATGCTTTTGACACCAACTATTTGCAAAGATGATCTAGATTTGGTATAAAAGCCTCCATCAAAATTTAGGTTAAACAAATATGCGGAGTCAAGCTTGAATTCATTAACAATGTAATTAAACATTTTTTAGATTTAGATCTTGGTTGTTCAATAACAACATTGTCATCAACCGTTTTCTAAAAATAGCATTTACTATTTTTAGTAAACCTAGTTTTCGAAATAGCAAGTCAAAACCTATGGATGAATCGAGTAAATTAGATTTTTAAAATAAAATTATTAAATCATTTTTGAGGGACAAATTAATAAATATTTTAAATTTATTTTATGGGCCCAAATGGGGCCTTGGATTTGGGAGGAGCAATTATGGGGCCTTTTTGGCTTTATTTGATGCAAGATTCCAATTAATACTTGGAAAATTGCATAGAGCACCCTCATGGTAGGAGTTTATTCTAAGGCATACAAGATTCCCCATCTGGGATGCCCAATTTGGTGTTGGAAAAGGAAATTGAATACAATGTAATTTCCCTCTCAAGTTTCCATTATGGCAGATATTGTTTCCACTAATGGGTTTCTTTAGAGGCTAGTAAACCAAGGGGATTGAGGCTCTGAGACAATAGTTCTAATGGTCTCTAGGTACAATTTCATCCAAAGATTGCCATTATGTCAAAAAGCTTTAGTTTGGTACTTTATTTCTAGTTGTTTTGCAACAGTTTGTTAGTTTAAAAGTGTATCTTGGATTCTAGTTTGTTAGTCAGTACAAGATCATGAGGGTCCAAACTAGGCCCTTAAGTGGCAATGAAAATTCAAAAAAATAGAGTTAGGCAACTCGACATAAAAATTGGAAAAGGTTATTAACATAATTTGAAAAATATGTAAGAACATGATTTGTAGTAAATTGAATGTAGTTTCTAAGATACTAGTACTTTTTTGGAAAAAAGTAAATCTATTTGATGAAAAATTGAAATTTCAATGTAGTAGTACTAAATTTTCAGGAATAAAAATAAAAAGTAGGTGTATGTCTGACCAATCTAAGTATAAGAAAAAAATATTTTTTTCTTTGAAACTTACAATATAAGTAGAGGACACATGCCCGAATGTGCTGCATTTTTTTTGTAATTTTTTTGCAAGGAAATGATTAGTTATGAATGTTTTATTAGAACATTTAAAAAAAATATAAAGCTTGTTTGTCTTACCACCATAACTTCCTCAAAAATTTATGAATTCAATTTTTTAATTTTTTTTTCCTATAATATGAGAAGCATAGAATGTGTCACATCTTTTGGATTCAAAAAAATGTGAAATCATTTGAGAATTTTAGATGTTTTTCAATCAACCTATCAATCAGGACTTTAGTCATAATACATGTAGAAAATAATAATAATTATCTATTAAATTTAAAATAAGGCATATCTTATATTGGTGGAAAGCTAAAAAATTTCTCTATAAACCCTTTTTGTTTCATCAAATTTAGATAAAAAAGTAGTTAACCACTTTTTTATCATATCGCCACTTTTTGGACTCCCATGATCCTCCATTCACCCTTGTGTCGTTGTTGATTTCAGAAAATATCTATGTATTAGAGGTATTATATTATGTATTTTTTTTCCTAGATCAATTGTATTTTAGTTTGATGAGTTGGTGGAGACTGCTTTAGTTTGGAGTGTGTTGTGGCTTCTAGATTTAGGATTTGGATCCAATTTGGTGTGCATCTTTCAGATTATGGATTGTTGCTGTAAATTATGTTTTAGCAACATATTTAGATGCTATAGAAGGTTTTTTTTTGTTTGTGATTGTTGGTATGAATTTTGGCACATTAGTGTAGAGTTTGCTTCAGATTCAGTGTGTCTTTTGGCTTCTAGTTCAAAGAGTTGTAATGTATTTTTTCTACAACTATTGATGACCATTATCTACTACACATGATATAAAATATGATGTAATTCCACATGGAAATTAATAATAAAACATTCCATTTCATTTGAACCTTACCTTATTTCCAATTTGATGCATTTTGGTGTTGTTTTCAACTTTTCTAGTTTTCTCTATCTTAAATGTGATAGAAATTAAAATTCCAAAATTTGAAATAAGTTCATTTTGTGGAAATTACAAGATTTTCCAGATTTGAGTTAAGAAATTTTTGGGATATCATAAGTTCATCAAATTTGATATTTATTTTAAGTTGGGACATTACAGTGGTACCAGAGCCATGATCCTGCTAGTATGAGGGTTTAATCATATGTTTGTAAAGGGAAAAGATGAGAAAAGAGATGGCTAATGTTGATTGGAGATTATTTCAAGATATAAAAAGGAGTAGTAAACAAACTATAGATAGTATTGCAGATAAAAGAGAGGTAATGGGGTTGCTAGCAAAAAAGCTTCAAAATTCAGTGTTTCCTAAAGAGAGTTGGAGTTATTTGGAGGTTCAAAAAAGAATTCTAAAAGCTTCCAAGTCTATTTTCCTACTAGAAGGTGATCGTGCTACATCCATTCCCCCTTTAGATCCCATGGAATATTTAGAAAGATATCTAGTAGCCATAAGAGAAACTTATGCTAATCAAGATGAAGGATTTAGAAATGCAATCCCATACAATAATTATGTCACTCTGATGAAAAGAACGTCAGCTGCAAAGGGCTACAAACATCACCCAAATCCTAGTAGGAAGGAAATCATGAGTAAAACAAAAAAATATTTAGTTCCAACTTTTGATGGATTAGGCAAGATCTCTGTTAGAGCATGGTTATAGAGGATGTCAGACTATTTTACATTCAATCCCATGAAGGAGCAAGTTTCCATTTAGTATGCAATTTGCATCTTGAAGGAGTTGCTCATGATTGGTGGTACTAAGGTATGAACAACCTGAAAAAAAAGAAAGGGATAATGTTGGGGGTGATGAATGAATGAGTTTACCACAAAGACCTATTTTTCCTTATTTCATTCAAAATGTAAGCTATAAGATGCAAATGAAGAACAACAATTAGATCTGACTGAAATAGTAATCAAAAGGAAAATCTACAAAGGGGAAAAGCATGTGTACCTTTCACCAAAAGTCACCTTTTGAAGCTCACTAAGGACTCATTTACCCTATGGCGAATGGGTCCTCGATAGGGTTCTTGAAAAATGCTTTCTAGGTTCTCTTCTATTGTGTCTGGACTCTTATATTCTAGGTGTTCATTATCAAACAACCAAAAATAAATTCTATAGAAGAGTTTCTGTGATTTGAAAACTTTTCTTGCAACTCTGTCATAGACAAAAGGACCCTTTGCTTGACATGGGATTAATTAATGATAAAATGGACTTAATGAGGCCTTGATTTAGGTGTTGTGAGGCATTTTATGCATCCACACTAGGTCTTGGACACTTGAAAATCAAATAACATGTGTTTATTGACGTCTTGTAAAGGTATTGTAAAGTCTTGTAAAGGACTTTCACACTTTTCTAGACTTAATTAACCTATTTCTCCCTAATTCAACATTATAAAATGTGTTCAATAACATCATTACATCAATCTAGAAGGTTATTAATGTAAACTTAATGTTAAACTAGTGTTGTAGTGTGATTTACACATTCACATTGGTTTTTATGCTCTTCTAGGCTATGTGGACCTCATTTTAGTGTTGTAAAGTGTATTTAATCACACTTTCACATTGATTTATGTGTCCCAGGCCCTATTTAACATTTACATCATCACTAATAGGTCCCTAATGACCCATATTGTGCATCTCAAGACTTTAATTGATCAAATACCTGGCAAGATGGCATTTTAGACCTTATTTCCTAATTCCTTGGCTTCTTAAGTGTCAGAATGGCCCCTATGAGACCCATTCGCCATCCATGGTGAATCAGTCCAATCTAGATGGGAACCATTCACCATCTGTGGTGAATGAGTCCTATCTGGCCCCCATTTTGACCTTTGAGTGGGAAAAAGTGAAATTTAAAGTTTATTTTCGCTACATGTCAGTGTGTGATGAGGTATTATCAGGTACTAAGTCACAATTGTTTATAAATAAGTGTTTTTATCCTCATTTTACATCCAAAAAATCATTTCTTACATTTATCATCATCAATTCATCATCTATCTTCTCATCCAAGTGAAGCAAGTTAGGGTTTCTTCATTAGAACTCTTCAAGTTAGCTTCCTAAAGCATTCAAGGGTTGAATCTTCGTGTATTGCTGCAGAATTTCAAGATCAAATCATCATGACAAGGTAATCACTTCCAATTTTCATGTCTCATTACTTTCTTTCATCATTTTGGTTTAATTACCTAAACAGGGTTTGACCAAGGCAAACCCCCATGCCCTAACATTCAACATATCTCTCTTTTGTCTTGTATTTTTGTAGATTTAGGACCCTTGGAAGCTTGGAAATAATTGGAGATCAATTTCCAAATTCATTCAAGTTATCTCTCCATCATTCAAGTGAAAACATCAACAAAAAGTCACTTTCAGATCCGGATATGATAGTTTCAGAAGCGGACACCTGTAGGAAGCAGAAGTACAGATCTAGCTCCAGAGAATCAACTCTTGAATTTGTAGATTCCTATAGGTGGAATAATTTTATACCCATGGTGAATGAGTGCCATCTATAGGCCTGAAATTTTTTTTGTTAGATCTCAACTCCCAGTGGTCAGAAACAGGTTTCCAAAACTTTTCATCAGAACTAGGAGTAATTCGCCATGCATGGTGAATCAGTCCTAGTGTCCATTAACAGAGCTTTCTAAGACAATCCAAAACCTTCTAGTGGCATCAATCTACCTCCAGGTGCTCTCTGTTCAGTCTCATCAATTTTTCGTTATCATTTGCCTAAGTTTTTAGTTCATATTTGCAATCAACACTATGTTTTCCACCATCTTGCATTAGATTAGTTTACATTCTTTTGTCTACATTTCCATTAAGCTTCTAGCATTTAGACACATCTTCACACACATTCCACACTCCTCTTTCCATTTCTTCTAGTGTTAACAAAGTCATTTTGGCCCATTGTCCTCTCCTAGGTGAAAAACCCTAGGAAGAAGCCAGAGATTTTGGGTTGCCAAAATATTTGTTACATTTTGGTGAACCTGCTGTTAGACTCCCTTCTTTTTTTATTTTGGAGTCCATCGATCATCGTAGATTAGCTTACATTACATTTTGCATTAGTTAGCTTGCATTCTAGGGTTTCATTTTTGCATATGTAAAAGTGCATCAGAGGTTGCCTTTTTGCATCTTTAATCCTTGAAAAGTTCAAAATTTTTGTATTTTTCATTTAAGACCTACATCATAGAATTTTGAAAACATAAAAATCAGTCACAAATTCCTAAAAAATTCTAAGAAAAATCCATACTAGGACTCATTTGCCACCCTAGGAAAATCAATCCCTTCTGACCCCTGAAACAACATTTTACAAAATTCAGAACATTGTTTTTGGGCTTCTATTTGGTGCCATTTCATACCTATATTATTTAGTTTCATTTCTGTAGCATGCATTTCATAAAATCTAGCCTTAATTAGCTCATTTCATGCATAGTTTCAATACCAAGTTTGCATTCTCATATTGTTACATAGCATAATCAATCACTTATCATTTGAGAATAGCATTTCATTTCAAACTTTGGCATTGCATTTTGAGTTAGCATAGATTGTTCTTTCACAATGTTAGTTTCAATCTTCTCCAAATTTGCAAAGAAAAAGTTAGTTTGAACATAGGCATGTTAATCATTCTTTCACTACAGTCTCTAGTTATGATAGTCTCTTAGCACAAGAGAGGAAACATATTACCGCTTGTCTTGAACTTACACCCTATCCTATCTCTCCTACTTTTGAGGATGATGTGTTAGAAAGGAATACAAACATAGATAACAATGATGCTCATAATTGTTCTTCCCTTGATATCTCTCCTTTTTGTGATGAAGGTATCTTGACGAAAGAAGGTACACTCATTGAGCATCATGATGGTATTGTTTGTCCTTCTCTTCATCCCCCTTGGGGAGATAGAATAGCAACACACGATGAATACATTGTCACCACTTTACCTAGTATCCATTCATTTCCCCAACCCTCCCCTATTTGTGAGACTATTTTTGAGAGCAATCATGGAAATAACATTAGTTGTGAGGAGAATATGTTGACTTTAAATGATCAAATCTTTAAGACCTATGACACTCCTCTTTATGATCCTTCCCCTACCTCTCCTATTTTGGAAGATATTACGGAACAAAGAATTGAAGTCCTAAATGATCATGATAATCACATTTTTCCTTCTCCTAGTATCTCTCCTAGTTGTGACGAAGATACTTTGTTAGAAAACATAACTAATGAGAATCATGAGAATCTTAGCTGTCTCGTTTCACCTACAGAAAACTTTATTGAGCAAACCAATTCAATCATTGATCCTCCTCATACTTGTGATGAAGCTACTTTGCAAAATTCACCCTTAGATGAACATATTACAAGCTCTCCTAGTATGGTAGACATTATGGAATGAGATAATGTAACCTTAGAAACAATCAACAATCAAATAAACTCTTCCTCTAATCTCCCCATTATCAATAATCAAACAAATTCACCCATTAATACCTCCCTTAGTGGCGATGAAGTTATTTTGGATAAACCAAACCTTAATTGTCATGAACATGTGGTTTGTTGTTCTCCTAGGAACTCTCCTTCTAGGGAGTATATTAGGATCCAAGAAAAACATAATATCCCCTTCAAAGACAATGAAGAATCTCACTTGTTAAGGGATGTTAATAATATTCAACCTCACCATACCCTTTACCCACCTTCGCATCTACTTCATCCTTCCAATAAATCTCACCATACCCTTTACCCATCTTCACACAAACAAACAAACTCCAAATAAACCTCAAATTATTCTTTACCCACCGTCACATCCCCTTCATCCTTCTAATCAACCCCAACACACAGGTATGTGCATGATCATGATGGGCCAAAAAGTGGCAATATGATGGGTATGTGGCTGATGACTATTTTTTTACACAAAATTGATGAAACGAAAAGGGTTTTTAAAAAAGATTCTCAACTTTCCACCGATATAAATTATGGGGTAAGTGCACCGAGATGGTTCCCAAAAAGGGGGCTTAAGTGGCCACTTTTTTTTTCTAAAATCAGGAAATGCTGACCTTGGAAGTGAAATTGAGGATAGTTACACTCAAAATTTTGAGATGGAACAAAAACAAGGATCGAAGTGCTCCAAGTCTACTTTCTAAACTACTAATTTATTTTGAAAATGGTTGAGATTAAGGGGTTCAAAAGAGGGATGTACAAAAATTGCGTTGTTTTTTATTCTAAAAACATAACATAACCTTGCACGACCTCGAAAGCACGCAGAAATTTTTTGTAGTATTTTTAAAATCGCTACCATAAGTTAGCTAATAGCATCTAGTTGGTGCACAATTTTCCGATAATTTTGCACGACATTTGATGTTTTACTAATTTTCTAAGTGGGCACTCCTAAAAGCACTTTACTGTTCTTACAAATTTTGAAAATAATTGATTTTTCTTTTTTTTAAAAAATTTGTAAATGGAGTCTAGTTTCTAAAAATGTAATTTATTTGAAATTTTGATCAACGTTAATTTATAACAAAAATACTAAACATTGCTTTTGGAAAAAAAAGAAAAAAGTGAAATTATGGATGAAAGGCTTAACATTGTCAAAAAGTGAAAAAAATTACATCGTTGGATAGCTAAGATAGAACCTAACATTACCCATGCTTTCAATTTTGTCAATATTGAACTAGATGCAATCTTGAAGGTGAGCACAAACCTGATTATGTGAAAAATTGTAGAATTTTCAAAAACACATCTCTGGCCTTGTTGGGAATGCCCTCCAAGCCTTTGGGTTGGTATTCCAAGGAAAATAATTTCACTTTTTTCTTTGTTTTTAATTCGAAATAATGTGTGTGCTTTTTTTAAAAAAAATTCATAAGTGGCCAAAAAATTGGTACCCAACTCCATGCACTCTATGCTTTTACTTTGAATTTAATAAGTAATTATTATTCATTTCTATTCAAATTATGACTAACGCCCCATTGATAGGCTAATTGAAAAAATTTATAGCTTAACCAGATCACATTTTTGAATCCAAAACATGATCACATTTTATGCTTTGCATAATTATAGGATTAAAAAAAAAATAAAAATTGAATTTCATGAAGTTTTGACCTCAAGTTAAGGTGGTCGTATTAATGAAGTTTTATATTTTAAAAAGTTGTAATAAAAATCATAATTAATTATTTACTTGGAAAAAATTACAAAAATATGCATCACATCGAGGCATGAGTCCCTAATTCATCTAAAATATTATAAAAAATATTATCATTTTATTGTGGTTAGGGTGGTCAGACAGACACCTACTTCTTATTTTTTCCTTGAAATTTAAGTACCACTGCATTGAAAATTCAAATTTTCACCAAATAGATTTTTTTTTTAAAACAAACCTAGTTGTTTAGAAACTACATTCAATTTGCAACAGATTCTACTTTTACATATTTTTGAAATAATATAGATAACTTATTCAAATTTTTACTTCAAGTTTCCTAACTCTGATTTTTCGAAAAATTTTGCCACTTAAGGGCCTGTTTTTTCCATGATGATCCTGCACATACCCACACCCTCTATCCCCCTAATACCAATGTATCACAACAACCTAGTAATGATACTGTTTCACATACATATAACACTCGAAATAATCTACAATTGCCGCAACCAACCCCACCCTCTTTACCTTTACCCAATCCGCCTAGCGCTCCTCATTAAATCCCACAAAAAAAGGAGTATGATATTATTGACCAATCAAAGAATACTCCTGCAAAAATTTCCCTTTGGGATTTACTTCAGACCTCACCAAATTACAACAATATTCTTCAAACAACCTGAAAAAAAGTTGCACCTTCTCATGGTACAACTCCGAATGATGTGACAATTCTCATCCAAAAAAATAATCTTGATATTAATTTTCATCAATATGAGCTCCCTCCTTTGGAGTTGCAAAAAAAACGTGATGCCTTTATGATAATTGCTTAATTCCATCGCACAAGTATCAAACACACTCTCATAGATAATGTTTTTTCCCTTAACGTATGTGGTGTCAGTCTCCTTGATCGATTACATGTTGATAGATCACAAATAATACCTGATTTTGTCTCTATTCAAGGATTTGATAATACAACAAAGAAACCACTTGATGTAATCACTTTACCTATTACGATTGGGGTGGTTACTTTACAAACTCCTATTCATGTCATGCCTTATGATCTTTCGTACAATATTATTTTTGGAAGACCATGGATTCATGAGATGAATGTAATGCCTTCCACCCTTCACCGTATCATGAAATATGTCTATAACAATAACATTTATCAAGTTGAAGTCGATCCCGAGCCTGGAAGTTGCTTGCAGCTTGAAAAAGGAGATACAAGTCCTTTGAAAACATTGATTCCAACATCCAACAGAGATCCTCTTGGCATCAAACATAATGATGGGGAATTTCCATCTAACTTATTTGGTGATGATTGGGGATCCTTACAATTCACACCTTCATTTATGGGAGAATACATATTCACACAAAAGAAAAATGAGCAACAAGAACAACCAACCCTCACATCAACACAGCCTTCTGACAATCTCTCGAAAGCATCTGCCTCAACCACTTTAGACAATACCATAAACTCCACACCAACCCTTGAAAAACACAATAATGAACAACCACATACTTCCAAAGTAATGAAAAATCTTTATGGAAAAGGGCATGAACTCCTA